>CAMAOD020000270.1:2440000-2443753 GCA_945859595.2 Megachile willughbiella
ACAGAGACGGAGGCAGAGACAGAGACAGAGACTGAGACTGAGACAGAGACAGCGGCAGAGACAGAGACGGAGACAGAGACAGAGACAAAGACCGAGACAGAGACAGAGACGGAGACAGAGGCAAAGACAGAGCCAGGGACAGAGTCGGAGACAGAGACAGAGAGTGAGACAGCGACAGAGGCAGAGATAGAAACAGAGACAGAGACAGATACGGGGACAGAGACAGAGGCAGAGACAGAGACAGAGACAGAGACAGAGACAGAGACAGAGACAGGGACAGAAACAGAGACAGGGACAGAGACAGAGACAGAGACAGAGACCGAGAGAGAGACAGAGGCAGAGACAGAGATAGAGACAGGGACGGAGACAGAGACAGAGACAGAGACTGAGACAGAGACAGAGACAGAGACAGAGACAGAGACAGAGACAGAGACAGAGACACAGACAGAGACAGAAACCGAGACAGGGACAGAGACAGAGACAGAGAGAGAGACAGAGACAGAGGCAGAGACAGAGATAGAGACAGAGACAGAGACAGAGACAGAGACACAGACAGAGACAGAAACCGAGACAGGGACAGAGACAGAGACAGAGAGAGAGACAGAGACAGAGGCAGAGACAGAGATAGAGACAGAGACGGAGACAGAGACAGAGACAGAGACTGAGACAGAGACAGAGACAGAGGCGGAGACAAAGACCGAGACAGAGACAGAGACGGAGACAGAGGCAGAGACAGAGACGGACACAGAGACAGAGACACAGACAGAGACAGAGACAGAGACTGAGACAGAGACAGAGACAGAGACAGAGACAGAGACGGAGACAGAGGCAGAGACAGAGCCAGGGACAGACACGGAGACAGGGACAGAGGGAGAGACAGAGGCAGAGGCAGAGGCAGAGTCTCAGACAAAGACAGAGACAGAGACAGAGACGGAGACAAAGACCGAGACAGAGGCAGAGACACAGACACAGACAGAGACACAGACAGAGACAGAGACAGAGACACAGACAGAGACAGAGACAGAGACAGAGACAGAGACAGAGACAGAGACAGAGACAGAGACAGAGACAGAGACAGAGACAGAGACAGAGACAGAGACAGAGACAGAGACAGAGACGGAGACAAAGACCGAGACAGAGACATAGACGGAGACAGAGGCAGAGACAGAGCCAGGGACTGAGACTGAGACAGAGACAGCGGCAGAGACAGAGACAGAGACAGAGACAGAGACAGAGACAGAGACAGAGACAGAGACAGAGACAGAGACAGAGACAGACACAGAGACTGAGACGGAGACAGAGACAGAGGGAGAGACAGCGACAGAGACTGAGATAGAGACAGAGACAGAGACAGGGACAGAGAGAGAGACAGAGACAGAGACAGAGGCAGAGGCAGAGACAGATATAGAGACAGAGACGGAGACAGAGACAGAGACAGAGACTGAGACTGAGACAGAGACAGCGGCAGAGACAGAGACGGAGACAGAGACAGAGACAAAGACCGAGACAGAGACAGAGACGGAGACAGAGGCAAAGACAGAGCCAGGGACAGAGTCGGAGACAGAGACAGAGGGAGAGACAGCGACAGAGGCAGAGACAGAAACAGAGACAGAGACAGATACGGGGACAGAGACAGAGGCAGAGACAGAGACAGAGACAGAGACAGAGACAGAGACAGAGACAGAAACAGAGACAGGGACAGAGACAGAGACAGAGACAGAGACCGAGAGAGAGACAGAGGCAGAGACAGAGATAGAGACAGAGACAGAGACGGAGACAGAGACAGAGACAGAGACTGAGACAGAGACAGAGACAGAGACAGAGACAGAGACAGAGGCAGAGGCAGAGACAGAGCCAGGGACAGAGACAGAGACAGAGACACAGACAGAGACAGAGACAGAGACAGAGACGGAGACAAAGACCGAGAAAGAGACAGAGACGGAGACAGGGGCAGAGGCAGAGACAGAGCCAGGGACAGAGACAGAGACAGAGACACAGACAGAGACAGAGACAGAGACAGAGACAGAGACAGAGACGGAGACAGAGACAGAGACAGAGCCAGGGACAGAGACAGAGACAGAGACAGTGGGAGAGACAGCGACAGAGACAGAGACAGAGACGGAGACGGAGACAGAGACAGAGACAGAGACAGAGACAGAGACAGAGACAGAGACAGAGACAGAGACAGAGACAGAGACAGAGACAGAGACAGAGACAGAAACAGAGACAGAGACAGAGACGGAGACAAAGACCGAGAAAGAGACAGAGACGGAGACAGGGGCAGAGACAGAGCCAGGGACTGAGACTGAGACAGAGACAGCGGCAGAGACAGAGACGGACAGAGAGACAGAGACACAGACAGAGACAGAGACAGAGACTGAGACAGAGACAGAGACAGAGACAGAGACAGAGACAGAGACAGAGACAGAGACAGAGACAGAGACAGAGACAGAGACAGAGACAGAGACAGAGACAGAGACAGATGCATAGACAGAGACGGAGACAGAGACAGCGACAGGGCCAGGGAGAGGGACGGGGCAGAAACAGAGGCAGAGACAGAGACAGAGACAGAGACAGAGGCAGAGACAGAAACAGAGACAGAGACAGATACGGGGACAGAGACAGAGGCAGAGACAGAGACAGAGACAGAGACAGAGACAGAGACAGAGACAGAGACCGAGAGAGAGACAGAGGCAGAGACAGAGATAGAGACAGAGACAGAGACGGAGACAGAGACAGAGACAGAGACTGAGACAGAGACAGAGACAGAGACAGAGACAGAGACAGAGGCAGAGGCAGAGACAGAGCCAGGGACAGAGACAGAGACAGAGACACAGACAGAGACAGAGACAGAGACAGAGACGGAGACAAAGACCGAGAAAGAGACAGAGACGGAGACAGGGGCAGAGGCAGAGACAGAGCCAGGGACAGAGACAGAGACAGAGACACAGACAGAGACAGAGACAGAGACAGAGACAGAGACAGAGACGGAGACAGAGACAGAGACAGAGCCAGGGACAGAGACAGAGACAGAGACAGTGGGAGAGACAGCGACAGAGACAGAGACAGAGACGGAGACGGAGACAGAGACAGAGACAGAGACAGAGACAGAGACAGAGACAGAGACAGAGACAGAGACAGAGACAGAGACAGAGACAGAGACAGAGACAGAAACAGAGACAGAGACAGAGACGGAGACAAAGACCGAGAAAGAGACAGAGACGGAGACAGGGGCAGAGACAGAGCCAGGGACTGAGACTGAGACAGAGACAGCGGCAGAGACAGAGACGGACAGAGAGACAGAGACACAGACAGAGACAGAGACAGAGACTGAGACAGAGACAGAGACAGAGACAGAGACAGAGACAGAGACAGAGACAGAGACAGAGACAGAGACAGAGACAGAGACAGAGACAGAGACAGAGACAGAGACAGATGCATAGACAGAGACGGAGACAGAGACAGCGACAGGGCCAGGGAGAGGGACGGGGCAGAAACAGAGGCAGAGACAGAGACAGAGACAGAGACAGAGGCAGAGACAGAAACAGAGACAGAGACAGATACGGGGACAGAGACAGAGGCAGAGACAGAGACAGAGACAGAGACAGAGACAGAGCCAGGGACAGAGACAGAGACAGAGACAGTGGGAGAGACAGCGACAGAGACAGAGACAGAGACGGAGACGGAGACAGAGACAGAGACAGAGACAGAGACAGAGACAGAGACAGAGACAGAGACAGAGACAGAGACAGA
>CAMAOD020000271.1:755000-765000 GCA_945859595.2 Megachile willughbiella
GTCTCTGCCTCTGCCTCCGTCTCTGTCCCTGTCTCTGTCTCTGTCTCTGTCTCTGTCTCTGTCTCTGTCTCTGTCTCTGTCTCTGTCTCTGTCTCTGTCTCTGTCTCTGTCTCTGTCTCTGTCTCTGTCTCTGTCTCTGTCTCTGTCTCCGTCTCTGTCTCTGTCTCTGTCTCTGTCTCTGTCTCTGTCTCTGTCTCTGTCTCTGTCTCTGTCTCTGTCTCTGTCTCTGTCTCTGTCTCTGTCTCTGTCTCTGTCTCTGTCTCTGTCTCTGTCTCTGTCTCTGTCTCTGTCTCTGTCTCTGCCTCTGTCTCTGTCTCTGTCTCTGTCTCTGTCTCTGTCTCTGTCTCTGTCTTTGTCTCTGTCTCCGTCTCTGTCTCTGTCTCTGTATCTGTCTCTGTCTCTGTCTCTGTCTCCGTATCTGTTTCTGTCTCTGTCTCTGTCTCTTTCTCTGTCTGAGACTCTGACACTGTTTCTGTCTCTGTCTCTGTCTCTGTCTCTGTCTGTGTCTCTGTCTCTGTCTCTGTCTCTGTCTCTCCCTCAGTCTCTACCTCTGTCTCTGTCTCTGTCTCTGTCTCTATCTCTGTCTCTGTACCTGTCCCTCTCCCTGTGCCTGTCTCCGTCTCTGTCTCTGTCTCTGTCTCTGTCTCTGTCTCTGTCTCTGTCTCTGTCTCTGTCTCTGTCTCTGTCTCTGTCTCTGTCTCTGTCTCTGCCCCTGTCTCTGTCTCTGTCTCTGTCTCTGCCCTTGTCTCTGTCTCAGTCTCTGTCTCTGTCTCTGTCTCTGTCTGAGACTCTGCCTCTGTCTTTGTCTCTGTCTCTGTCTCTGTCTCTATCTCTGCCTCTGTCTCTGTCCCCGTATCTGTCTCTGTTTCTGTTTCTGTCTCTGTCTCTGTCTCTGTGTCCGCCTCTGTCTCTGTCCATGTCCCTCTGCCTGACCATGTCCCTGTCGCTGTCTCAGTCTCTGTCTCTGTCTCTGCCTTTGTCTCTGTCTGTGTCTCTGCATCTGTCTCCGTCTCTGCCTCTGTCTCTGTCTCTGTCTCTGTCTCTGTCTCTGTCTCCGTCTCTGTCTCTGTCTCTGTCTCTGTCTCTGTCTCTATCTCTGTCCCTGTTTCTGTCTCTGTCTCTGTCTCTGTCTCTGCCTCTGTCTCTGTCTCTGTTTCTGTCTGTGTCTCTGCCTCTGTCCCGGTCTTTGTCTCCGTCCCTGTCCCTCTCCCTGTCCCTGTCTCTGTCTCTGTCTCTGTCTCTGTCTCTGTCTCTGTCTCTGTCTCTGTCCCTGTCTCAGTCTCTGTCTCTGTCTCTGTCTGAGACTCTGCCTCTGTCTTTGTCTCTGTCTCTGTCTCTGTGTCTGCCTCTGTCTCTGTCCATGTCCCTCTGCCTGTCCCTGTCCCTGTCGCTGTCTCAGTCTCTGTCTCTGTCTCTGCCTTTGTCTCTGTCTGTGTCTCTGCCTCTGTCTCCGTCTCTGTCTCTGTCTCTGTCTCTGTCTCTGCCTCTGTCTCTGTCTCTGTCTCTGTCTCTGTCTCTGTCTCTGTCTCTGTCTCTGTCTCTGTCTCTGGCTCTGTCTCCGTCTCTGTCTCTGTCTCTGTCTCTGTCTCTGTCTCTGTCTCTGTCTCTGTCTCTGTACCTGTCCCTCTCCCTGTCCCTGTCTCCGTCTCTGCCTCTGCCTCCGCCTCTGTCCCTGTCTCTGTCTCTGTCTCTGCCTCTGTCTGTGTCTCTGCCTCTGTCTCCGTCTCTGTCTCTGTCTCTGTCTCTGTCTCTGTCTCTGTCTCATTCTGTGTCTCTGTCTCTGTCTCTGTCTCTGTACCTGTCGCTCTCCCTGTCCCTGTCTCCGTCTCTGCCTCTGCCTCCGTCTCTGTCCCTGTCTCTGTCTCTGTCTCTATCTCTGTCTCTGTCTCTGTCTCTGTCT
Source organism: Megachile willughbiella (assembly GCA_945859595.2). Taxonomy (NCBI): domain Eukaryota; kingdom Metazoa; phylum Arthropoda; class Insecta; order Hymenoptera; family Megachilidae; genus Megachile; species Megachile willughbiella. The sequence continues at coordinate 756,901 of CAMAOD020000271.1, forward strand.
CTGTCTCTGTCTCTGTCTCTGTCTCTGTCTCTGTCTCTGTCTCTGTCTCTGTCTCTGTCTCTGTCTCTGTCTCTGTCTCTGTCTCTGTCTCTGTCTCTGTCTCTGTCTCTGTCTCTGTCTCTGTCTCTGTCTCTGTCTCTGTCTCTGTCTCTGTCTCTGTCTCTGTCTCTGTCTCTGTCTCTGTCTCTGTCTCTGTCTCTGTCTCTGTCTCTCACTGTCTCTGTCTCTGTCTTTGCCTCTGTCTCAGTCTCTGCGTCCGTCTCTGTCTCTGTCTCCGTCTCTGTCTCTGTCTCTATCTCTGTCTCTGTCTCTGTCTCTGTCTCTGTCTCTGTCTCTGTCTCTGTCTCTGTCTCTGTCTCTGTCTCTGTCTCTGTCTCTGTCTTTGTCTCTGTCTCTGTCTCTGTCTCTGTCTCTGTCTCTGTCTCTGTCTCTGTCTCTGTCTCTGTCTCTGTCTCTGTCTCTGTCTCTGTCTCCGTCTCTGTCTCTGTCTCTGTATCTGTCTCTGTCTCTGTCTCTGTCTCCGTATCTGTTTCTGTCTCTGTCTCTGTCTCTTTCTCTGTCTGAGACTCTGCCTCTGTTTCTGTCTCTGTCTCTGTCTCTGTCTCTGTCTGTGTCTCTGTCTCTGTCTCTGTCTCTGTCTCTCCCTCAGTCTCTACCTCTGTCTCTGTCTCTGTCTCTGTCTCTGTCTCTGTCTCTGTACCCGTCCCTCTCCCTGTGCCTGTCTCCGTCTCTGTCTCTGTCTCTGTCTCTGTCTCTGTCTCTGTCTCTGTCTCTGTCTCTGTCTCTGTCTCTGTCTCTGCCCCTGTCTCTGTCTCTGTCTCTGTCTCTGCCCTTGTCTCTGTCTCAGTCTCTGTCTCTGTCTCTGTCTCTGCCTCTGCCATTGTCTCTGTCTCAGTCTCAGTCTCTGTCTCTGTCTCTGTCTGAGACTCTGCCTCTGTCTTTGTCTCTGTCTCTGTCTCTGTCTCTATCTCTGCCTCTGTCTATGTCGCCGTATCTGTCTCTGTCTCTGTTTCTGTCTCTGTGTCTGTCTCTGTCTCTGTCTCTGTCTCTGTCTCTGTACCTGTCCCTCTCCCTGTCCCTGTCTCCGTCTCTGCCTCTGCCTCCGTCTCTGTCCCTGTCTCTGCCTCTGTCTGTGTCTCTGCCTCTGTCTCCGTCTCTGTCTCTGTCTCTGTCTCTGTCTCTGTCTCTGTCTCTGTCTCATTCTCTGTCTCTGTCTCTGCCTCTGTCTGAGACTCTGCCTCTGTCTTTGTCTCTGTCTCTGTCTCTGTCTCTGTCTCTGTCTCTGTACCTGTCGCTCTCCCTGTCCCTGTCTCCGTCTCTGCCTCTGCCTCCGTCTCTGTCCCTGTCTCTGTCTCTGTCTCTGTCTCTGTCTCTGTCTCTGTCTCTGTCTCTGTCTCTGTCTCTGTCTCTGTCTCTGTCTCTGTCTCTGTCTCTGTCTCCGTCTCCGTCTCTGTCTCTGTCTCTGTCTCTGTCTCTGTCTCTGTCTCTGTCTCTGTCTCTGTCTCTGTCTCTGTCTCTGTCTCTGTCTCTGTCTCTGTCTCTGTCTCTGTCTCTGTCTCTGTCTCTGTCTCTGTCTCTGTCTCTGTCTCTGTCTCTGTCTCTGTCTCTGTCTCTGTCTCTCACTGTCTCTGTCTCTGTCTCTGTCTTTGCCTCTGTCTCAGTCTCTGCGTCCGTCTCTGTCTCTGTCTCTGTCTCCGTCTCTGTCTCTGTCTCTATCTCTGTCTCTGTCTCTGTCTCTGTCTCTGTCTCTGTCTCTGTCTCTGTCTCTGTCTCTGTCTCTGTCTCTGTCTCTGTCTCTGTCTCTGTCTCTGTCTCTGTCTCTGTCGCTGTCTCTGTCTCTGTCTCTGTCTCTGTCTCTGTCTCTGTCTCTGTCTCTGTCTCTGTCTCTGTCTCTGTCTCTCCCCCTGTCTCTGTCTCTGTCTCTGCCTCTGCCATTGTCTCTGTCTCAGTCTCAGTCTCTGTCTCTGTCTCTGTCTGACACTCTGCCTCTGTCTTTGTCTCTGTCTCTGTCTCTGTCTCTATCTCTGCCTCTGTCTATGTCGCCGTATCTGTCTCTGTCTCTGTTTCTGTCTCTGTCTCTGTCTCTGTCTCTGTCTCTGTGTCTGCCTCTGTCTCTGTCCATGTCCCTCTGCCTGTCCCTGTCCCTGTCGCTGTCTCAGTCTCTGTTTCTGTCTCTGCCTTTGTCTCTGTCTGTGTCTCTGCCTCTGTCTCCGTCTCTGTCTCTGTCTCTGTCTCTGTCTCTGTCTCTGTCTCTGTCTCTGTCTCTGTCTCTGTCTCTGTACTTGTCCCTCTCCCTGTCCCTGTCTCCATCTCTGCCTCTGCCTCCGTCTCTGTCTCTGTCTCTGTCTCTGTCTCTGTCTCTGTCTCTGTCTCTGTCTCTGCCTCTGCCATTGTCTCTGTCTCAGTCTCAGTCTCTGTCTCTGTCTCTGTCTGAGACTCTGCCTCTGTCTTTGTCTCTGTCTCTGTCTCTGTCTCTATCTCTGCCTCTGTCTATGTCGCCGTATCTGTCTCTGTCTCTGTTTCTGTCTCTGTCTCTGTCTCTGTCTCTGTCTCTGTCTCTGTACCTGTCCCTCTCCCTGTCCCTGTCTCCGTCTCTGCCTCTGCCTCCGTCTCTGTCCCTGTATCTGTCTCTGTCTCTGTCTCTGTCTCTGTCTCTGTCTCTGTCTCTGTCTCTGTCTCTGTCTCTGTCTCTGTCTCTGTCCCTGTCTCTGTCTCTGTCTCTGTCTGTGTCTCTGCCTCTGTCTCGGTCTTTGTCTCCGTCTCTGTCTCTGTCTCTGTCTCTGTCTCTGTCTCTGTCTCTGTCTCTGTCTCTATCTCTGCCTCTGTCTCTGTCCCCGTATCTGTCTCTGTTTCTGTTTCTGTCTCTGTCTCTGTCTCTGTGTCCGCCTCTGTCTCTGTCGATGTCCCTCTGCCTGACCCTGTCCCTGTCGCTGTCTCAGTCTCTGTCTCTGTCTCTGCCTTTGTCTCTGTCTGTGTCTCTGCATCTGTCTCCGTCTCTGCCTCTGTCTCTGTCTCTGTCTCTGTCTCTGTCTCTGTCTCCGTCTCTGTCTCTGTCTCTGTCTCTGTCTCTGTCTCTGTCTCTATCTCTGTCCCTGTTTCTGTCTCTGTCTCTGTCTCTGTCTCTGCCTCTGTCTCTGTCTCTGTTTCTGTCTGTGTCTCTGCCTCTGTCCCGGTCTTTGTCTCCGTCCCTGTCCCTCTCCCTGTCCCTGTCTCTGTCTCTGTCTCTGTCTCTGTCTCTGTCTCTGTCTCTGTCCCTGTCTCAGTCTCTGTCTCCGTCTCTGTCTGAGACTCTGCCTCTGTCTTTGTCTCTGTCTCTGTCTCTGTGTCTGCCTCTGTCTCTGTCCATATCCCTCTGCCTGTCCCTGTCCCTGTCGCTGTCTCAGTCTCTGTCTCTGTCTCTGCCTTTGTCTCTGTCTGTGTCTCTGCCTCTGTCTCCGTCTCTGTCTCTGTCTCTGTCTCTGTCTCTGCCTCTGTCTCTGTCTCTGTCTCTGTCTCTGTCTCTGTCTCTGTCTCTGTCTCTGTCTCTGTCTCTGTCTCTGTCTCTGTCTCTGTCTCTGTCTCTGTCTCTGTCTCTGTCTCTGTCTCTGTCTCTGTCTCTGTACCTGTCCCTCTCCCTGTCCCTGTCTCCGTCTCTGCCTCTGCCTCCGCCTCTGTCCCTGTCTCTGTCTCTGTCTCTGCCTCTGTCTGTGTCTCTGCCTCTGTCTCCGTCTCTGTCTCTGTCTCTGTCTCTGTCTCTGTCTCTGTCTCTGTCTCATTCTGTGTCTCTGTCTCTGTCTCTGTCTCTGTCTCTGTCTCTGTCTCTGTCTCTGTACCTGTCGCTCTCCCTGTCCCTGTCTCCGTCTCTGCCTCTGCCTCCGTCTCTGTCCCTGTCTCTGTCTCTGTCTCTATCTCTGTCTCTGTCTCTGTCTCTGTCTCTGTCTCTGTCTCTGTCTCTGTCTCTGTCTCTGTCTCTGTCTCTGTCTCTGTCTCTGTCTCTGTCTCTGTCTCTGTCTCTGTCTCTGTCTCTGTCTCTCTCTCTGTCTCTGTCTCTGTCTCTGTCTCTGTCTCTGTCTCTGTCTCTGTCCCTGTCTCTGTCTCTGTCTCTGTCTCTGTCTCTGTCTCTGTCTCTGTCTCTGTCTCTGTCTCTGTCTCTGTCTCTCACTGTCTCTGTCTCTGTCTCTGTCTTTGCCTCTGTCTCAGTCTCTGCGTCCGTCTCTGTCTCTGTCTCCGTCTCTGTCTCTGTCTCTATCTCTGTCTCTGTCTCTGTCTCTGTCTCTGTCTCTGTCTCTGTCTCTGTCTCTGTCTCTATCTCTGTCTCTGTCTCTGTCTCTGTCTCTGTCTCTGTCTCTGTCTCTGTCTCTGTCTCTGTCTCTGTCTCTGTCTCTGTCTCTGTCTCTGTCTCTGTCTCTGTCTCTGTCTCTGTCTCCGTCTCTGTCTCTGTGTCTGTCTCTGTCTCTGTCTCTGTCTGTGTCTCTGTCTCTGTCTCTGTCTCTGTCTCTGTCTCTGTCTCTGTCTCTGTCTCTGTCTCTGTCTCTGTCTCTGTCTCTGTCTCTGTCTCCGTCTCTATCTCTGTCTCTGTCTCTGTCTCTGTCTCTGTCTCTGTCTCTGTCTCTGTCTCTGTCTCTGTCTCTGTCTCTGTCTCTGTCTCTGTCTCTGTCTCTGTCTCTGTCTCTGTCTCTGTCTCTGTCTCTGTCTCTGTCTCTGTCTCTGTCTCTGTCTCTGTCTCTGTCTCTGTCTCTGTCTCTGTCTCTGTCTCTGTCTCTGTCTCTGTCTCTGTCTCTGTCTCCGTCTCTGTCTCTGTCTCTGTCCCTGTCTCTGTCTCTGTCTCTATCTCTGTCTCTGTACCTGTCCCTCTCCCTGTGCCTGTCTCCGTCTCTGTCTCTGTCTCTGTCTCTGTCTCTGTCTCTGTCTCTGTCTCTGTCTCTGTCTCTGTCTCTGTCTCTGTCTCTGTCTCTGTCTCTGTCTCTGCCCCTGTCTCTGTCTCTGTCTCTGTCTCTGCCCTTGTCTCTGTCTCAGTCTCTGTCTCTGTCTCTGTCTCTGTCTGAGACTCTGCCTCTGTCTTTGTCTCTGTCTCTGTCTCTGTCTCTATCTCTGCCTCTGTCTCTGTCCCCGTATCTGTCTCTGTTTCTGTTTCTGTCTCTGTCTCTGTCTCTGTGTCCGCCTCTGTCTCTGTCCATGTCCCTCTGCCTGACCATGTCCCTGTCGCTGTCTCAGTCTCTGTCTCTGTCTCTGCCTTTGTCTCTGTCTGTGTCTCTGCATCTGTCTCCGTCTCTGCCTCTGTCTCTGTCTCTGTCTCTGTCTCTGTCTCTGTCTCCGTCTCTGTCTCTGTCTCTGTCTCTGTCTCTGTCTCTATCTCTGTCCCTGTTTCTGTCTCTGTCTCTGTCTCTGTCTCTGCCTCTGTCTCTGTCTCTGTTTCTGTCTGTGTCTCTGCCTCTGTCCCGGTCTTTGTCTCCGTCCCTGTCCCTCTCCCTGTCCCTGTCTCTGTCTCTGTCTCTGTCTCTGTCTCTGTCTCTGTCTCTGTCTCTGTCCCTGTCTCAGTCTCTGTCTCTGTCTCTGTCTGAGACTCTGCCTCTGTCTTTGTCTCTGTCTCTGTCTCTGTGTCTGCCTCTGTCTCTGTCCATGTCCCTCTGCCTGTCCCTGTCCCTGTCGCTGTCTCAGTCTCTGTCTCTGTCTCTGCCTTTGTCTCTGTCTGTGTCTCTGCCTCTGTCTCCGTCTCTGTCTCTGTCTCTGTCTCTGTCTCTGCCTCTGTCTCTGTCTCTGTCTCTGTCTCTGTCTCTGTCTCTGTCTCTGTCTCTGTCTCTGTCTCTGTCTCTGTCTCCGTCTCTGTCTCTGTCTCTGTCTCTGTCTCTGTCTCTGTCTCTGTCTCTGTCTCTGTACCTGTCCCTCTCCCTGTCCCTGTCTCCGTCTCTGCCTCTGCCTCCGCCTCTGTCCCTGTCTCTGTCTCTGTCTCTGCCTCTGTCTGTGTCTCTGCCTCTGTCTCCGTCTCTGTCTCTGTCTCTGTCTCTGTCTCTGTCTCTGTCTCATTCTGTGTCTCTGTCTCTGTCTCTGTCTCTGTACCTGTCGCTCTCCCTGTCCCTGTCTCCGTCTCTGCCTCTGCCTCCGTCTCTGTCCCTGTCTCTGTCTCTGTCTCTATCTCTGTCTCTGTCTCTGTCTCTGTCTCTGTCTCTGTCTCTGTCTCTGTCTCTGTCTCTGTCTCTGTCTCTGTCTCTGTCTCTGTCTCTGTCTCTCACTGTCTCTGTCTCTGTCTCTGTCTTTGCCTCTGTCTCAGTCTCTGCGTCCGTCTCTGTCTCTGTCTCTGTCTCCGTCTCTGTCTCTGTCTCTATCTCTGTCTCTGTCTCTGTCTCTGTCTCTGTCTCTGTCTCTGTCTCTGTCTCTGTCTCTGTCTCTGTCTCTGTCTCTGTCTCTGTCTCTGTCTCTGTCTCTGTCTCTGTCTCTGTCGCTGTCTCTGTCTCTGTCTCTGTCTCTGTCTCTGTCTCTGTCTCTGTCTCTGTCTCTGTCTCTGTCTCTGTCTCTGTCTCTGTCTCTCCCCCTGTCTCTGTCTCTGTCTCTGCCTCTGCCATTGTCTCTGTCTCAGTCTCAGTCTCTGTCTCTGTCTCTGTCTGACACTCTGCCTCTGTCTTTGTCTCTGTCTCTGTCTCTGTCTCTATCTCTGCCTCTGTCTATGTCGCCGTATCTGTCTCTGTCTCTGTTTCTGTCTCTGTCTCTGTCTCTGTCTCTGTCTCTGTGTCTGCCTCTGTCTCTGTCCATGTCCCTCTGCCTGTCCCTGTCCCTGTCGCTGTCTCAGTCTCTGTTTCTGTCTCTGCCTTTGTCTCTGTCTGTGTCTCTGCCTCTGTCTCCGTCTCTGTCTCTGTCTCTGTCTCTGTCTCTGTCTCTGTCTCTGTCTCTGTCTCTGTCTCTGTCTCTGTCTCTGTACTTGTCCCTCTCCCTGTCCCTGTCTCCATCTCTGCCTCTGCCTCCGTCTCTGTCTCTGTCTCTGTCTCTGTCTCTGTCTCTGTCTCTGTCTCTGTCTCTGCCTCTGCCATTGTCTCTGTCTCAGTCTCAGTCTCTGTCTCTGTCTCTGTCTGAGACTCTGCCTCTGTCTTTGTCTCTGTCTCTGTCTCTGTCTCTATCTCTGCCTCTGTCTATGTCGCCGTATCTGTCTCTGTCTCTGTTTCTGTCTCTGTCTCTGTCTCTGTCTCTGTCTCTGTCTCTGTACCTGTCCCTCTCCCTGTCCCTGTCTCCGTCTCTGCCTCTGCCTCCGTCTCTGTCCCTGTATCTGTCTCTGTCTCTGTCTCTGTCTCTGTCTCTGTCTCTGTCTCTGTCTCTGTCTCTGTCTCTGTCTCTGTCTCTGTCCCTGTCTCTGTCTCTGTCTCTGTCTGTGTCTCTGCCTCTGTCTCGGTCTTTGTCTCCGTCTCTGTCTCTGTCTCTGTCTCTGTCTCTGTCTCTGTCTCTGTCTCTGTCTCTATCTCTGCCTCTGTCTCTGTCCCCGTATCTGTCTCTGTTTCTGTTTCTGTCTCTGTCTCTGTCTCTGTGTCCGCCTCTGTCTCTGTCGATGTCCCTCTGCCTGACCCTGTCCCTGTCGCTGTCTCAGTCTCTGTCTCTGTCTCTGCCTTTGTCTCTGTCTGTGTCTCTGCATCAGTCTCCGTCTCTGCCTCTGTCTCTGTCTCTGTCTCTGTCTCTGTCTCTGTCTCCGTCTCTGTCTCTGTCTCTGTCTCTGTCTCTGTCTCTGTCTCTATCTCTGTCCCTGTTTCTGTCTCTGTCTCTGTCTCTGTCTCTGCCTCTGTCTCTGTCTCTGTTTCTGTCTGTGTCTCTGCCTCTGTCCCGGTCTTTGTCTCCGTCCCTGTCCCTCTCCCTGTCCCTGTCTCTGTCTCTGTCTCTGTCTCTGTCTCTGTCTCTGTCTCTGTCCCTGTCTCAGTCTCTGTCTCCGTCTCTGTCTGAGACTCTGCCTCTGTCTTTGTCTCTGTCTCTGTCTCTGTGTCTGCCTCTGTCTCTGTCCATGTCCCTCTGCCTGTCCCTGTCCCTGTCGCTGTCTCAGTCTCTGTCTCTGTCTCTGCCTTTGTCTCTGTCTGTGTCTCTGCCTCTGTCTCCGTCTCTGTCTCTGTCTCTGTCTCTGTCTCTGCCTCTGTCTCTGTCTCTGTCTCT
>CAMAOD020000271.1:770000-782500 GCA_945859595.2 Megachile willughbiella
TCTGCCTCTGTCTTTGTCTCTGTCTCTGTCTCTGTCTCTATCTCTGCCTCTGTCTATGTCGCCGTATCTGTCTCTGTCTCTGTTTCTGTCTCAGTCTCTGTTTCTGTCTCTGCCTTTGTCTCTGTCTGTGTCTCTGCCTCTGTCTCCGTCTCTGTCTCTGTCTCTGTCTCTGTCTCTGGCTCTGTCTCTGTCTCTGTCTCTGTCTCTGTACTTGTCCCTCTCCCTGTCCCTGTCTCCATCTCTGCCTCTGCCTCCGTCTCTGTCCCTGTCTCTGTCTCTGTCTCTGTCTCTCCTGTGTCTCTGCCTCTGTCTCGGTCTTTGTCTCCGTCTCTGTCTCTGTCTCTGTCTCTGTCTCTGTCTCTGTCTCTGTCTCTGTCTCTGTCTCTGTCTCTGTCTCTGTCTCTGTCTCTGTCTCTGTCTCTGTCTCTGTCTCTGTCTCTGTCTCTGTCTCTGTCTCTGTCTCTGTCTCTGTCTCTGTCTCTGTCTCTGTCTCTGTCTCTGTCTCTGTCTCTGTCTCTGTCTCTGTCTCTGTCTGTGTCTCTGTCTCTGTCTCTGTCTCTGTCTCTCCCTCAGTCTCTACCTCTGTCTCTGTCTCTGTCTCTGTCTCTGTACCTGTCCCTCTCCCTGTCCCTGTCTCCGTCTCTGTCTCTGTCTCTGTCTCTGTCTCTGTCTCTGTCTCAGTCTCTGTCTCTGTCTCTGCCCCTGTCTCTGTCTCTGTCTCTGTCTCTGCCCTTGTCTCTGTCTCAGTCTCTGTCTCTGTCTCTGTCTCTGTCTGAGACTCTGCCTCTGTCTTTGTCTCTGTCTCTGTCTCTGTCTCTATCTCTGCCTCTGTCTCTGTCCCCGTATCTGTCTCTGTTTCTGTTTCTGTCTCTGTCTCTGTCTCTGTGTCCGCCTCTGTCTCTGTCCATGTCCCTCTGCCTGACCCTGTCCCTGTCGCTGTCTCAGTCTCTGTCTCTGTCTCTGCCTTTGTCTCTGTCTGTGTCTCTGCATCTGTCTCCGTCTCTGCCTCTGTCTCTGTCTCTGTCTCTGTCTCTGTCTCTGTCTCCGTCTCTGTCTCTGTCTCTGTCTCTGTCTCTGTCTCTATCTCTGTCCCTGTTTCTGTCTCTGTCTCTGTCTCTGTCTCTGCCTCTGTCTCTGTCTCTGTTTCTGTCTGTGTCTCTGCCTCTGTCTCGGTCTTTGTCTCCGTCCCTGTCCCTCTCCCTGTCCCTGTCTCTGTCTCTGTCTCTGTCTCTGTCTCTGTCTCTGTCCCTGTCTCAGTCTCTGTCTCTGTCTCTGTCTGAGACTCTGCCTCCGTCTCTGTCTCTGTCTCTGTCTCTGTCTCTGCCTCTGTCTCTGTCTCTGTCTCTGTCTCTGTCTCTGTCTCTGTCTCTGTCTCTGTCTCTGTCTCTGTCTCTGTCTCTGTCTCTGTCTCTGTCTCTGTCTCTGTCTCTGTCTCTGTCTCTGTCTCTGTCTCTGTAACTGTCCCTCTCCCTGTCCCTGTCTCCGTCTCTCCCTCTGCCTCCGCCTCTGTCCCTGTCTCTGTCACTGTCTCTGCCTCTGTCTGTGTCTCTGCCTCTGTCTCCGTCTCTGTCTCTGTCTCTGTCTCTGTCTCTGTCTCTGTCTCTGTCTCTGTCTCTGTCTCATTCTCTGTCTCTGTCTCTGCCTCTGTCTGAGACTCTGCCTCTGTCTTTGTCTCTGTCTCTGTCTCTGTCTCTGTCTCTGTCTCTGTCTCTGTACCTGTCGCTCTCCCTGTCCCTGTCTCCGTCTCTGCCTCTGCCTCCGTCTCTGTCCCTGTCTCTGTCTCTGTCTCTGTCTCTGTCTCTGTCTCTGTCTCTGTCTCTGTCTCTGTCTCTGTCTCTATCTCTGTCTCTGTCTCTGTCTCTGTCTCTGTCTCTGTTTCTGTCTCTGTCTCTGTCTCTGTCTCTGTCTCTGTCTCTGTCTCTGTCTCTGTCTCTGTCTCTTTCTCTGTCTCTGTCTCTGTCTCTGTCTCTGTCTCTGTCTCTGTCTCTGTCTCTGTCTCTGTACCTGTCCCTCTCCCTGTCCCTGTCTCCGTCTCTGCCTCTGCCTCCATCTCTGTCCCTGTCTCTGTCTCTGTCTCTGTCTCTGTCCCTGTCTCTGTCTCTGTCTCTGTCTCTGTCTCTGTCTCTGTCTCTGTCTCTGTCTCCGTCTCTGTCTCTGTCTCTGTCTCTGTCTCTGCCTCTATCTCTGTCCCTGTTTCTGTCTCTGTCTCTGTCTCTGTCTCTGCCTCTGTCTCTGTCTCTGTTTCTGTCTGTGTCTCTGCCTCTGTCTCGGTCTTTGTCTCCGTCCCTGTCCCTCTCCCTGTCCCTGTCGCTATCTCTGTCTCTGTCTCTGCCTCTGTCTCTGTCTCTGTCTCTGTCTCTGTCTCTGTCTCTGTCTCTGTCTCTGTCTCTGTCTCCGTCTCTGTCTCTGTCTCTGTCTCCGTCTCTGTCTCTGTCTCTGTCTCTGTCTCTGTCTCTGTCTCTGTCTCTGTCTCTGTCTCTGTCTCTGTCTCTGTCTCTGTCTCTGTCTCTGTCTCTGTCTCTGTCTCTGTTTCTGTCTCCGTATCTGTCTCTGGCTCTGTCTCTGTCTCTTTCTCTGTCTGAGACCCTGCCTCTGTCTCTGTCTCTGTCTCTGTCTCTGTCTCTGTCTCTGTCTCTGCCTCTGTCTCTGTCTCTGTCTCGGTCTCTGTCTCTGTCTCTGTCTGTGTCTCTGTCTCTGCCTCTGTCTCTGTCCCCGTATCTGTCCGTGTCGCTGTCTCTGTCTCTGTCTATGCATGTGTCTCTGTCTCTGCCTCTGCCTCCGTCTCTGTCCCTGTCCGTGTCGCTGTCTCTGTCTCTGTCTATGCATGTGTCTCTGTCTCTGTCTCCGTCTCTGTCTCTGTCTCTGTCTCTGTCTCTGTCTCTGTCTCTGTCTCTGTCTCTGTCTCTGTCTCTGTCTCTGTCTCTGTCTCTGTCTCTGTCTCTGTCTCTGTCTCTGTCTCTGTCTCTGTCTCTGTCTCTGTCTCTGTCTCTGTCTCTGTCTCTGTCTCTGTCTCTGTCTCTGTCTCTGTCTCCGTCTCTGTCTCTGTCTCTGTATCTGTCTCTGTCTCTGTCTCTGTCTCCGTATCTGTTTCTGTCTCTGTCTCTGTCTCTTTCTCTGTCTGAGACTCTGCCTCTGTTTCTGTCTCTGTCTCTGTCTCTGTCTCTGTCTCTGTCTGTGTCTCTGTCTCTGTCTCTGTCTCTGTCTCTCCCTCAGTCTCTACCTCTGTCTCTGTCTCTGTCTCTGTCTCTGTCTCTGTCTCTGTACCTGTCCCTCTCCCTGTCCCTGTCTCCGTCTCTGTCTCTGTCTCTGTCTCTGTCTCTGTCTCTGTCTCTGTACCTGTCTCTGTCTCTGTCTCTGTCTCTGTCTCTGCCCCTGTCTCTGTCTCTGTCTCTGTCTCTGTGTCCGCCTCTGTCTCTGTCCATGTCCCTCTGCCTGACCCTGTCCCTGTCGCTGTCTCAGTCTCTGTCTCTGTCTCTGCCTTTGTCTCTGTCTGTGTCTCTGCATCTGTCTCCGTCTCTGCCTCTGTCTCTGTCTCTGTCTCTGTCTCTGTCTCTGTCTCCGTCTCTGTCTCTGTCTCTGTCTCTGTCTCTGTCTCTATCTCTGTCCCTGTTTCTGTCTCTGTCTCTGTCTCTGTCTCTGCCTCTGTCTCTGTCTCTGTTTCTGTCTGTGTCTCTGCCTCTGTCTCGGTCTTTGTCTCCGTCCCTGTCCCTCTCCCTGTCCCTGTCTCTGTCTCTGTCTCTGTCTCTGTCTCTGTCTCTGTCTCTGTCCCTGTCTCAGTCTCTGTCTCTGCCTCTGTCTGAGACTCTGCCTCTGTCTTTGTCTCTGTCTCTGTCTCTGTCTCTGTCTCTGTCTCTATCTCTGCCTCTGTCTATGTCCCCGTATCTGTCTCTGTCTCTGTTTCTGTCTCTGTCTCTGTCTCTGTGTCTGCCTCTGTCTCTGTCCATGTCCCTCTGCCTGTCCCTGTCCCTGTCGCTGTCTCAGTCTCTGTCTCTGTCTCTGCCTTTGTCTCTGCCTCTGTCTCCGTCTCTGTCTCTGTCTCTGTCTCTGTCTCTGTCTCTGCCTCTGTCTCTGTCTCTGTCTCTGTCTCTGTCTCTGTCTCTGTCTCTGTATCTGTCTCTGTCTCTGTCTCTGTCTCTGTCTCTGTCTCTGTCTCTGTCTCTGTCTCTGTCTCTGTCTCTGTCTCTGTACCTGTCCCTCTCCCTGTCCCTGTCTCCGTCTCTGCCTCTGCCTCCGCCTCTGTCCCTGTCTCTGTCTCTGTGTCCGCCTCTGTCTCTGTCCATGTCCCTCTGCCTGACCCTGTCCCTGTCGCTGTCTCAGTCTCTGTCTCTGTCTCTGCCTTTGTCTCTGTCTGTGTCTCTGCATCTGTCTCCGTCTCTGCCTCTGTCTCTGTCTCTGTCTCTGTCTCTGTCTCTGTCTCCGTCTCTGTCTCTGTCTCTGTCTCTGTCTCTGTCTCTGTCTCTATCTCTGTCCCTGTTTCTGTCTCCGTCTCTGCCTCTGCCTCCGTCTCTGTCCCTGTCTCTGTCTCTGTCTCTGTCTCTGTCCCTGTCTCTGTCTCTGTCTCTGTCTCTGTCTCTGTCTCTGTCTCTGTCTCTGTCTCTGTCTCTGTCTCTATCTCTGTCTCTGTCTCTGTCTCTGTCTCTGCCCCTGTCTCTGTCTCTGTCTCTGTCTCTGCCCTTGTCTCTGTCTCAGTCTCTGTCTCTGTCTCTGCCTTTGTCTCTGTCTGTGTCTCTGCCTCTGTCTCCGTCTCTGCCTCTGTCTCTGTCTCTGTCTCTGTCTCTGTCTCTGTCTCCGTCTCTGTCTCTGTCTCTGTCTCTGTCTCTGTCTCTGTCTCTATCTCTGTCCCTGTTTCTGTCTCTGTCTCTGTCTCTGTCTCTGCCTCTGTCTCTGTCTCTGTTTCTGTCTGTGTCTCTGCCTCTGTCTCGGTCTTTGTCTCCGTCCCTGTCCCTCTCCCTGTCCCTGTCGCTATCTCTGTCTCTGTCTCTGCCTCTGTCTCTGTCTCTGTCTCTGTCTCTGTCTCTGTCTCTGTCTCTGTCTCTGTCTCTGTCTCTGTCTCTGTCTCCGTCTCTGTCTCTGTCTCTGTCTCCGTCTCTGTCTCTGTCTCTGTCTCTGTCTCTGTCTCTGTCTCTGTCTCTGTCTCTGTCTCTGTCTCTGTCTCTGTCTCTGTCTCTGTCTCTGTCTCTGTCTCTGTCTCTGTCTCTGTCTCTGTTTCTGTCTCCGTATCTGTCTCTGGCTCTGTCTCTGTCTCTTTCTCTGTCTGAGACCCTGCCTCTGTCTCTGTCTCTGTCTCTGTCTCTGTCTCTGTCTCTGTCTCTGCCTCTGTCTCTGTCTCTGTCTCTGTCTCTGTCTCTGTCTGTGTCTCTGTCTCTGCCTCTGTCTCTGTCCCCGTATCTGTCTCTGTCTCTGTTTCTGTCTCTGTCTCTGTCTCTGTCTCTGCCTCTGCCTCCGTCTCTGTCCCTGTCCGTGTCGCTGTCTCTGTCTCTGTCTATGCATGTGTCTCTGTCTCTGTCTCCGTCTCTGTCTCTGTCTCTGTCTCTGTCTCTGTCTCTGTCTCTGTCTCTGTCTCTGTCTCTGTCTCTGTCTCTGTCTCTGTCTCTGTCTCTGTCTCTGTCTCTGTCTCTGTCTCTGTCTCTGTCTCTGTCTCTGTCTCTGTCTCTGTCTCTGTCTCTGTCTCTGTCTCTGTCTCTGTCTCCGTCTCTGTCTCTGTCTCTGTATCTGTCTCTGTCTCTGTCTCTGTCTCCGTATCTGTTTCTGTCTCTGTCTCTGTCTCTTTCTCTGCCTGAGACTCTGCCTCTGTTTCTGTCTCTGTCTCTGTCTCTGTCTCTGTCTGTGTCTCTGTCTCTGTCTCTGTCTCTGTCTCTCCCTCAGTTTCTACCTCTGTCTCTGTCTCTGTCTCTGTCTCTGTCTCTGTCTCTGTACCTGTCCCTCTCCCTGTCCCTGTCTCCGTCTCTGTCTCTGTCTCTGTCTCTGTCTCTGTCTCTGTCTCTGTACCTGTCTCTGTCTCTGTCTCTGTCTCTGTCTCTGCCCCTGTCTCTGTCTCTGTCTCTGTCTCTGTGTCCGCCTCTGTCTCTGTCCATGTCCCTCTGCCTGACCCTGTCCCTGTCGCTGTCTCAGTCTCTGTCTCTGTCTCTGGCTTTGTCTCTGTCTGTGTCTCTGCATCTGTCTCCGTCTCTGCCTCTGTCTCTGTCTCTGTCTCTGTCTCTGTCTCCGTCTCTGTCTCTGTTTCTGTCTCTGTCTCTGTCTCTGTCTCTGCCTCTGTCTCTGTCTCTGTTTCTGTCTGTGTCTCTGCCTCTGTCTCGGTCTTTGTCTCCGTCCCTGTCCCTCTCCCTGTCCCTGTCTCTGTCTCTGTCTCTGTCTCTGTCTCTGTCTCTGTCTCTGTCTCTGTCTCTGTCTCTGTCTCTGTCTCTGTCTCTGTCTCTGTCTCTGTCTCCGTCTCTGTCTCTGTCTCTGTATCTGTCTCTGTCTCTGTCTCTGTCTCCGTATCTGTTTCTGTCTCTGTCTCTGTCTCTTTCTCTGCCTGAGACTCTGCCTCTGTTTCTGTCTCTGTCTCTGTCTCTGTCTCTGTCTGTGTCTCTGTCTCTGTCTCTGTCTCTGTCTCTCCCTCAGTTTCTACCTCTGTCTCTGTCTCTGTCTCTGTCTCTGTCTCTGTCTCTGTACCTGTCCCTCTCCCTGTCCCTGTCTCCGTCTCTGTCTCTGTCTCTGTCTCTGTCTCTGTCTCTGTCTCTGTACCTGTCTCTGTCTCTGTCTCTGTCTCTGTCTCTGCCCCTGTCTCTGTCTCTGTCTCTGTCTCTGTGTCCGCCTCTGTCTCTGTCCATGTCCCTCTGCCTGACCCTGTCCCTGTCGCTGTCTCAGTCTCTGTCTCTGTCTCTGGCTTTGTCTCTGTCTGTGTCTCTGCATCTGTCTCCGTCTCTGCCTCTGTCTCTGTCTCTGTCTCTGTCTCTGTCTCTGTCTCCGTCTCTGTCTCTGTCTCTGTCTCTGTCTCTGTCTCTATCTCTGTCCCTGTTTCTGTCTCTGTCTCTGTCTCTGTCTCTGCCTCTGTCTCTGTCTCTGTTTCTGTCTGTGTCTCTGCCTCTGTCTCGGTCTTTGTCTCCGTCCCTGTCCCTCTCCCTGTCCCTGTCTCTGTCTCTGTCTCTGTCTCTGTCTCTGTCTCTGTCTCTGTCCCTGTCTCAGTCTCTGTCTCTGTCTCTGTCTGAGACTCTGCATCTGTCTTTATCTCTGTCTCTGTCTCTGTCTCTGTCTCTATCTCTGCCTCTGTCTGTGTCCCCGTATCTGTCTCTGTCTCTGTTTCTGTCTCTGTCTCTGTCTCTGTGTCTGCCTCTGTCTCTGTCCATGTCCCTCTGCCTGTCCCTGTCGCTGTCTCAGTCTCTGTCTCTGTCTCTGTCTCTGTCCCTGTCTCTGTCTCTGTCTCTGTCTCTGTCCCTGTCTCTGTCTCTGTCTCTGTCTCTGTCTCTGTCTCTGTCTCTGTCTCTGTCTCTGTCTCTGTCTCTGTCTCTATCTCTGTCTCTGTCTCTGTCTCTGTCTCTGCCCCTGTCTCTGTCTCTGTCTCTGTCTCTGCCCTTGTCTCTGTCTCAGTCTCTGTCTCTGTCTCTGCCTTTGTCTCTGTCTGTGTCTCTGCCTCTGTCTCCGTCTCTGCCTCTGTCTCTGTCTCTGTCTCTGTCTCTGTCTCTGTCTCTGTCTCTGTCTCTGTCTCTGTCTCTGTCTCTGTCTCTGTCTCTGTCTCTGTCTCTGTCTCTGTTTCTGTCTCCGTCAGTGTCTCTGTCTCTGTCTCTGGGTCTCTGCCTATGTGTCTCTGTCTCTGCATCTCTGCCTCCGTGCCTATGTCTCTGTCTTTCTGTCTCTGTCTCTGGGTCTCTGCCTATGTGTCTCTGTCTCTGCATCTCTGCCTCCGTGCCTATGTCTCTATCTTTCTGTCTCTGTCTTTGTCGCTGTCTCAGTCCCTGTCCCTGTCCCTGTCCCTGTCTCTGTCTCTGTCTCTGGCTCTGCCTCTGTATCTGTCTCTGTCTGTGTCTCTGTCTCTGTCTCTGTCTCTGTCTCTGTTCTGTCTCTGTCCCTGTCGCTGTCTCTGTCCCTGTCTCTGTCTCTGTCTCTGTCTCTGTCTCTGTCTCTGTCTTTGTCTCTGTCCCTATCTCTGTATCTGTCTCTGTTCCCGTCTCTGTCTCCGCCTCTGCCACTGTCTCTATCTCTGTCTTTGTCTCCATCTTTGTCTCCGTCTGTGTCTCCGTCTTTGTCTCCGTCTTTGTCTCTGCCGTCGTCTTCCTCTTCGTCTACGTCTTTGTCACCGTCTTTGTCTTCGTCTGTGTCTCCGCCTTTGTCTCCGTCTCTGTCTCCGTCGTCATCTTCCTCTTCGTCACCGTCTTTGACACCGTCTTTGTCTCCGTCTTTGTCTCCGTCTTTGTCTCCGTCTTTGCCTCCGTCTTTGTCTCAGCCTTTGTCTCCGTCTTTGTCTCCGTCTTTGTCTTCCTACTTGTCTCTGTTTTTGTCTGCGTCTTTGCCTCCGTCTTTGTCTCAGTCTATGTCTCCGTCTTTGTTTCCGTCTTTGTCTCTATCTCTGTCTCTGTCTCTGTCTCTGTCTCCGTCTCTGTCTCTGTCTCTGTCTCTGTCTCTGTCTCTGTCTCTGTCTCTGTCACTGTCTCTGTCTCTGTCTCTGTCTCTGTCCCTGTCTCTGTCTCCGTCTCTATCTCTGTCTCTATTTCTGTCTCTGCCTCTGTCTCAGCCCTGTCTCTATCTCTGTCTCTGTCTCTGTCTCTGTCTGTGTCTGTGTCTGTGTCTCTGTCTCTGTCTCTGTCTCTGTCTGTGTCTGTGTCTCTGTCTCTGTTTCCGTATCGGACTCTGCCTCTGTCTCTGTCTCCGCTTTTGTCACTGCCTTTGTCTCCGTATTTGTCTCGGTCTGTGTCTCCATCTTTGTCTCCGTCTTTGCCTCCGTCTTGGTCTCGGTCTTTGTCTCCGTCTTTTTCTCCGTCTTTGTCTTCCTACTTGTGTCTGTTTTTGTCTCCGTCTTTGTCTCTATCTCTGTCTCTGTCTTTGTCTCTGTCTCTGTCTCTGTCTCTGTCTCTGTCTCTGTCTCTGTCTCTGTCTCTGTCTCTGTCTCTGTCTCTGTCTCTGTCTCTGTCCCTGTCTCTGTCTCTGTCTCTGTCTCTGTCTCTGTCTCTGTCTCTGTCTCTGTCTCTGTCTCTGTCTCTGTCTCTGTCTCTGTCTCTGTCTCTGTCTCTGTCTCTGTCTCTGTCTCTGTCTCTGTCTTTGTATCCGTCTTTGTCTCCGTCTTTGTCTCCGTCGTCGTCTTCCTCTTTCTCTCCGTCTTTGTCTCCGCTTATGTCTCCTGCTCCTCTGTCTCGGTCTTTGTCTCATGCACCTCTGTCTCTGTCTCTGTCTCTCTCTGTGCCTGTGTCTCTGTCTCTGCCTCCGTATCGGTCTCTGTCTCTGTCTCTGTCTCCGCCTTTGTCTCTGCCTTTGTCTCCGTATTTGTCTCTGTCTGTGTCTCCATATTTGTCTCCGTCTTTGTCTGCGTCTTTGCCTCCGTTTTGGTCTCAGTCTTTGTCTCCGTCTTTGTCTCCGTCTTTGTCTTCCTACTTGTCTCTGTTTTTGTCTGCGTCTTTGTCTCTATCTCTGTCTCCGTCTCTCTCTCTGTCTCTGTCTCTGTCTCTGTCTCTGTCTCCATCTCTGTCTCTGTCTCTGTCTCTGTCTCTGTCTCTGTCTCTGTCTCTGTCTCTGTCTCTGTCTCTGTCTCTGTCTCTGTCTCTGTCTCTGTCTCTGTCTCTGTCTCTGTCTCTGTCTCTGTCTCTGTCTCTGTCTCTGTCTCTGTCTCTGTCTCTGTCTCTGTCTCTGTCTCTGTCTCTGTCTCTGTTTCTGTCTCTGCCTCTGTCTCTGTCCCTATCTCTGTCTCTGTCTCTGTTCCCGTCTCTGTCTCCGGCTCTGCCTCTGTCTCTGTCTCTGTCTCCATCTTTGTCTCCGTCGTTGTCTCCGTCTTTGTCACCGTCTTTGTCTCCGTCGTCGTCTTCCTCTTCGTCTGCGTCTTTGTCTCCGTCTTTGTCTATGTCTTTGTCTACGTCTTTGTCTCCGTCTTTGTCTCCGTCCATGTCTCCTGCCCCTCTGTCTCGGTGTTTGTCTCATATGCCTCTGTCTCTGTCTATGTCTCTGTCTCTGTCTGTGTCTCCGCCTCTGTCTCTGCATCTGTATCGGTATCTGTCTCCGCCTTTGTCTTCGTCTTTGTCACTGTCATTGTCTCCGTCTTTGTCTCCTGCCCCTCTGTCTCCGTCTCTCCCTTTCCCTCTGTCTCTGTCCCTGTCTCTGTCCCTGTCTCTGTCTCTGTCTCTGTCTCTGTCTCTCTCTCTGTCTCTGTCTCTGTCTCTGTCTCTGTCTTTGTATCCGTCTTTATCTCCGTCTTTGTCTCCGTCGTCGTCTTCCTCTTCGTCTCCGTCTTTGTCTCCGTCTTTGTCACCGTCTTTGTGTCCGTATTTGTCTCCGTCTGTGTCTCCATCTTTGTCTCCGTCTTTGTCTCCGTCGTCGTCTTCCCCTTTGTCTCCGTCTTTGTCTCCGCTTATGTCTCCTGCCCATCTGCCTCGGTCTTTGTCTCATGCACCTCTGTCTCTGTCTCTGTCTCTGTCTGTATCTGTGTCTCTGTCTCTGTCTCTGTCTCCGTATCGGTCTCTGTCTCTGTCTCTGTCTCCGCCTTTGTCTCTGCCTTTGTCTCCGTATTTGTCTCTGTCTGTGTCTCCATCTTTGTCTCCGTCTTTGTCTGCGTCTTTGCCTCCGTCTTGGTCTCAGTCTTTGTCTCCGTCTTTATCTCCGTCTTTGTCTTCATACTTGTCTCTGTTTTTGTCTCCGTCATCGTCTCTATCTCTGTCTCTGTCTCTGTCTCTGTCTCT
This sequence comes from Megachile willughbiella, assembly GCA_945859595.2. Classification (NCBI taxonomy): domain Eukaryota; kingdom Metazoa; phylum Arthropoda; class Insecta; order Hymenoptera; family Megachilidae; genus Megachile; species Megachile willughbiella. Next base: position 780,860 of record CAMAOD020000271.1, read on the forward strand.
GTCTCTGTCTCTGTCTCTGTCTCTGTCTCTGTCTCTGTCTCTGTCTCTGTCTCTGTCTCTGTCTCTGTCTCTGTCTCTGTCTCTGTCTCTGTCTCTGTCTCTGTCTCTGTCTCTGTCTCTGTCTCTGTCTGTGTCTCTGTCTCTGCCTCTGTTTCTGTCTCTGTCTCTGTCTCTGTCTCTGTCTCTGTCTCTGTCTCTGTCTCTGTCTCTGTCTCTGTCTCTGTCTCTGTCTCTGTCTTTGTATCCGCCTTTGTCTCCGTCTTTGTCTCCGTCGTTGTCTTCCTCTTTGTCTCCGCCTTTGTCTCCGCTTGTGTCTCCTGCCCCTCTGTCTCGGTCTTTGTCTCATGCACCTCAGTCTCTGTCTCTGTCTCTGTCTCTGTCTGTGTCTGTGTCTCTGTCTCTGTCTCTGTCTCTGTGTGTGTCTGTGTCTCTGTCTCTGTTTTCGTATCGGACTCTGCCTCTGTCTCTATCTCCGCTTTTGTCTCTGCCTTTGTCTCCGTCGTCATCTTCCTCTTCGTCACCGTCTTTGACACCGTCTTTGTCTCCGTCTTTGTCTCCGTCTTTGTCTCCGTCTTTGCCTCCGTCTTTGTCTCAGCCTTTGTCTCCGTCTTTGTCTCCGTCTTTGTCTTCCTACTTGTCTCTGTTTTTGTCTGCGTCTTTGCCTCCGTCTTTGTCTCAGTCTATGTCTCCGTCTTTGTCTCCGTCTTTGTCTCTATCTCTGTCTCTGTCTCTGTCTCTGTCTCCGTCTCTGTCTCTGTCTCTGTCTCTGTCTCTGTCCCTGTCTCTGTCTCCGTCTCTATCTCTGTCTCTGTTTCTGTCTCTCCCTCTGTCTCTGCCCTGTCTCTATCTCTGTCTCTGTCGCTGTCTCTGCCTCTGTCTCAGTCCCTGCGTCTGTCTCCGTCTTTGTCTCCGTCTCTGTCTCTGTCTCTGTCTCTGTCTCTGTCTCTGCCTCTGTCGCTGTCTCTCCCTCTGTCTCTGTCTCTGTCTCTGTCTCTGTCTCTGTCTCTGGGTCTCTGTCTGTGTGTCTCTGCCTCTGTCTCTTTGTCTCTGTCTCTGCATCTCTGCATCCGTGCCTATGTCTCTATGTCTCTGTCTCTGTCTCTGTCTATGTCTCTGTGTCTGTCTCTGTCTCTGTCTCCGTCTCTGTCTCTGTCTCTGTCTCTGCCTCTGTCCCTGTCTCTGTCTCTGTCTCTGTCTCTGTCTCTGTCTCTGTCTCTGTCTCTGTCTCTGTCTCTGTCTGTGCCTCTGCCTCTGTCTCCGTCCCTGACTCTGCCGCTGTCTCTGTCTCTGTCTCTGTCTCTGTCCCTCTCCCTGTCCCTGTCTCCGTCTCTGCCTCTGCCTCCGCCTCTGTCCCTGTCTCTGTCTCTGTCTCTGCCTCTGTCTGTGTCTCTGCCTCTGCCTCCGTCTCTGTCTCTGTCTCTGTCTCTGTCTCTGTCCCTGTCTCTGTCTCTGTCTCTGTCTCTGTCTCTGTCTCTGTCTCTGTCTCTGTCTCTGTCTCTGTCTCTGTCTCTGTCTCTGTACCTGTCCCTCTCCCTGTCCCTGTCTCCGTCTCTGCCTCTGCCTCCGTCTCTGTCCCTGTCTCTGTCTCTGTCTCTGTCTCTGTCCCTGTCTCTGTCTCTGTCTCTGTCTCTGTCTCTGTCT
>CAMAOD020000271.1:785000-792500 GCA_945859595.2 Megachile willughbiella
CGTTGTCTCCGTCTTTGTCACCGTCTTTGTCTCCGTCGTCGTCTTCCTCTTCGTCTGCGTCTTTGTCTCCGTCTTTGTCTATGTCTTTGTCTACGTCTTTGTCTCCGTCTTTGTCTCCGTCCATGTCTCCTGCCCCTCTGTCTCGGTGTTTGTCTCATATGCCTCTGTCTCTGTCTATGTCTCTGTCTCTGTCTGTGTCTCCGCCTCTGTCTCTGCATCTGTATCGGTATCTGTCTCCGCCTTTGTCTTCGTCTTTGTCACTGTCATTGTCTCCGTCTTTGTCTCCTGCCCCTCTGTCTCCGTCTCTCCCTTTCCCTCTGTCTCTGTCCCTGTCTCTGTCCCTGTCTCTGTCTCTGTCTCTGTCTCTGTCTCTCTCTCTGTCTCTGTCTCTGTCTCTGTCTCTGTCTTTGTATCCGTCTTTATCTCCGTCTTTGTCTCCGTCGTCGTCTTCCTCTTCGTCTCCGTCTTTGTCTCCGTCTTTGTCACCGTCTTTGTGTCCGTATTTGTCTCCGTCTGTGTCTCCATCTTTGTCTCCGTCTTTGTCTCCGTCGTCGTCTTCCCCTTTGTCTCCGTCTTTGTCTCCGCTTATGTCTCCTGCCCATCTGCCTCGGTCTTTGTCTCATGCACCTCTGTCTCTGTCTCTGTCTCTGTCTGTATCTGTGTCTCTGTCTCTGTCTCTGTCTCCGTATCGGTCTCTGTCTCTGTCTCTGTCTCCGCCTTTGTCTCTGCCTTTGTCTCCGTATTTGTCTCTGTCTGTGTCTCCATCTTTGTCTCCGTCTTTGTCTGCGTCTTTGCCTCCGTCTTGGTCTCAGTCTTTGTCTCCGTCTTTATCTCCGTCTTTGTCTTCATACTTGTCTCTGTTTTTGTCTCCGTCATCGTCTCTATCTCTGTCTCTGTCTCTGTCTCTGTCTCTGTCTCTGTCTCTGTCTCTGTCTCTGTCTCTGTCTCTGTCTCTGTCTCTGTCTCTGTCTCTGTCTCTGTCTCTGTCTCTGTCTCTGTCTCTGTCTCTGTCTCTGTCTCTGTCTCTGTCTCTGTCTCTGTCTCTGTCTGTGTCTCTGTCTCTGCCTCTGTTTCTGTCTCTGTCTCTGTCTCTGTCTCTGTCTCTGTCTCTGTCTCTGTCTCTGTCTCTGTCTCTGTCTCTGTCTCTGTCTCTGTCTTTGTATCCGCCTTTGTCTCCGTCTTTGTCTCCGTCGTTGTCTTCCTCTTTGTCTCCGCCTTTGTCTCCGCTTGTGTCTCCTGCCCCTCTGTCTCGGTCTTTGTCTCATGCACCTCAGTCTCTGTCTCTGTCTCTGTCTCTGTCTGTGTCTGTGTCTCTGTCTCTGTCTCTGTCTCTGTGTGTGTCTGTGTCTCTGTCTCTGTTTTCGTATCGGACTCTGCCTCTGTCTCTATCTCCGCTTTTGTCTCTGCCTTTGTCTCCGTCGTCATCTTCCTCTTCGTCACCGTCTTTGACACCGTCTTTGTCTCCGTCTTTGTCTCCGTCTTTGTCTCCGTCTTTGCCTCCGTCTTTGTCTCAGCCTTTGTCTCCGTCTTTGTCTCCGTCTTTGTCTTCCTACTTGTCTCTGTTTTTGTCTGCGTCTTTGCCTCCGTCTTTGTCTCAGTCTATGTCTCCGTCTTTGTCTCCGTCTTTGTCTCTATCTCTGTCTCTGTCTCTGTCTCTGTCTCCGTCTCTGTCTCTGTCTCTGTCTCTGTCTCTGTCCCTGTCTCTGTCTCCGTCTCTATCTCTGTCTCTGTTTCTGTCTCTCCCTCTGTCTCTGCCCTGTCTCTATCTCTGTCTCTGTCGCTGTCTCTGCCTCTGTCTCAGTCCCTGCGTCTGTCTCCGTCTTTGTCTCCGTCTCTGTCTCTGTCTCTGTCTCTGTCTCTGTCTCTGCCTCTGTCGCTGTCTCTCCCTCTGTCTCTGTCTCTGTCTCTGTCTCTGTCTCTGTCTCTGGGTCTCTGTCTGTGTGTCTCTGCCTCTGTCTCTTTGTCTCTGTCTCTGCATCTCTGCATCCGTGCCTATGTCTCTATGTCTCTGTCTCTGTCTCTGTCTATGTCTCTGTGTCTGTCTCTGTCTCTGTCTCCGTCTCTGTCTCTGTCTCTGTCTCTGCCTCTGTCCCTGTCTCTGTCTCTGTCTCTGTCTCTGTCTCTGTCTCTGTCTCTGTCTCTGTCTCTGTCTCTGTCTCTGTCTGTGCCTCTGCCTCTGTCTCCGTCCCTGACTCTGCCGCTGTCTCTGTCTCTGTCTCTGTCTCTGTCTCTGTCTCTGTCTCTGTCTCTGTCTCTGTCTCTGTCTCTGTCCCTGTCTCTGTCTCCGTCTCTATCTCTGTCTCTATTTCTGTCTCTGCCTCTGTCTCAGCCCTGTCTCTATCTCTGTCTCTGTCTCTGTCTCTGTCTCTGTCTCTGTCTCTGTCTCTGTCTCTGTCTCTGTCTGTCTCTGTCTCCGTCTTTGTCGCCGTCTTTGTCTCCGTCGTCGTCTTCCTCTTCGTCTGCGTCATTGTCTCCGTCTTTGTCTACGTCTTTGGCTACGTCTTTGTCATCGTCTTTGTCTCCGTCCATGTCTCCTGCCCCTTTGTCTCGGTCTTTGTCTCATGCACCTGTGTCTCTGTCTCTGTCTCTGTCTCTGTCTGTGTCTGTGTCTCTGTCTCTGTCTCTATATTACACTCTGTCTCCGTCTTTGTCTTCGTCTTTGTCTCCGTCTTTGTGCCTGTCTTTGTCTCCGTATTTGTATTCGTCTGTGTAACCATCTTTGTCTCCGTCTTTGTCTCCGTCTTTGTCTCCGTCTTTGTCTCCGTCGTTGTCTTCCTCTTTGTCTCCGCCTTTGTCTCCGCTTATATCTCCTGCCCCTCTGTCTCGGTCTTTGTCTCATGCACCTCAGTCTCTGTCTCTGTCTCTGTCTCTGTCTGTGTCTGTGTCTGTGTCTCTGTCTCTGTCTCTGTCTCTGTCTCTGTCTGTGTCTGTGTCTCTGTCTCTGTTTCCGTATCGGACTCTGCCTCTGTCTCTGTCTCCGCTTTTGTCACTGCCTTTGTCTCCGTATTTGTCTCGGTCTGTGTCTCCATCTTTGTCTCCGTCTTTGCCTCCGTCTTGGTCTCGGTCTTTGTCTCCGTCTTTTTCTCCGTCTTTGTCTTCCTACTTGTGTCTGTTTTTGTCTCCGTCTTTGTCTCTATCTCTGTCTCTGTCTTTGTCTCTGTCTCTGTCTCTGTCTCTGTCTCTGTCTCTGTCTCTGTCTCTGTCTCTGTCTCTGTCTCTGTCTCTGTCTCTGTCTCTGTCTCTGTCCCTGTCTCTGTCTCTGTCTCTGTCTCTGTCTCTGTCTCTGTCTCTGTCTCTGTCTCTGTCTCTGTCTCTGTCTCTGTCTCTGTCTCTGTCTCTGTCTCTGTCTCTGTCTCTGTCTCTGTCTCTGTTTCTGTCTCTGCCTCTGTCTCTGTCCCTATCTCTGTCTCTGTCTCTGTTCCCGTCTCTGTCTCCGGCTCTGCCTCTGTCTCTGTCTCTGTCTCCATCTTTGTCTCCGTCGTTGTCTCCGTCTTTGTCACCGTCTTTGTCTCCGTCGTCGTCTTCCTCTTCGTCTGCGTCTTTGTCTCTGTCTTTGTCTATGTCTTTGTCTACGTCTTTGTCTCCGTCTTTGTCTCCGCCCATGTCTCCTGCCCCTCTGTCTCGGTGTTTGTCTCATATGCCTCTGTCTCTGTCTATGTCTCTGTCTCTGTCTGTGTCTCCGCGTCTCTCTCTGCATCTGTATCGGTATCTGTCTCCGCCTTTGTCTTCGTCTTTGTCACTGTCATTGTCTCCGTCTTTGTCTCCTGCCCCTCTGTCTCCGTCTCTCCCTTTCCCTCTGTCTCTGTCCCTGTCTCTGTCCCTGTCTCTGTCTCTGTCTCTGTCTCTGTCTCTCTCTCTGTCTCTGTCTCTGTCTCTGTCTCTGTCTTTGTATCCGTCTTTATCTCCGTCTTTGTCTCCGTCGTCGTCTTCCTCTTCGTCTCCGTCTTTGTCTCCGTCTTTGTCACCGTCTTTGTGTCCGTATTTGTCTCCGTCTGTGTCTCCATCTTTGTCTCCGTCTTTGTCTCCGTCGTCGTCTTCCCCTTTGTCTCCGTCTTTGTCTCCGCTTATGTCTCCTGCCCATCTGCCTCGGTCTTTGTCTCATGCACCTCTGTCTCTGTCTCTGTCTCTGTCTGTATCTGTGTCTCTGTCTCTGTCTCTGTCTCCGTATCGGTCTCTGTCTCTGTCTCTGTCTCCGCCTTTGTCTCTGCCTTTGTCTCCGTATTTGTCTCTGTCTGTGTCTCCATCTTTGTCTCCGTCTTTGTCTGCGTCTTTGCCTCCGTCTTGGTCTCAGTCTTTGTCTCCGTCTTTATCTCCGTCTTTGTCTTCATACTTGTCTCTGTTTTTGTCTCCGTCATCGTCTCTATCTCTGTCTCTGTCTTTGTCTCTGTCTCTGTCTCTGTCTCTGTCTCTGTCTCTGTCTCTGTCTCTGTCTCTGTCTCTGTCTCTGTCTCTGTCTCTGTCTCTGTCTCTGTCTCTGTCTCTGTCTCTGTCTCTGTCTCTGTCTCTGTCTCTGTCTCTGTCTCTGTCTGTGTCTCTGTCTCTGCCTCTGTTTCTGTCTCTGTCTCTGTCTCTGTCTCTGTCTCTGTCTCTGTCTCTGTCTCTGTCTCTGTCTCTGTCTCTGTCTCTGTCTCTGTCTCTGTCTCTGTCTTTGTATCCGCCTTTGTCTCTGTCTTTGTCTCCGTCGTTGTCTTCCTCTTTGTCTCCGCCTTTGTCTCCGCTTGTGTCTCCTGCCCCTCTGTCTCGGTCTTTGTCTCATGCACCTCAGTCTCTGTCTCTGTCTCTGTCTCTGTCTGTGTCTGTGTCTCTGTCTCTGTCTCTGTCTCTGTGTGTGTCTGTGTCTCTGTCTCTGTTTTCGTATCGGACTCTGCCTCTGTCTCTATCTCCGCTTTTGTCTCTGCCTTTGTCTCCGTCGTCATCTTCCTCTTCGTCACCGTCTTTGACACCGTCTTTGTCTCCGTCTTTGTCTCCGTCTTTGTCTCCGTCTTTGCCTCCGTCTTTGTCTCAGCCTTTGTCTCCGTCTTTGTCTCCGTCTTTGTCTTCCTACTTGTCTCTGTTTTTGTCTGCGTCTTTGCCTCCGTCTTTGTCTCAGTCTATGTCTCCGTCTTTGTCTCCGTCTTTGTCTCTATCTCTGTCTCTGTCTCTGTCTCTGTCTCCGTCTCTGTCTCTGTCTCTGTCTCTGTCTCTGTCCCTGTCTCTGTCTCCGTCTCTATCTCTGTCTCTGTTTCTGTCTCTCCCTCTGTCTCTGCCCTGTCTCTATCTCTGTCTCTGTCGCTGTCTCTGCCTCTGTCTCAGTCCCTGCGTCTGTCTCCGTCTTTGTCTCCGTCTCTGTCTCTGTCTCTGTCTCTGTCTCTGTCTCTGCCTCTGTCGCTGTCTCTCCCTCTGTCTCTGTCTCTGTCTCTGTCTCTGTCTCTGTCTCTGGGTCTCTGTCTGTGTGTCTCTGCCTCTGTCTCTTTGTCTCTGTCTCTGCATCTCTGCATCCGTGCCTATGTCTCTATGTCTCTGTCTCTGTCTCTGTCTATGTCTCTGTGTCTGTCTCTGTCTCTGTCTCCGTCTCTGTCTCTGTCTCTGTCTCTGCCTCTGTCCCTGTCTCTGTCTCTGTCTCTGTCTCTGTCTCTGTCTCTGTCTCTGTCTCTGTCTCTGTCTGTGCCTCTGCCTCTGTCTCCGTCCCTGACTCTGCCGCTGTCTCTGTCTCTGTCTCAGTCTCTGTCTCTGTCTCCGTCACTGCCTCTGTCTCTGTCCCCGTATCTGTCTCTGTCTCTGTTTCTGTCTCTGTCTCTGTCTCTGTCTCTGTCTCTGTCTCTGTCTCTGTCTCTGTCTCAGACTCTGCCTCCGTCTCTTTGTTTGTCTCTGCCTCTGTCTCTGTCTCTGTCTCTGTCTTTGTATCCGTCTTTGTCTCCGTCTTTGTCTCCGTCGTTGTCTTCCTCTTTGTCTCCGCCTTTGTCTCCGCTTATGTCTCCTGCCCGTCTGTCTCGGTCTTTGTCTCATACACCTCAGTCTCTGTCTCTGTCTCTGTCTCTGTCTGTGTCTGTGTCTCTGTCTCTGTCTCTGTCTCTGTCTGTGTCTGTGTCTCTGTCTCTGTTTCCGTATCGGACTCTGCCTCTGTCTCTGTCTCCGCTTTTGTCACTGCCTTTGTCTCCGTATTTGTCTCTGTCTGTGTCTCCATCTTTGTCTCCGTCTTTGCCTCCGTCTTGGTCTCGGTCTTTGTCTCCGTCTTTTTCTCCGTCTTTGTCTTCCTACTTGTGTCTGTTTTTGTCTCCGTCTTTGTCTCTATCTCTGTCTCTGTCTTTGTCTCTGTCTCTGTCTCTGTCTCTGTCTCTGTCTCTGTCTCTGTCTCTGTCTCTGTCTCTGTCTCTGTCTCTGTCTCTGTCTCTGTCTCTGTCTCTGTCTCTGTCTCTGTCTCTGTCTCTGTCTCTGTCTCTGTCTCTGTCTCTGTCTCTGTCTCTGTCTCTGTCTCTGTCTCTGTCTCTGTCTCTGTCTCTGTCTCTGTCTCTGTCTCTGTCTCTGTCTCTGTCTCTGTCTGTATCTTTGTCTCTCTCTCTGTCTCCGTATCGGTCTCTGTCCCTGTCTCTGTCTCTGTCTCTGCCTCTGTCTCTGTCTCTGTCTCCGTCTCTGTCTCGGTCTTTGTCTCCGTCTTTGTCTCCGCCTTTGTGTCCGTCTTTGTCTCCGTCTTTGTCTCCGTCTTCGTTTTCCTCTTTGTTTCCGACTTTGTCTCCGTCTTTGTCTCCTGCCCCAGGGTCACCGCCTTTGTCACCTGCCCCTATGTTTCTGTCGCTCTCTCTGTCTCTGTCTCTGTCTCTGTCTCTGTCTTTGTGTCCGTCTTTGTCTCCGTCTTTGTCTCCGTCGTCGTCTTCCTCTTTGTCTCCGTCTTTGTCTCTGCCGTCGTCTTCCTCTTCGTCTACGTCTTTGTCACCGTCTTTGTCTTCGTCTGTGTCTCCGCCTTTGTCTCCGTCTCTGTCTCCGTCGTCATCTTCCTCTTCGTCACCGTCTTTGACACTGTCTTTGTCTCCGTCTTTGTCTCCGTCTTTGTCTCCGTCTTTGCCTCCGTCTTTGTCTCAGCCTTTGTCTCCGTCTTTGTCTTCCTACTTGTCTCTGTTTTTGTCTGCGTCTTTGCCTCCGTCTTTGTCTCAGTCTATGTCTCCGTCTTTGTCTCCGTCTTTGTCTCTATCTCTGTCTCTGTCTCTGTCTCTGTCTCCGTCTCTGTCTCTGTCTCTGTCTCTGTCTCTGTCTCTGTCTCTGTCTCTGTCTCTGTCTCTGTCTCTGTCTCTGTCTCTGTCTCTGTCTCTGTCTCTGTCCCTGTCTCTGTCTCCGTCTCTATCTCTGTCTCTGTCTCTGTCTCTGCCTCTGTCTCTGCCCTGTCTCTATCTCTGTCTCTGTCGCTGTCTCTGCCTCTGTCTCAGTCCCTGCGTCTGTCTCCGTCTTTGTCTCCGTCTCTGTCGCTGTCTCTGTCTCTGTCTCTGTCTCTGCCTCTGTCGCTGTCTCTCCCTCTGTCTCTGTCTCTGT
>CAMAOD020000271.1:797500-872500 GCA_945859595.2 Megachile willughbiella
CCGTCTTTGTCTCTATCTCTGTCTCTGTCTCTGTCTCTGTCTCCGTCTCTGTCTCTGTCTCTGTCTCTGTCTCTGTCTCTGTCTCTGTCTCTGTCTCTGTCTCTGTCTCTGTCTCTGTCTCTGTCTCTGTCTCTGTCTCTGTCTCTGTCCCCGTCTCTGTCTCCGTCTCTATCTCTGTCTCTGTTTCTGTCTCTGCCTCCGTCTCTGCCCTGTCTCTATCTCTGTCTCTGTCGCTGTCTCCGCCTCTGTCTCAGTCCCTGCGTCTGTCACCGTCTTTGTCTCCGTCTCTGTCTCTGTCTCTGTCTCTGTCTCTGTCTCTGCCTCTGTCGCTGTCTCTCCCTCTGTCTCTGTCTCTGTCTCTGTCTCTGTCTCTGTCTCTGGGTCTCTGTCTGTGTGTCTCTGCCTCTGTCTCTTTGTCTCTGTCTCTGCATCTCTGCATCCGTGCCTATGTCTCTATGTCTCTGTCTCTGTCTCTGTCTATGTCTCTGTGTCTGTCTCTGTCTCTGTCTCCGTCTCTGTCTCTGTCTCTGTCTCTGCCTCTGTCCCTGTCTCTGTCTCTGTCTCTGTCTCTGTCTCTGTCTGTACCTCTGTCTCTGTCTCCGTCCCTGACTCTGCCGCTGTCTCTGTCTCTGTCTCAGTCTCTGTCTCTGTCTCCGTCTCTGTCTCTGTCTCTGTCACTGCCTCTGTCTCTGTCCCCGTATCTGTCTCTGTCTCTGTTTCTGTCTCTGTCTCTGTCTCTGTCTCTGTCTCTGTCTCTGTCTCTGTCTCTGTCTTTGTCTCTATCTCTGTCTCTGTCTTTGTCTTTGTCTCTGTCTCTGTCTCTGTCTCTGTCTCTGTCTCTGTCTCTGTCTCTGTCTCTGTCTCTGTCTCTGTCTCTGTCTCTGTCTCTGTCTCTGTCTCTGTCTCTGTCTCTGTCTCTGTCTCTGTCTCTGTCTCTGTCTCTGTCCCTGTCTCTGTCTCCGTCTCTATCTCTGTCTCTGTTTCTGTCTCTGCCTCCGTCTCTGCCCTGTCTCTATCTCTGTCTCTGTCGCTGTCTCCGCCTCTGTCTCAGTCCCTGCGTCTGTCACCGTCTTTGTCTCCGTCTCTGTCTCTGTCTCTGTCTCTGTCTCTGTCTCTGCCTCTGTCTCTGTCTCTGTCTCTGTCTCTGTCTCTGTCTCTGTCTCTGTCTCTGTCTCTGTCTCTGTCTCTGTCTCTGTCTCTGTCTCTGTCTCTGTCTCTGTCTCTGTCTCTGTCTCTGTCTCTGTCTCTGTCTCTGTCTTTGTATCCGTCTTTGTCTCCGTCTTTGTCTCCGTCGTCGTCTTCCCCTTTGTCTCCGTCTTTGTCTCCACTTATGTCTCCTGCCCATCTGTCTCGGTCTTTGTCTCATGCACCTCTGTCTCTGTCTCTGTCTCTGTCTGTATCTGTGTCTCTCTCTCTGTCTCCGTATCGGTCTCTGTCCCTGTCTCTGTCTCTGTCTCTGCCTCTGTCTCTGTCTCTGTCTCCGTCTCTGTCTCGGTCTTTGTCTCCGTCTTTGTCTCCGCCTTTGTGTCCGTCTTTGTCTCCGTCTTTGTCTCCGTCTTCGTTTTCCTCTTTGTTTCCGACTTTGTCTCCGTCTTTGTCTCCTGCCCCAGGGTCACCGCCTTTGTCACCTGCCCCTATGTTTCTGTCGCTCTCTCTGTCTCTGTCTCTGTCTCTGTCTCTGTCTTTGTGTCCGTCTTTGTCTCCGTCTTTGTCTCCGTCGTCGTCTTCCTCTTTGTCTCCGTCTTTGTCTCTGCCGTCGTCTTCCTCTTCGTCTACGTCTTTGTCACCGTCTTTGTCTTCGTCTGTGTCTCCGCCTTTGTCTCCGTCTCTGTCTCCGTCGTCATCTTCCTCTTCGTCACCGTCTTTGACACCGTCTTTGTCTCCGTCTTTGTCTCCGTCTTTGTCTCCGTCTTTGCCTCCGTCTTTGTCTCAGCCTTTGTCTCCGTCTTTGTCTCCGTCTTTGTCTTCCTACTTGTCTCTGTTTTTGTCTGCGTCTTTGCCTCCGTCTTTGTCTCAGTCTATGTCTCCGTCTTTGTCTCCGTCTTTGTCTCTATCTCTGTCTCTGTCTCTGTCTCTGTCTCCGTCTCTGTCTCTGTCTCTGTCTCTGTCTCTGTCTCTGTCTCTGTCTCTGTCTCTGTCTCTGTCTCTGTCTCTGTCTCTGTCTCTGTCTCTGTCTCTGTTTCTGTCTCTGCCTCTGTCTCTGCCCTGTCTCTATCTCTGTCTCTGTCGCTGTCTCTGCCTCTGTCTCAGTCCCTGCGTCTGTCTCCGTCTTTGTCTCCGTCTCTGTCTCTGTCTCTGTCTCTGTCTCTGTCTCTGCCTCTGTCGCTGTCTCTCCCACTGTGTCTGTCTCTGTCTCTGGGTCTCTGTCTATGTGTCTCTGCCTCTGTCACTTTGCCTCTGTCTCTGCATCTCTGTCTCTGTCACTGTCTCTGTACCTCTCTCTGCCTCCGTCTCTGAGTCTGTCTCTGTCTCTGTCTCAGTGTCTGTCTCTGTCTCTGTCTCTGTCTCTGTCTCTGCCTCCGTCTCTGTGTCTGTGTCTGCCTCTATCTCCGTCTCTGTCTCTGTCTCTGTGTCTCTGTCTCTGCATCTCTGACTCTGTGTCTCCGTCTCTGTGTCTCTTCCTCTGTCATTGTGTCTCGGTCTCTGTGAATTTCTCTGTCTCTGTCTCTGTGTCTCTGTCTCTGGGTCTCTGTCTGAGTGTCTCTGTCTCTGACTCTTTGTCTCTGTATCAGTTTCTCTGCCTCCGTGCCTATGTCTCTGTGTCTCTGTCTCAGTCTCTGTCTCTGTCTCTGTCTCTGTCCCTGTCCCTCTCCCTGTCACTGTCGCTGTCTCTGTCCCTGTCTCTTTCTATGCCTCTGTCTCTGTCTCTGTCTCCCTCTCTGTCTCTGTCTCTGTCTCTGTCCCTGTCCCTGTCCCTCTCCCTGTCACTGTCGCTGTCTCTGTCCCTGTCTCTTTCTATGCCTCTGTCTCTGTCTCTGTCTCTGTCTCTGTCTCTGCCCCTGTCCCTCTCCCTGTCACTGTCGCTGTCTCTGTCCCTGTCTCTTTCTATGCCTCTGTCTCTTTCTCTGTCTCTGTCGCCGTCTCCGTCTGCATCTCTGTCTCTGTCTCTGTATCTCTTTCTATCTATGTCTCTGTCTCTGTCCCCGTCTCCCTCTCCGTCTCCATCTCTGTCTCTGTCTCTGTCTCTCTTTCTATCTCTGTCTCTGTCTCTGTCTCTGCCTCCGTCTCTGTCTCCGTCTGTGTCTCTGTCTCTGTCTCTGGGTCTCTGTCTGTGTGTCTCTGCCTCTATATCTTTGTCTCTGTCTCTGCATCTCTGCATCCGTGCCTATGTCTCTATGTCTCTGTCTCTGTCTCTGTCTGTGTCTCTGTGTCTGTCTCTGCCTCTGTCTCCGTCTGTGTCTCTGTCTCTGTGTCTCTGTCTCTGCATCTCTGTCTCTGTGTCTCCGTCTCTGTGTCTCTGCCTCTGTCATTGTGTCTCGGTCTCTGTGAATCTCTCTGTCTCTGTCTCTGTGTCCCTGTCTCTGGGTCTCTGTCTCAGTGTCTCTGCCTCTGTCTCTTTGTCTCTCTATCAGCTTCTCTACCTCCGTGCCTATGTCTCTGTGTCTCTGCCTCTGTCTCTGTCGCTGTCTCTCCCTCTGTCTCTGTCTCTGTCTCCGTCCCTGGCTCTGTCTCTGCCTCTCTCTCCGTCTCTGTCTGTGTCTCTGCCTCTATCTCCGTCTCCGTCTCTGTCTCTGTCTCTGTCTCTGTCTCTGTCTCTGTCTCTGTCTCTGTCTCTGTCTCTCTCTCTGTTTCTGTCTCTGTGTCTGTCTCTGTCTCTGTCTCTGTCTCTGTCTCTGTCTCTGTCTCTGTCTCTGTCTCTGTCTCTGTCTCTGTCTCTGTCTCTGTCTCTGTCTCGGTCTTTGTCTCCGTCTCTGTCTCTGTCTCTGTCTCTGTCTCTGTCTCTGTCTCTGTCTCTGTCTCTGTCTCTGTCTCTGTCTCTGTCTCTGTCTCTGTCTCTGTCTCTGTCTCTGTCTCTGTCTCTGTCTCAGTCTCTGTCTCTGTCTCAGTCTCTGTCTCTGTCTCTGTCTCTGTCCCTGTCCCTCTCCCTGTCACTGTCGCTGTCACTGTCCCTGTCTCTTTCTATGTCTCTGTCTCTGTCTCTGTCTCCGTCTCTGTCTGTGTCTCTGTCTCTGTCTCGGTCTTTGTCTCCGTCTCTGTCTCTGTCTCTGTCTCTGCCTCTGTCTCTGTCTCTGTCTCTGTCTCTGTCGGTGTCTCTGCATCTGTCTCGGTCTTTGTCTCCGTCCCTGTCTCTGTCCCTGTCTCTGTCTCTGCCTCTGGCTTTGTCTCTGTCTCTGTCTCTGTCTCTGTCTCTGCCCCTGTCTCTGTCTCTGTCTCTGTCTCTGTCTCTGTCTCTGTCTCTGTCTCTGCCCCTGTCTCTGTCTCTGTCTCTGTCTCTGCCCTTGTCCCTGTCTCAGTCTCTGTCTCTGTCTCTGTCTCTGTCTGAGACTCTGCCTCTGTCTCTGTCTCTGTCTCTGTCTCTCTCACTGTCTCTGTCTGTGTCTCTTTCTCTGCCTCCGTCTCAGTCTCTGCGTCCGTCTCTGTCTCTGTCTCCGTCTCTGTCTCTGTCTCTGTCTCTGTCTCTGTCTCTGTCTCTGTCTCTGTCTCTGTCTCTGTCTCTGTCTCTGTCTCTGTCTCTGTCTCTTTCTCTGTCGCTGTCTCTCCCTCTGTCTCTGTTTCCGTCTCTGTCCCTGGCTCAGTCTCTGCGTCCGTCTCTGTCTCTGTCTCTGTTTCTGTCTCTGTCTCTGTCTCTGTCTCTGTCTCTGTCTCTGTCTCTGTCTCTGTCTCTGTCTCTGTCTCTGTCTCTGTCTCTGTCTCTGTCTCTGTCTCTGTCTCTGTCTCTGTCTCTGTCTCTGTCTCTGTCGCTGTCTCTGGGTCTCTGCCTGTGTGCCTCTGCCTCTGTCTCTTTGTCTCTGTCTCTGCATCTCTGCCTCCGTGCCTATGTCTCTCTGTCTCTGTCTCTGTCTCTGTCTCTGTCTCTGTCTCCGTCTCTGTCTCTGTCTCTGTCTCTGCCTCTGTCTCTGTCCCTGTCCCTCTCCCTGTCCCTGTCGCTGTCTCTGTCTCTGTCTCTGTCTCTGTCTCTGTCTCTACCTCTGTCTCTGTCTCTGTCTCTGTCCCTGTCTCTGTCTATGCATCTGTCTCTGTCCCTGTCTCTGTCTCTGTCTCTGACTCTGTCTCTATCTCTGTCTCTGTCTCTGTCTCTATCTCTGTCTCTGTCTCTGTCTCTGTCTCTGTCCCTGTCTCTGTCTATGCATCTGTCTCTGTCCCTGTCTCTGTCTCTGTCTCTGACTCTGTCTCTATCTCTGTCTCTGTCTCTGTCTCTATCTCTGTCTCTGTCTCAGTCTCTGGGTCTCTGCCTGTGTGCCTCTGTCTCTGTCTCTTTGTCTCTGTCTCTGCATCTCTGCCTCCGTGCCTATGTCTCTCTGTCTCTGTCTCTGTCTCTGTCTCTGTCTCCGTCTCTGTCTCTGTCTCTGTCTCTGCCTCTGTCTCTGTCCCTGTCCCTCTCCCTGTCCCTGTCGCTGTCTCTGTCTCTGTCTCTGTCTCTGTCTCTGTCTCTGTTTCTGTCTCTGCGTCCGTCTCTGTCTCTGTCTCCGTCTCTGTCTCTGTCTCCGTCTCTGTCTCCGTCTCTGTCTCTGTCTCTGTCTCTGTCTCGGTCTTTGTCTCCGTCTCTGTCTCTGTCTCTGTCTCTGCCTCTGTCTCTGTCTCTGTCTCTGTCTCTGTCGGTGTCTCTGCATCTGTCTCGGTCTTTGTCTCCGTCCCTGTCTCTGTCCCTGTCTCCGTCTCTGCCTCTGGCTTTGTCTCTGTCTCTGTCTCTGTCTCTGTCTCTGTCTCTGTCTCTGTCTCTGTCTCTACCTCTGTCTCTGTCTCTGTCTCTGTCCCTGTCTCTGTCTATGCATCTGTCTCTGTCCCTGTCTCCGTCTCTGTCTCTGTCTCTGTCTCTGTCTCTGTCTCTGTCTCTGTCTCTGTCTCTGTCTCTGTCTCTGTCTATGCATCTGTCTCTGTCCCTGTCTCCGTCTCTGTCTCTGTCTCTGTCTTTGTCTCTGTCTCTGTCTCTGTTTCTGTCTCTGTCTCTGTCCCTGTTTCTGTCTCTGTCTTTGTCTCTGTCTCTGTCTCTGTCTCTGTCTCTGTCTCTGTGTCTGTCTCTGTCTCCGTCTCTGTCTCTGTCCCTGTCCCTCTCCCTGTCCCTGTCGCTGTCTCTGTCTCTGTCTCTGTCTCTGTCTTTGTCTCTGTCTCTGTCTCTGTTTCTGTCTCTGTCTCTGTCCCTGTTTCTGTCTCTGTCTTTGTCTCTGTCTCTGTCTCTGTCTCTGTCTCTGTCACTGTCTCCGTCTCTGTCTCTGTCTCTGTCTCTGTCTCCGCCTCTGTCTCTGTCCCTGTGCCTCTCCCTGTCCCTGTCGCTGTCTCTGTCTCTGTCTCTGTCTCTGTCTCTGTCTCTGTCTCTGTCTCTGTCTCTGTCTCTGTCTCTGTCTCTGTCTCTGTCTCTGTCTCTGTCTCTGTCTCTGTCTCTGTCTCTGTCTCTATCTCTGTCACTGTCTCTGTCTCTATCTCTGTCTCTGTCTCTGTCTCTGGGTCTCTGCCTGTGTGCCTCTGCCTCTGTCTCTTTGTCTCTGTCTCTGCATCTCTGCGTCCGTGCCTATGTCTCTCTGTCTCTGTCTCTGTCTCTGTCTCTGTCTCTGTCTCTGTCTCTGTCTCTGTCTCTGTCTCTGTCTCTGTCTCTGTCTCTGTCTCTGTCGCTGTCTCTGTCTCTGTCTCTGTCTCTGTCTCTGTCTCTGTCTCTGTTTCTGTCTCTGCCTCTGTCTCTGTCCCTATCTCTGTCTCTGTCTCTGTTCCCGTCTCTGTCTCCGGCTCTGCCTCTGTCTCTGTCTCTGTCTCCATCTTTGTCTCCGTCGTTGTCTCCGTCTTTGTCACCGTCTTTGTCTCCGTCGTCGTCTTCCTCTTCGTCTGCGTCTTTGTCTCCGTCTTTGTCTATGTCTTTGTCTACGTCTTTGTCTCCGTCTTTGTCTCCGTCCATGTCTCCTGCCCCTCTGTCTCGGTGTTTGTCTCATATGCCTCTGTCTCTGTCTATGTCTCTGTCTCTGTCTGTGTCTCCGCCTCTGTCTCTGCATCTGTATCGGTATCTGTCTCCGCCTTTGTCTTCGTCTTTGTCACTGTCATTGTCTCCGTCTTTGTCTCCTGCCCCTCTGTCTCCGTCTCTCCCTTTCCCTCTGTCTCTGTCCCTGTCTCTGTCCCTGTCTCTGTCTCTGTCTCTGTCTCTGTCTCTGTCTCTCTCTCTGTCTCTGTCTCTGTCTCTGTCTCTGTCTTTGTATCCGTCTTTATCTCCGTCTTTGTCTCCGTCGTCGTCTTCCTCTTCGTCTCCGTCTTTGTCTCCGTCTTTGTCACCGTCTTTGTGTCCGTATTTGTCTCCGTCTGTGTCTCCATCTTTGTCTCCGTCTTTGTCTCCGTCGTCGTCTTCCCCTTTGTCTCCGTCTTTGTCTCCGCTTATGTCTCCTGCCCATCTGCCTCGGTCTTTGTCTCATGCACCTCTGTCTCTGTCTCTGTCTCTGTCTGTATCTGTGTCTCTGTCTCTGTCTCTGTCTCCGTATCGGTCTCTGTCTCTGTCTCTGTCTCCGCCTTTGTCTCTGCCATTGTCTCCGTATTTGTCTCTGTCTGTGTCTCCATCTTTGTCTCCGTCTTTGTCTGCGTCTTTGCCTCCGTCTTGGTCTCAGTCTTTGTCTCCGTCTTTATCTCCGTCTTTGTCTTCATACTTGTCTCTGTTTTTGTCTCCGTCATTGTCTCTATCTCTGTCTCTGTCTTTGTCTCTGTCTCTGTCTCTGTCTCTGTCTCTGTCTCTGTCTCTGTCTCTGTCTCTGTCTCTGTCTCTGTCTCTGTCTCTGTCTCTGTCTCTGTCTCTGTCTCTGTCTCTGTCTCTGTCTCTGTCTCTGTCTCTGTCTCTGTCTCTGTCTGTGTCTCTGTCTCTGCCTCTGTTTCTGTCTCTGTCTCTGTCTCTGTCTCTGTCTCTGCCTCTGTCTCTGTCTCTGTCTCTGTCTTTGTATCCGTCTTTGTATCCGTCTTTGTCTCCGTCGTTGTCTTCCTCTTTGTCTCCGCCTTTGTCTCCGCTTGTGTCTCCTGCCCCTCTGTCTCGGTCTTTGTCTCATGCACCTCAGTCTCTGTCTCTGTCTCTGTCTCTGTCTGTGTCTGTGTCTCTGTCTCTGTCTCTGTCTCTGTGTGTGTCTGTGTCTCTGTCTCTGTTTCCGTATCGGACTCTGCCTCTGTCTCTATCTCCGCTTTTGTCTCTGCCTTTGTCTCCGTCGTCATCTTCCTCTTCGTCACCGTCTTTGACACCGTCTTTGTCTCCGTCTTTGTCTCCGTCTTTGTCTCCGTCTTTGCCTCCGTCTTTGTCTCAGCCTTTGTCTCCGTCTTTGTCTCCGTCTTTGTCTTCCTACTTGTCTCTGTTTTTGTCTGCGTCTTTGCCTCCGTCTTTGTCTCAGTCTATGTCTCCGTCTTTGTCTCCGTCTTTGTCTCTATCTCTGTCTCTGTCTCTGTCTCTGTCTCCGTCTCTGTCTCTGTCTCTGTCTCTGTCTCTGTCCCTGTCTCTGTCTCCGTCTCTATCTCTGTCTCTGTTTCTGTCTCTGCCTCTGTCTCTGCCCTGTCTCTATCTCTGTCTCTGTCGCTGTCTCTGCCTCTGTCTCAGTCCCTGCGTCTGTCTCCGTCTTTGTCTCCGTCTCTGTCTCTGTCTCTGTCTCTGTCTCTGTCTCTGTCTCTGCCTCTGTCGCTGTCTCTCCCTCTGTCTCTGTCTCTGTCTCTGTCTCTGGGTCTCTGTCTGTGTGTCTCTGCCTCTGTCTCTTTGTCTCTGTCTCTGCATCTCTGCATCCGTGCCTATGTGTCTATGTCTCTGTCTCTGTCTCTGTCTATGTCTCTGTGTCTGTCTCTGTCTCTGTCTCCGTCTCTGTCTCTGTCTCTGTCTCTGCCTCTGTCCCTGTCTCTGTCTCTGTCTCTGTCTCTGTCTCTGTCTCTGTCTCTGTCTCTGTCTCTGTCTGTGCCTCTGCCTCTGTCTCCGTCCCTGACTCTGCCGCTGTCTCTGTCTCTGTCTCAGTCTCTGTCTCTGTCTCCGTCTCTGTCTCTGTCTCCGTCACTGCCTCTGTCTCTGTCCCCGTATCTGTCTCTGTCTCTGTTTCTGTCTCTGTCTCTGTCTCTGTCTCTGTCTCTGTCTCTGTCTCTGTCTCTGTCTCAGACTCTGCCTCCGTCTCTTTGTTTGTCTCTGCCTCTGTCTCCGTCTGTGTCTCTGTCTCCGTCTCCGTCTCCATCTTTGTCTCTGTCTCTGCCTCACTTTCTATCTCTGTCTCTGTCTCTGCCTCCGTCTCTGTCTCCGTCAGTGTCTCTGTCTCTGTCTCTGGGTCTCTGGCTATGTGTCTCTGCCTCTGTCACTTTGCCTCTGTCTCTGCATCTCTGTCTTTGTCTCTGTCTCTGTCCCTCTCTCTGCCTCCGTCTCTGAGTCTGTCTCTGTCTCTGTCGCAGTCTCTGTCTCTGTCTCTGTCTCTGTCTCTGTCTCTGCCTCCGTATCTGTGTCTGTCTCTGCCTCTATCTCCGTCTCTGTCTCTGTCTCTGTGTCTCTGTCTCTGCATCTCTGTCTCTGTGTCTCCGTCTCTGTGTCTCTTCCTCTGTCATTGTGTCTCGGTCTCTGTGAATCTCTCTGTCCCTGTCTCTATGTCTCTGTCTCTGGGTCTCTGTCTGAGTGTCTCTGCCTCTGACTCTTTGTCTCTGTATCAGTTTCTCTGCCTCCGTGCCTATGTCTCTGTGTCTCTGTCTCAGTCTCTGTCTCTGTCTCTGTCTCTGTCCCTGCCCCTCTCCCTGTCACTGTCGCTGTCTCTGTCCCTGACTCTTTCTATGCCTCTGTCTCTGTCTCGGTCTTTGTCTCCGTCTTTGTCTCCGGCTTTGTGTCCGTCTTTGTCTCCGTCTTTGTCTCCGTCTTCGTTTTCCTCTTTGTTTCCGACTTTGTCTCCGTCTTTGTCTCCTGCCCCAGGGTCACCGCCTTTGTCACCTGCCCCTATGTTTCTGTCGCTCTCTCTGTCTCTGTCTCTGTCTCTGTCTCTGTCTTTGTGTCCGTCTTTGTCTCCGTCTTTGTCTCCGTCGTCGTCTTCCTCTTTGTCTCCGTCTTTGTCTCTGCCGTCGTCTTCCTCTTCGTCTACGTCTTTGTCACCGTCTTTGTCTTCGTCTGTGTCTCCGCCTTTGTCTCCGTCTCTGTCTCCGTCGTCATCTTCCTCTTCGTCACCGTCTTTGACACCGTCTTTGTCTCCGTCTTTGTCTCCGTCTTTGTCTCCGTCTTTGCCTCCGTCTTTGTCTCAGCCTTTGTCTCCGTCTTTGTCTCCGTCTTTGTCTTCCTACTTGTCTCTGTTTTTGTCTGCGTCTTTGCCTCCGTCTTTGTCTCAGTCTATGTCTCCGTCTTTGTCTCTGTCTCTGTCTCTGTCTCTGTCTCTGTCTCTACCTCTGTCTCTGTCTCTGTCTCTGTCCCTGTCTCTGTCTATGCATCTGTCTCTGTCCCTGTCTCTGTCTCTGTCTCTGACTCTGTCTCTATCTCTGTCTCTGTCTCTGTCTCTATCTCTGTCTCTGTCTCTGTCTCTGGGTCTCTGCCTGTGTGCCTCTGCCTCTGTCTCTTTGTCTCTGTCTCTGCATCTCTGCCTCCGTGCCTATGTCTCTCTGTCTCTGTCTCTGTCTCTGTCTCTGTCTCCGTCTCTGTCTCTGTCTCTGTCTCTGCCTCTGTCTCTGTCCCTGTCCCTCTCCCTGTCCCTGTCGCTGTCTCTGTCTCTGTCTCTGTCTCTGTCTCTGTCTCTACCTCTGTCTCTGTCTCTGTCTCTGTCTCTGTCTCTGTCTATGCATCTGTCTCTGTCCCTGTCTCTGTCCCTGTCTCCGTCTCTGTCTCTGTCTCTGTCTTTGTCTCTGTCCCCGTATCTGTCTCTGTCTCTGCCTCTGTCTTTGTCTCTGTCTCTGTCTCTGTCTCTGTCTCTGTCTCTGCCCCTGTCTCTGTCTCTGTCTCTGTCTCTGTCTCTGCCTCTGTCTCTGTCCCTCTCCCTGTCCCTGTCGCCGTCTGTGTCTCTGTCTCTGTCTCTGTCTTTGTCTCTGTCTGTGTCTGTGCCTCTGCCTCTGTCTCCGTCTCTGTCTCTGTCTCTATCTCTGCCCCTGTCTCTGTCCCCGTATCTGTTTCTGTCTCTGTTTCTGTCTCTGTCCCTGTCTCTGTCTCTGTCTCCGCCTCTGTCTCTGTCCCTGTCCCTCTCCCTGTCCCTGTCGCTGTCTCTGTCTCTGTCTCTGTCTCTGTCTCTGTCTCTGTCTCAGTCTCTGTCTCTGTCTCAGTCTCTGTCTCTGTCTCTGTCTCTGTCCCTGTCCCTCTCCCTGTCACTGTCGCTGTCACTGTCCCTGTCTCTTTCTATGTCTCTGTCTCTGTCTCTGTCTCCGTCTCTGTCTGTGTCTCTGTCTCTGTCTCGGTCTTTGTCTCCGTCTCTGTCTCTGTCTCTGTCTCTGCCTCTGTCTCTGTCTCTGTCTCTGTCTCTGTCGGTGTCTCTGCATCTGTCTCGGTCTTTGTCTCCGTCCCTGTCTCTGTCCCTGTCTCTGTCTCTGCCTCTGGCTTTGTCTCTGTCTCTGTCTCTGTCTCTGTCTCTGCCCCTGTCTCTGTCTCTGTCTCTGTCTCTGTCTCTGCCCCTGTCTCTGTCTCTGTCTCTGTCTCTGCCCTTGTCCCTGTCTCAGTCTCTGTCTCTGTCTCTGTCTCTGTCTGAGACTCTGCCTCTGTCTCTGTCTCTGTCTCTGTCTCTCTCACTGTCTCTGTCTGTGTCTCTTTCTCTGCCTCCGTCTCAGTCTCTGCGTCCGTCTCTGTCTCTGTCTCCGTCTCTGTCTCTGTCTCTGTCTCTGTCTCTGTCTCTGTCTCTGTCTCTGTCTCTGTCTCTGTCTCTGTCTCTGTCTCTTTCTCTGTCGCTGTCTCTCCCTCTGTCTCTGTTTCCGTCTCTGTCCCTGGCTCAGTCTCTGCGTCCGTCTCTGTCTCTGTCTCTGTTTCTGTCTCTGTCTCTGTCTCTGTCTCTGTCTCTGTCTCTGTCTCTGTCTCTGTCTCTGTCTCTGTCTCTGTCTCCGTCTCCGTCTCTGTCTCTGTCTCTGTCTCTGCCTCTATCTCTGTCCCTGTCCCTCTCCCTGTCCCTGTCGCTGTCTCTGTCTCTGTCTCTGTCTCTGTCTCTGTCTCTACCTCTGTCTCTGTCTCTGTCTCTGTCTCTGTCTCTGTCTCTGTCTATGCATCTGTCTCTGTCCCTGTCTCCGTCTCTGTCTCTGTCTCTGTCTTTGTCTCTGTCCCCGTATCTGTCTCTGTCTCTGTCTCTGTCTCTGTCTCTGTCTCTGTCTCTGTCTCTGTCTCTATCTCTGTCTCTGTCTCTGTCTCTGTCTCTGTCTCTGACTCTGTCTCTATCTCTGTCTCTGTCTCTGTCTCTATCTCTGTCTCTGTCTCTGTCTCTGGGTCTCTGCCTGTGTGCCTCTGCCTCTGTCTCTTTGTCTCTGTCTCTGCATCTCTGCCTCCGTGCCTATGTCTCCCTGTCTCTGTCCCTCTCCCTGTCCCTGTCGCTGTCTCTGCCTCTGTCTCTGTCTCTGTCTCTGTCTCTGTCTCTGTCTCTGTCTCTGTCTCTGTCTCTGTCTCTGTCTCTGTCTCTGTCTCTGTCTCTGTCTCTGTCTCCGTCTCCTTCTCCGTCTCTGTCTCTGTCTCTGTCTCTGCCTCTATCTCTGTCCCTGTCCCTCTCCCTGTCCCTGTCGCTGTCTCTGTCTCTGTCTCTGTCTCTGTCTCTACCTCTGTCTCTGTCTCTGTCTCTGTCTCTGTCTCTGTCTCTGTCTATGCATCTGTCTCTGTCCCTGTCTCCGTCTCTGTCTCTGTCTCTGTCTTTGTCTCTGTCCCCGTATCTGTCTCTGTCTCTGTCTCTGTCTCTGTCTCTGTCTCTGTCTCTGTCTCTGTCTCTGTCTCTGTCTCTGTCTCTGTCTCTGTCTCTGTCTCTGTCTCTGTCTCGGTCTTTGTCTCCGTCTCTGTCTCTGTCTCTGTCTCTGTCTCTGTCTCTGTCTCTGTCTCTGTCTCTGTCTCTGTCTCTGTCTCTGTCTCTGTCTCTGTCTCTGTCTCTGTCTCTGTCTCTGTCTCTGTCTCTGTCTCTGTCTCTGTCTCAGTCTCTGTCTCTGTCTCAGTCTCTGTCTCTGTCTCTGTCTCTGTCCCTGTCCCTCTCCCTGTCACTGTCGCTGTCACTGTCCCTGTCTCTTTCTATGTCTCTGTCTCTGTCTCTGTCTCCGTCTCTGTCTGTGTCTCTGTCTCTGTCTCGGTCTTTGTCTCCGTCTCTGTCTCTGTCTCTGTCTCTGCCTCCGTCTCTGTCTCTGTCTCTGTCTCTGTCTCTGTCTCTGTCGGTGTCTCTGCATCTGTCTCGGTCTTTGTCTCCGTCCCTGTCTCTGTCCCTGTCTCTGTCTCTGCCTCTGGCTTTGTCTCTGTCTCTGTCTCTGTCTCTGTCTCTGCCCCTGTCTCTGTCTCTGTCTCTGTCTCTGTCTCTGTCTCTGTCTCTGTCTCTGCCCCTGTCTCTGTCTCTGTCTCTGTCTCTGCCCTTGTCCCTGTCTCAGTCTCTGTCTCTGTCTCTGTCTCTGTCTGAGACTCTGCCTCTGTCTCTGTCTCTGTCTCTGTCTCTCTCACTGTCTCTGTCTGTGTCTCTTTCTCTGCCTCCGTCTCAGTCTCTGCGTCCGTCTCTGTCTCTGTCTCCGTCTCTGTCTCTGTCTCTGTCTCTGTCTCTGTCTCTGTCTCTGTCTCTGTCTCTGTCTCTGTCTCTGTCTCTGTCTCTGTCTCTGTCTCTGTCTCTTTCTCTGTCGCTGTCTCTCCCTCTGTCTCTGTTTCCGTCTCTGTCCCTGGCTCAGTCTCTGCGTCCGTCTCTGTCTCTGTCTCTGTTTCTGTCTCTGTCTCTGTCTCTGTCTCTGTCTCTGTCTCTGTCTCTGTCTCTGTCTCTGTCTCTGTCTCTGTCTCTGTCTCTGTCTCTGTCTCTGTCTCTGTCTCTGTCTCTGTCTCTGTCTCTGTCTCTGTCTCTGTCTCTGTCTCTGTCTCTGTCGCTGTCTCTGGGTCTCTGCCTGTGTGCCTCTGCCTCTGTCTCTTTGTCTCTGTCTCTGCATCTCTGCCTCCGTGCCTATGTCTCTCTGTCTCTGTCTCTGTCTCTGTCTCTGTCTCTGTCTCCGTCTCTGTCTCTGTCTCTGTCTCTGCCTCTGTCTCTGTCCCTGTCCCTCTCCCTGTCCCTGTCGCTGTCTCTGTCTCTGTCTCTGTCTCTGTCTCTGTCTCTGTCTCTACCTCTGTCTCTGTCTCTGTCTCTGTCCCTGTCTCTGTCTATGCATCTGTCTCTGTCCCTGTCTCTGTCTCTGTCTCTGACTCTGTCTCTATCTCTGTCTCTGTCTCTGTCTCTATCTCTGTCTCTGTCTCTGTCTCTGGGTCTCTGCCTGTGTGCCTCTGCCTCTGTCTCTTTGTCTCTGTCACTGCATCTCTGCCTCCGTGCCTATGTCTCTCTGTCTCTGTCTCTGTCTCTGTCTCTGTCTCCGTCTCTGTCTCTGTCTCTGTCTCTGCCTCTGTCTCTGTCCCTGTCCCTCTCCCTGTCCCTGTCGCTGTCTCTGTCTCTGTCTCTGTCTCTGTCTCTGTCTCTGTTTCTGTCTCTGCGTCCGTCTCTGTCTCTGTCTCCGTCTCTGTCTCTGTCTCCGTCTCTGTCTCCGTCTCTGTCTCTGTCTCTGTCTCTGTCTCGGTCTTTGTCTCCGTCTCTGTCTCTGTCTCTGTCTCTGCCTCTGTCTCTGTCTCTGTCTCTGTCTCTGTCGGTGTCTCTGCATCTGTCTCGGTCTTTGTCTCCGTCCCTGTCTCTGTCCCTGTCTCTGTCTCTGCCTCTGGCTTTGTCTCTGCATCTGTCTCTGTCTTTGTCTCTGTCTCTGTCTCTGTCTCTGTCTCTGTCTCTGTGTCTGTCTCTGTCTCCGTCTCTGTCTCTGTCCCTGTCCCTCTCCCTGTCCCTGTCGCTGTCTCTGTCTCTGTCTCTGTCTCTGTCTTTGTCTCTGTCTCTGTCTCTGTTTCTGTCTCTGTCTCTGTCCCTGTTTCTGTCTCTGTCTTTGTCTCTGTCTCTGTCTCTGTCTCTGTCTCTGTCACTGTCTCCGTCTCTGTCTCTGTCTCTGTCTCTGTCTCCGCCTCTGTCTCTGTCCCTGTGCCTCTCCCTGTCCCTGTCGCTGTCTCTGTCTCTGTCTCTGTCTCTGTCTCTGTCTCTGTCTCTGTCGCTGTCTCTGTCTCCGCCTCTGTCTCTGTCCCTGTCCCTCTCCCTGTCCCTGTCGCTGTCTCTGTCTCTGTCTCTGTCTCTGTCTTTGTCTCTGTCTCTGTCTCTGTCTCTGTCTCTGTCTCTGTCTCTGTCTCTGTCTCTGTCTCTGTCTCTGTCTCTGTCTCTGTCTCTGTCTCTGTCTCTGTCTCTGTCTCTGTCTCTGTCTCTGTCTCTGTCACTGTCTCTGTCTCTGTCTCTGTCTCTGTCTGTGTCTCTGTCTCTGCCTCTGTTTCTGTCTCTGTCTCTGTCTCTGTCTCTGTCTCTGCCTCTGTCTCTGTCTCTGTCTCTGTCTTTGTATCCGTCTTTGTATCCGTCTTTGTCTCCGTCGTTGTCTTCCTCTTTGTCTCCGCCTTTGTCTCCGCTTGTGTCTCCTGCCCCTCTGTCTCGGTCTTTGTCTCATGCACCTCAGTCTCTGTCTCTGTCTCTGTCTCTGTCTGTGTCTGTGTCTCTGTCTCTGTCTCTGTCTCTGTGTGTGTCTGTGTCTCTGTCTCTGTTTCCGTATCGGACTCTGCCTCTGTCTCTATCTCCGCTTTTGTCTCTGCCTTTGTCTCCGTCGTCATCTTCCTCTTCGTCACCGTCTTTGACACCGTCTTTGTCTCCGTCTTTGTCTCCGTCTTTGTCTCCGTCTTTGCCTCCGTCTTTGTCTCAGCCTTTGTCTCCGTCTTTGTCTCCGTCTTTGTCTTCCTACTTGTCTCTGTTTTTGTCTGCGTCTTTGCCTCCGTCTTTGTCTCAGTCTATGTCTCCGTCTTTGTCTCCGTCTTTGTCTCTATCTCTGTCTCTGTCTCTGTCTCTGTCTCCGTCTCTGTCTCTGTCTCTGTCTCTGTCTCTGTCCCTGTCTCTGTCTCCGTCTCTATCTCTGTCTCTGTTTCTGTCTCTGCCTCTGTCTCTGCCCTGTCTCTATCTCTGTCTCTGTCGCTGTCTCTGCCTCTGTCTCAGTCCCTGCGTCTGTCTCCGTCTTTGTCTCCGTCTCTGTCTCTGTCTCTGTCTCTGTCTCTGTCTCTGTCTCTGCCTCTGTCGCTGTCTCTCCCTCTGTCTCTGTCTCTGTCTCTGTCTCTGTCTCTGTCTCTGGGTCTCTGTCTGTGTGTCTCTGCCTCTGTCTCTTTGTCTCTGTCTCTGCATCTCTGCATCCGTGCCTATGTGTCTATGTCTCTGTCTCTGTCTCTGTCTATGTCTCTGTGTCTGTCTCTGTCTCTGTCTCCGTCTCTGTCTCTGTCTCTGTCTCTGCCTCTGTCCCTGTCTCTGTCTCTGTCTCTGTCTCTGTCTCTGTCTCTGTCTCTGTCTCTGTCTGTGCCTCTGCCTCTGTCTCCGTCCCTGACTCTGCCGCTGTCTCTGTCTCTGTCTCAGTCTCTGTCTCTGTCTCCGTCTCTGTCTCTGTCTCCGTCACTGCCTCTGTCTCTGTCCCCGTATCTGTCTCTGTCTCTGTTTCTGTCTCTGTCTCTGTCTCTGTCTCTGTCTCTGTCTCTGTCTCTGTCTCTGTCTCTGTCTCAGACTCTGCCTCCGTCTCTTTGTTTGTCTCTGCCTCTGTCTCCGTCTGTGTCTCTGTCTCCGTCTCCGTCTCCATCTTTGTCTCTGTCTCTGCCTCACTTTCTATCTCTGTCTCTGTCTCTGCCTCCGTCTCTGTCTCCGTCAGTGTCTCTGTCTCTGTCTCTGGGTCTCTGGCTATGTGTCTCTGCCTCTGTCACTTTGCCTCTGTCTCTGCATCTCTGTCTCTGTCTCTGTCTCTGTCCCTCTCTCTGCCTCCGTCTCTGAGTCTGTCTCTGTCTCTGTCGCAGTCTCTGTCTCTGTCTCTGTCTCTGTCTCTGTCTCTGCCTCCGTATCTGTGTCTGTCTCTGCCTCTATCTCCGTCTCTGTCTCTGTCTCTGTGTCTCTGTCTCTGCATCTCTGTCTCTGTGTCTCCGTCTCTGTGTCTCTTCCTCTGTCATTGTGTCTCGGTCTCTGTGAATCTCTCTGTCCCTGTCTCTATGTCTCTGTCTCTGGGTCTCTGTCTGAGTGTCTCTGCCTCTGACTCTTTGTCTCTGTATCAGTTTCTCTGCCTCCGTGCCTATGTCTCTGTGTCTCTGTCTCAGTCTCTGTCTCTGTCTCTGTCTCTGTCTCTGTCTCTGTCTCTGTCTCTGTCTCCGTCTCTGTCTCTGTCTCTGTCTCTGTCCCTGTCCCTGTCCCTCTCCCTGTCACTGTCGCTGTCTCTGTCCCTGTCTCTTTCTATGCCTCTGTCTCTGTCTCTGTCTCTGTCTCTGTCTCTGCCCCTGTCCCTCTCCCTGTCACTGTCGCTGTCTCTGTCCCTGTCTCTTTCTATGCCTCTGTCTCTTTCTCTGTCTCTGTCTCCGTCTCCGTCTGCATCTCTGTCTCTGTCTCTGTCTCTCTTTCTATCTATGTCTCTGTCTCTGCCTCCGTCTCCCTCTCCGTCTCCATCTCTGTCTCTGTCTCTGTCTCTGTCTCTCTTTCTATCTCTGTCTCTGTCTCTGTCTCTGCCTCCGTCTCTGTCTCCGTCTGTGTCTCTGTCTCTGTCTCTGGGTCTCTGTCTGTGTGTCTCTGCCTCTATATCTTTGTCTCTGTCTCTGCATCTCTGCATCCGTGCCTATGTCCCTATGTCTCTGTCTCTGTCTCTGTCTGTGTCTCTGTGTCTGTCTCTGCCTCTGTCTCCGTCTGTGTCTCTGTCTCTGCATCTCTGTCTCTGTGTCTCCGTCTCTGTGTCTCTGCCTCTGTCATTGTGTCTCGGTCTCTGTGAATCTCTCTGTCTCTGTCTCTGTGTCCCTGTCTCTGGGTCTCTGTCTGAGTGTCTCTGCCTCTGACTCTTTGTCTCTCTATCAGTTTCTCTACCTCCGTGCCTATGTCTCTGTGTCTCTGCCTCTGTCTCTGTCGCTGTCTCTCCCTCTGTCTCTGTCTCTGTCTCCGTCCCTGGCTCTGTCTCTGCCTCTGTCTCCGTCTCTGTCTGTGTCTCTGCCTCTATCTCCGTCTCCGTCTCTGTCTCTGTCTCTGTCTCTGTCTCTGTCTCTGTCTCTGTCTCTCTCTCTGTCTCTGTCTCTGTCTCTGTCTCTGTCTCTGTCTCTGTCTCTGTCTCTGTCTCTGTCTCTGTCTCTGTCTCTGTCTCTGTCTCTGTCTCTGTCTCGGTCTTTGTCTCCGTCTCTGTCTCTGTCTCTGTCTCTGTCTCTGTCTCTGTCTCTGTCTCTGTCTCTGTCTCTGTCTCTGTCTCCGTCTCTGTCTGTGTCTCTGTCTCTGTCTCGGTCTTTGTCTCCGTCTCTGTCTCTGTCTCTGTCTCTGCCTCTGTCTCTGTCTCTGTCTCTGTCTCTGTCTCTGTCTCTGTCTCTGTCTCTGTCTCTGTCTCTGTCTCTGTCTCTGTCTCTGTCTCTGTCTCTGTCTTTGTATCCGTCTTTGTCTCCGTCTTTGTCTCCGTCGTCGTCTTCCCCTTTGTCTCCGTCTTTGTCTCCACTTATGTCTCCTGCCCATCTGTCTCGGTCTTTGTCTCATGCACCTCTGTCTCTGTCTCTGTCTCTGTCTGTATCTGTGTCTCTCTCTCTGTCTCCGTATCGGTCTCTGTCCCTGTCTCTGTCTCTGTCTCTGCCTCTGTCTCTGTCTCTGTCTCCGTCTCTGTCTCGGTCTTTGTCTCCGTCTTTGTCTCCGCCTTTGTGTCCGTCTTTGTCTCCGTCTTTGTCTCCGTCTTCGTTTTCCTCTTTGTTTCCGACTTTGTCTCCGTCTTTGTCTCCTGCCCCAGGGTCACCGCCTTTGTCACCTGCCCCTATGTTTCTGTCGCTCTCTCTGTCTCTGTCTCTGTCTCTGTCTCTGTCTTTGTGTCCGTCTTTGTCTCCGTCTTTGTCTCCGTCGTCGTCTTCCTCTTTGTCTCCGTCTTTGTCTCTGCCGTCGTCTTCCTCTTCGTCTACGTCTTTGTCACCGTCTTTGTCTTCGTCTGTGTCTCCGCCTTTGTCTCCGTCTCTGTCTCCGTCGTCATCTTCCTCTTCGTCACCGTCTTTGACACCGTCTTTGTCTCCGTCTTTGTCTCCGTCTTTGTCTCCGTCTTTGCCTCCGTCTTTGTCTCAGCCTTTGTCTCCGTCTTTGTCTCCGTCTTTGTCTTCCTACTTGTCTCTGTTTTTGTCTGCGTCTTTGCCTCCGTCTTTGTCTCAGTCTATGTCTCCGTCTTTGTCTCCGTCTTTGTCTCTATCTCTGTCTCTGTCTCTGTCTCTGTCTCCGTCTCTGTCTCTGTCTCTGTCTCTGTCTCTGTCTCTGTCTCTGTCTCTGTCTCTGTCTCTGTCTCTGTCTCTGTCTCTGTCTCTGTCTCTGTCTCTGTCTCTGTCTCTGTCCCTGTCTCTGTCTCCGTCTCTATCTCTGTCTCTGTTTCTGTCTCTGCCTCCGTCTCTGCCCTGTCTCTATCTCTGTCTCTGTCGCTGTCTCCGCCTCTGTCTCAGTCCCTGCGTCTGTCACCGTCTTTGTCTCCGTCTCTGTCTCTGTCTCTGTCTCTGTCTCTGTCTCTGCCTCTGTCGCTGTCTCTCCCTCTGTCTCTGTCTCTGTCTCTGTCTCTGTCTCTGTCTCTGGGTCTCTGTCTGTGTGTCTCTGCCTCTGTCTCTTTGTCTCTGTCTCTGCATCTCTGCATCCGTGCCTATGTCTCTATGTCTCTGTCTCTGTCTCTGTCTATGTCTCTGTGTCTGTCTCTGTCTCTGTCTCCGTCTCTGTCTCTGTCTCTGTCTCTGTCTCTGCCTCTGTCCCTGTCTCTGTCTCTGTCTCTGTCTCTGTCTCTGTCTGTACCTCTGTCTCTGTCTCCGTCCCTGACTCTGCC
This sequence comes from Megachile willughbiella, assembly GCA_945859595.2. NCBI lineage: Eukaryota > Metazoa > Arthropoda > Insecta > Hymenoptera > Megachilidae > Megachile > Megachile willughbiella. The sequence goes on from CAMAOD020000271.1 coordinate 817,595, forward strand.
GCTGTCTCTGTCTCTGTCTCAGTCTCTGTCTCTGTCTCCGTCTCTGTCTCTGTCTCTGTCACTGCCTCTGTCTCTGTCCCCGTATCTGTCTCTGTCTCTGTTTCTGTCTCTGTCTCTGTCTCTGTCTCTGTCTCTGTCTCTGTCTCTGTCTCTGTCTCTGTCTTTGTCTCTATCTCTGTCTCTGTCTTTGTCTTTGTCTCTGTCTCTGTCTCTGTCTCTGTCTCTGTCTCTGTCTCTGTCTCTGTCTCTGTCTCTGTCTCTGTCTCTGTCTCTGTCTCTGTCTCTGTCTCTGTCTCTGTCTCTGTCTCTGTCCCTGTCTCTGTCTCCGTCTCTATCTCTGTCTCTGTTTCTGTCTCTGCCTCCGTCTCTGCCCTGTCTCTATCTCTGTCTCTGTCGCTGTCTCCGCCTCTGTCTCAGTCCCTGCGTCTGTCACCGTCTTTGTCTCCGTCTCTGTCTCTGTCTCTGTCTCTGTCTCTGTCTCTGCCTCTGTCTCTGTCTCTGTCTCTGTCTCTGTCTCTGTCTCTGTCTCTGTCTCTGTCTCTGTCTCTGTCTCTGTCTCCGTCTCTGTCTCTCTCTCTGTCTCTGTCTCTGTCTCTGTCTTTGTATCCGTCTTTGTCTCCGTCTTTGTCTCCGTCGTCGTCTTCTCCTTTGTCTCCGTCTTTGTCTCCACTTATGTCTCCTGCCCATCTGTCTCGGTCTTTGTCTCATGCACCTCTGTCTCTGTCTCTGTCTCTGTCTGTATCTGTGTCTCTCTCTCTGTCTCCGTATCGGTCTCTGTCCCTGTCTCTGTCTCTGTCTCTGTCTCTGCCTCTGTCTCTGTCTCTGTCTCCGTCTCTGTCTCGGTCTTTGTCTCCGTCTTTGTCTCCGCCTTTGTGTCCGTCTTTGTCTCCGTCTTTGTCTCCGTCTTCGTTTTCCTCTTTGTTTCCGACTTTGTCTCCGTCTTTGTCTCCTGCCCCAGGGTCACCGCCTTTGTCACCTGCCCCTATGTTTCTGTCGCTCTCTCTGTCTCTGTCTCTGTCTCTGTCTCTGTCTTTGTGTCCGTCTTTGTCTCCGTCTTTGTCTCCGTCGTCGTCTTCCTCTTTGTCTCCGTCTTTGTCTCTGCCGTCGTCTTCCTCTTCGTCTACGTCTTTGTCACCGTCTTTGTCTTCGTCTGTGTCTCCGCCTTTGTCTCCGTCTCTGTCTCCGTCGTCATCTTCCTCTTCGTCACCGTCTTTGACACCGTCTTTGTCTCCGTCTTTGTCTCCGTCTTTGTCTCCGTCTTTGCCTCCGTCTTTGTCTCAGCCTTTGTCTCCGTCTTTGTCTCCGTCTTTGTCTTCCTACTTGTCTCTGTTTTTGTCTGCGTCTTTGCCTCCGTCTTTGTCTCAGTCTATGTCTCCGTCTTTGTCTCCGTCTTTGTCTCTATCTCTGTCTCTGTCTCTGTCTCTGTCTCTGTCTCTGTCTCTGTCCCTGTCTCTGTCTCTGTCTCTGTCTCTGTCTCTGTCTCTGTCTCTGTCTCTGTCTCTGTCTCTGTCTCTGTCTCTGTCTCTGTCTCTGTCTCTGTCTCTGTCTCTGTCTCTGTCTCTGTCACTGTCTCTGTCTCTGTCTCTGTCTCTGTCTCTGTCTCTGTCTCTGTGTCTGTCTATGCATCTGTCTCTGTCCCTGTCTCCGTCTCTGTCTCTGTCTCTGTCTCTGTCTCTGTCTCTGTCTCTGTCACTGTCTCTGTCTCTGTCTCTGTCTCTGTCTCTGTCTCTGTCTCTGTGTCTGTCTATGCATCTGTCTCTGTCCCTGTCTCCGTCTCTGTCTCTGTCTCTGCCTCTGTCTCTGTCCCTGTCTCTCTCCCTGTCCCTGTCGCTGTCTCTGTCTCTGTCACTGTCTCTGTCTCTACCTCTGTCTCTGTCTCTGTCTCTGTCCCTGTCTCTGTCTATGCATCTGTCTCTGTCCCTGTCTCTGTCTCTGTCTCTGACTCTGTCTCTATCTCTGTCTCTGTCTCTGTCTCTATCTCTGTCTCTGTCTCTGTCTCTGGGTCTCTGCCTGTGTGCCTCTGCCTCTGTCTCTTTGTCTCTGTCTCTGCATCTCTGCCTCCGTGCCTATGTCTCTCTGTCTCTGTCTCTGTCTCTGTCTCTGTCTCCGTCTCTGTCTCTGTCTCTGTCTCTGCCTCTGTCTCTGTCCCTGTCCCTCTCCCTGTCCCTGTCGCTGTCTCTGTCTCTGTCTCTGTCTCTGTCTCTGTCTCTACCTCTGTCTCTGTCTCTGTCTCTGTCTCTGTCTCTGTCTATGCATCTGTCTCTGTCCCTGTCTCTGTCCCTGTCTCCGTCTCTGTCTCTGTCTCTGTCTTTGTCTCTGTCCCCGTATCTGTCTCTGTCTCTGCCTCTGTCTTTGTCTCTGTCTCTGTCTCTGTCTCTGTCTCTGCCCCTGTCTCTGTCTCTGTCTCTGTCTCTGTCTCTGCCTCTGTCTCTGTCCCTCTCCCTGTCCCTGTCGCCGTCTGTGTCTCTGTCTCTGTCTCTGTCTTTGTCTCTGTCTGTGTCTGTGCCTCTGCCTCTGTCTCCGTCTCTGTCTCTGTCTCTATCTCTGCCCCTGTCTCTGTCCCCGTATCTGTTTCTGTCTCTGTTTCTGTCTCTGTCCCTGTCTCTGTCTCTGTCTCCGCCTCTGTCTCTGTCCCTGTCCCTCTCCCTGTCCCTGTCGCTGTCTCTGTCTCTGTCTCTGTCTCTGTCTCTGTCTCTGTCTCAGTCTCTGTCTCTGTCTCAGTCTCTGTCTCTGTCTCTGTCTCTGTCCCTGTCCCTCTCCCTGTCACTGTCGCTGTCACTGTCCCTGTCTCTTTCTATGTCTCTGTCTCTGTCTCTGTCTCCGTCTCTGTCTGTGTCTCTGTCTCTGTCTCGGTCTTTGTCTCCGTCTCTGTCTCTGTCTCTGTCTCTGCCTCTGTCTCTGTCTCTGTCTCTGTCTCTGTCGGTGTCTCTGCATCTGTCTCGGTCTTTGTCTCCGTCCCTGTCTCTGTCCCTGTCTCTGTCTCTGCCTCTGGCTTTGTCTCTGTCTCTGTCTCTGTCTCTGTCTCTGCCCATGTCTCTGTCTCTGTCTCTGTCTCTGTCTCTGCCCCTGTCTCTGTCTCTGTCTCTGTCTCTGCCCTTGTCCCTGTCTCAGTCTCTGTCTCTGTCTCTGTCTCTGTCTGAGACTCTGCCTCTGTCTCTGTCTCTGTCTCTGTCTCTGTCTCTCTCACTGTCTCTGTCTGTGTCTCTTTCTCTGCCTCCGTCTCAGTCTCTGCGTCCGTCTCTGTCTCTGTCTCCGTCTCTGTCTCTGTCTCTGTCTCTGTCTCTGTCTCTGTCTCTGTCTCTGTCTCTGTCTCTGTCTCTGTCTCTGTCTCTTTCTCTGTCGCTGTCTCTCCCTCTGTCTCTGTTTCCGTCTCTGTCCCTGGCTCAGTCTCTGCGTCCGTCTCTGTCTCTGTCTCTGTTTCTGTCTCTGTCTCTGTCTCTGTCTCTGTCTCTGTCTCTGTCTCTGTCTCTGTCTCTGTCTCTGTCTCTGTCTCCGTCTCCGTCTCTGTCTCTGTCTCTGTCTCTGCCTCTATCTCTGTCCCTGTCCCTCTCCCTGTCCCTGTCGCTGTCTCTGTCTCTGTCTCTGTCTCTGTCTCTGTCTCTACCTCTGTCTCTGTCTCTGTCTCTGTCTCTGTCTCTGTCTCTGTCTATGCATCTGTCTCTGTCCCTGTCTCCGTCTCTGTCTCTGTCTCTGTCTTTGTCTCTGTCCCCGTATCTGTCTCTGTCTCTGTCTCTGTCTCTGTCTCTGTCTCTGTCTCTGTCTCTGTCTCTATCTCTGTCTCTGTCTCTGTCTCTGTCTCTGTCTCTGACTCTGTCTCTATCTCTGTCTCTGTCTCTGTCTCTATCTCTGTCTCTGTCTCTGTCTCTGGGTCTCTGCCTGTGTGCCTCTGCCTCTGTCTCTTTGTCTCTGTCTCTGCATCTCTGCCTCCGTGCCTATGTCTCCCTGTCTCTGTCCCTCTCCCTGTCCCTGTCGCTGTCTCTGCCTCTGTCTCTGTCTCTGTCTCTGTCTCTGTCTCTGTCTCTGTCTCTGTCTCTGTCTCTGTCTCTGTCTCTGTCTCTGTCTCTGTCTCTGTCTCCGTCTCCGTCTCCGTCTCTGTCTCTGTCTCTGTCTCTGCCTCTATCTCTGTCCCTGTCCCTCTCCCTGTCCCTGTCGCTGTCTCTGTCTCTGTCTCTGTCTCTGTCTCTACCTCTGTCTCTGTCTCTGTCTCTGTCTCTGTCTCTGTCTCTGTCTATGCATCTGTCTCTGTCCCTGTCTCCGTCTCTGTCTCTGTCTCTGTCTTTGTCTCTGTCCCCGTATCTGTCTCTGTCTCTGTCTCTGTCTCTGTCTCTGTCTCTGTCTCTGTCTCTGTCTCTGTCTCTGTCTCTGTCTCTGTCTCTGTCTCTGTCTCTGTCTCTGTCTCGGTCTTTGTCTCCGTCTCTGTCTCTGTCTCTGTCTCTGTCTCTGTCTCTGTCTCTGTCTCTGTCTCTGTCTCTGTCTCTGTCTCTGTCTCTGTCTCTGTCTCTGTCTCTGTCTCTGTCTCTGTCTCTGTCTCTGTCTCTGTCTCTGTCTCAGTCTCTGTCTCTGTCTCAGTCTCTGTCTCTGTCTCTGTCTCTGTCCCTGTCCCTCTCCCTGTCACTGTCGCTGTCACTGTCCCTGTCTCTTTCTATGTCTCTGTCTCTGTCTCTGTCTCCGTCTCTGTCTGTGTCTCTGTCTCTGTCTCGGTCTTTGTCTCCGTCTCTGTCTCTGTCTCTGTCTCTGTCTCTGTCTCTGTCTCTGTCTCTGTCTCTGTCGGTGTCTCTGCATCTGTCTCGGTCTTTGTCTCCGTCCCTGTCTCTGTCCCTGTCTCTGTCTCTGCCTCTGGCTTTGTCTCTGTCTCTGTCTCTGTCTCTGTCTCTGCCCCTGTCTCTGTCTCTGTCTCTGTCTCTGTCTCTGTCTCTGTCTCTGTCTCTGTCTCTGCCCCTGTCTCTGTCTCTGTCTCTGTCTCTGCCCTTGTCCCTGTCTCAATCTCTGTCTCTGTCTCTGTCTCTGTCTGAGACTCTGCCTCTGTCTCTGTCTCTGTCTCTGTCTCTCTCACTGTCTCTGTCTGTGTCTCTTTCTCTGCCTCCGTCTCAGTCTCTGCGTCCGTCTCTGTCTCTGTCTCCGTCTCTGTCTCTGTCTCTGTCTCTGTCTCTGTCTCTGTCTCTGTCTCTGTCTCTGTCTCTGTCTCTGTCTCTGTCTCTGTCTCTGTCTCTGTCTCTTTCTCTGTCGCTGTCTCTCCCTCTGTCTCTGTTTCCGTCTCTGTCCCTGGCTCAGTCTCTGCGTCCGTCTCTGTCTCTGTCTCTGTTTCTGTCTCTGTCTCTGTCTCTGTCTCTGTCTCTGTCTCTGTCTCTGTCTCTGTCTCCGTCTCCGTCTCTGTCTCTGTCTCTGTCTCTGCCTCTATCTCTGTCCCTGTCCCTCTCCCTGTCCCTGTCGCTGTCTCTGTCTCTGTCTCTGTCTCTGTCTCTGTCTCTACCTCTGTCTCTGTCTCTGTCTCTGTCTCTGTCTCTGTCTCTGTCTATGCATCTGTCTCTGTCCCTGTCTCCGTCTCTGTCTCTGTCTCTGTCTTTGTCTCTGTCCCCGTATCTGTCTCTGTCTCTGTCTCTGTCTCTGTCTCTGTCTCTGTCTCTGTCTCTGTCTCTATCTCTGTCTCTGTCTCTGTCTCTGTCTCTGTCTCTGACTCTGTCTCTATCTCTGTCTCTGTCTCTGTCTCTATCTCTGTCTCTGTCTCTGTCTCTGGGTCTCTGCCTGTGTGCCTCTGCCTCTGTCTCTTTGTCTCTGTCTCTGCATCTCTGCCTCCGTGCCTATGTCTCCCTGTCTCTGTCCCTCTCCCTGTCCCTGTCGCTGTCTCTGCCTCTGTCTCTGTCTCTGTCTCTGTCTCTGTCTCTGTCTCTGTCTCTGTCTCTGTCTCTGTCTCTGTCTCTGTCTCTGTCTCTGTCTCTGTCTCCGTCTCCGTCTCCGTCTCTGTCTCTGTCTCTGTCTCTGCCTCTATCTCTGTCCCTGTCCCTCTCCCTGTCCCTGTCGCTGTCTCTGTCTCTGTCTCTGTCTCTGTCTCTACCTCTGTCTCTGTCTCTGTCTCTGTCTCTGTCTCTGTCTCTGTCTATGCATCTGTCTCTGTCCCTGTCTCCGTCTCTGTCTCTGTCTCTGTCTTTGTCTCTGTCCCCGTATCTGTCTCTGTCTCTGTCTCTGTCTCTGTCTCTGTCTCTGTCTCTGTCTCTGTCTCTGTCTCTGTCTCTGTCTCTGTCTCTGTCTCTGTCTCTGTCTCTGTCTCGGTCTTTGTCTCCGTCTCTGTCTCTGTCTCTGTCTCTGTCTCTGTCTCTGTCTCTGTCTCTGTCTCTGTCTCTGTCTCTGTCTCTGTCTCTGTCTCTGTCTCTGTCTCTGTCTCTGTCTCTGTCTCTGTCTCTGTCTCTGTCTCTGTCTCTGTCTCTGTCTCTGTCTCTGTCTCTGTCTCTGTCTCAGTCTCTGTCTCTGTCTCAGTCTCTGTCTCTGTCTCTGTCTCTGTCCCTGTCCCTCTCCCTGTCACTGTCGCTGTCACTGTCCCTGTCTCTTTCTATGTCTCTGTCTCTGTCTCTGTCTCCGTCTCTGTCTGTGTCTCTGTCTCTGTCTCGGTCTTTGTCTCCGTCTCTGTCTCTGTCTCTGTCTCTGTCTCTGTCTCTGTCTCTGTCTCTGTCTCTGTCTCTGTCGGTGTCTCTGCATCTGTCTCGGTCTTTGTCTCCGTCCCTGTCTCTGTCCCTGTCTCTGTCTCTGCCTCTGGCTTTGTCTCTGTCTCTGTCTCTGTCTCTGTCTCTGCCCCTGTCTCTGTCTCTGTCTCTGTCTCTGTCTCTGTCTCTGTCTCTGTCTCTGTCTCTGCCCCTGTCTCTGTCTCTGTCTCTGTCTCTGCCCTTGTCCCTGTCTCAATCTCTGTCTCTGTCTCTGTCTCTGTCTGAGACTCTGCCTCTGTCTCTGTCTCTGTCTCTGTCTCTCTCACTGTCTCTGTCTGTGTCTCTTTCTCTGCCTCCGTCTCAGTCTCTGCGTCCGTCTCTGTCTCTGTCTCCGTCTCTGTCTCTGTCTCTGTCTCTGTCTCTGTCTCTGTCTCTGTCTCTGTCTCTGTCTCTGTCTCTGTCTCTGTCTCTGTCTCTGTCTCTGTCTCTTTCTCTGTCGCTGTCTCTCCCTCTGTCTCTGTTTCCGTCTCTGTCCCTGGCTCAGTCTCTGCGTCCGTCTCTGTCTCTGTCTCTGTTTCTGTCTCTGTCTCTGTCTCTGTCTCTGTCTCTGTCTCTGTCTCTGTCTCTGTCTCTGTCTCTGTCTCTGTCTCTGTCTCTGTCTCTGTCTCTGTCTCTGTCTCTGTCTCTGTCTCTGTCTCTGTCTCTGTCTCTGTCTCTGTCTCTGTCGCTGTCTCTGGGTTTCTGCCTGTGTGCCTCTGCCTCTGTCTCTTTGTCTCTGTCTCTGCATCTCTGCCTCCGTGCCTATGTCTCTCTGTCTCTGTCTCTGTCTCTGTCTCTGTCTCTGTCTCCGTCTCTGTCTCTGTCTCTGTCTCTGCCTCTGTCTCTGTCCCTGTCCCTCTCCCTGTCCCTGTCGCTGTCTCTGTCTCTGTCTCTGTCTCTGTCTCTGTCTCTACCTCTGTCTCTGTCTCTGTCTCTGTCCCTGTCTCTGTCTATGCATCTGTCTCTGTCCCTGTCTCTGTCTCTGTCTCTGACTCTGTCTCTATCTCTGTCTCTGTCTCTGTCTCTATCTCTGTCTCTGTCTCAGTCTCTGGGTCTCTGCCTGTGTGCCTCTGCCTCTGTCTCTTTGTCTCTGTCTCTGCATCTCTGCCTCCGTGCCTATGTCTCTCTGTCTCTGTCTCTGTCTCTGTCTCTGTCTCCGTCTCTGTCTCTGTCTCTGTCTCTGCCTCTGTCTCTGTCCCTGTCCCTCTCCCTGTCCCTGTCGCTGTCTCTGTCTCTGTCTCTGTCTCTGTCTCTGTCTCTGTTTCTGTCTCTGCGTCCGTCTCTGTCTCTGTCTCCGTCTCTGTCTCTGTCTCCGTCTCTGTCTCCGTCTCTGTCTCTGTCTCTGTCTCTGTCTCGGTCTTTGTCTCCGTCTCTGTCTCTGTCTCTGTCTCTGCCTCTGTCTCTGTCTCTGTCTCTGTCTCTGTCGGTGTCTCTGCATCTGTCTCGGTCTTTGTCTCCGTCCCTGTCTCTGTCCCTGTCTCTGTCTCTGCCTCTGGCTTTGTCTCTGTCTCTGTCTCTGTCTCTGTCTCTGTCTCTGTCTCTGTCTCTGTCTCTACCTCTGTCTCTGTCTCTGTCTCTGTCCCTGTCTCTGTCTATGCATCTGTCTCTGTCCCTGTCTCCGTCTCTGTCTCTGTCTCTGTCTCTGTCTCTGTCTCTGTCTCTGTCTCTGTCTCTGTCTCTGTCTCTGTCTATGCATCTGTCTCTGTCCCTGTCTCCGTCTCTGTCTCTGTCTCTGTCTTTGTCTCTGTCTCTGTCTCTGTTTCTGTCTCTGTCTCTGTCCCTGTTTCTGTCTCTGTCTTTGTCTCTGTCTCTGTCTCTGTCTCTGTCTCTGTCTCTGTGTCTGTCTCTGTCTCCGTCTCTGTCTCTGTCCCTGTCCCTCTCCCTGTCCCTGTCGCTGTCTCTGTCTCTGTCTCTGTCTCTGTCTTTGTCTCTGTCTCTGTCTCTGTTTCTGTCTCTGTCTCTGTCCCTGTTTCTGTCTCTGTCTTTGTCTCTGTCTCTGTCTCTGTCTCTGTCTCTGTCACTGTCTCCGTCTCTGTCTCTGTCTCTGTCTCTGTCTCCGCCTCTGTCTCTGTCCCTGTGCCTCTCCCTGTCCCTGTCGCTGTCTCTGTCTCTGTCTCTGTCTCTGTCTCTGTCTCTGTCTCTGTCTCTGTCTCTGTCTCTGTCTCTGTCTCTGTCTCTGTCTCTGTCTCTGTCTCTGTCTCTGTCTCTGTCTCTGTCTCTATCTCTGTCACTGTCTCTGTCTCTATCTCTGTCTCTGTCTCTGTCTCTGGGTCTCTGCCTGTGTGCCTCTGCCTCTGTCTCTTTGTCTCTGTCACTGCATCTCTGCCTCCGTGCCTATGTCTCTCTGTCTCTGTCTCTGTCGCTGTCTCTGTCTCCGCCTCTGTCTCTGTCCCTGTCCCTCTCCCTGTCCCTGTCGCTGTCTCTGCCTCTGTCTCTGTCTCTGTCTCTGTCTCTGTCTCTGTCTCCGTCTCTGTCTCTATCTCTATCTCTGCCTCTGTCTCTGTCCCCGTACCTGTCTCTGTCTCTGCCTCTGTCTCTGTCCATGTCCCTCTGCCTGTTCCTGTCCCTGTCGCTGTATCAGTCTCTGTCTCTGTCTCTGCCTTTGTCTCTGTCTGTGTCTCTGCCTCTGCCTCCGTCTCTGTCTCTGTCTCTGTCTCTGTATCTGTCTCTGTCTCTGTTTGTGTCTCTGTCTCTGTCTCGGTCTTTGTCTCCGTCTCTGTCTCTGTCTCTGTCTCTGTCTCTGTCTCTGTCGCTGTCTCTGTCTCCGCCTCTGTCTCTGTCCCTGTCCCTCTCCCTGTCCCTGTCGCTGTCTCTGCCTCTGTCTCTGTCCCCGTACCTGTCTCTGTCTCTGCCTCTGTCTCTGTCCATGTCCCTCTGCCTGTTCCTGTCCCTGTCGCTGTATCAGTCTCTGTCTCTGTCTCTGCCTTTGTCTCTGTCTGTGTCTCTGCCTCTGCCTCCGTCTCTGTCTCTGTCTCTGTCTCTGTATCTGTCTCTGTCTCTGTTTGTGTCTCTGTCTCTGTCTCTGTCTCTGTCTCTGTCTCTGTCTCTGTCTCTGTCTCTGTCTCTGTCTCTGTCTCTGTCTCTGTCTCTGTCTCTGTCTCTGTCTCTGTCTCTGTCTCTGTCTCTGTCTCTGTCTCTGTCTCTGTCTCTGTCTCTGTCTCTGTCTCTGTCTCTGTCTCTGTCTCTGTCTCTGTCTCTGTCTCTGTCTCTGTCTCTGTCTCTGTCTCTGTCTCTGTCTCTGTCTCTGTCTCTGTCTCTGTCTCTGTCTCTGTCTCTGTCTCTGTCTTTGTATCCGTCTTTGTCTCCGTCTTTGTCTCCGTCGTCGTCTTCCCCTTTGTCTCCGTCTTTGTCTCCACTTATGTCTCCTGCCCATCTGTCTCGGTCTTTGTCTCATGCACCTCTGTCTCTGTCTCTGTCTCTGTCTGTATCTGTGTCTCTCTCTCTGTCTCCGTATCGGTCTCTGTCCCTGTCTCTGTCTCTGTCTCTGCCTCTGTCTCTGTCTCTGTCTCCGTCTCTGTCTCGGTCTTTGTCTCCGTCTTTGTCTCCGCCTTTGTGTCCGTCTTTGTCTCCGTCTTTGTCTCCGTCTTCGTTTTCCTCTTTGTTTCCGACTTTGTCTCCGTCTTTGTCTCCTGCCCCAGGGTCACCGCCTTTGTCACCTGCCCCTATGTTTCTGTCGCTCTCTCTGTCTCTGTCTCTGTCTCTGTCTCTGTCTTTGTGTCCGTCTTTGTCTCCGTCTTTGTCTCCGTCGTCGTCTTCCTCTTCGTCACCGTCTTTGACACCGTCTTTGTCTCCGTCTTTGTCTCCGTCTTTGTCTCCGTCTTTGCCTCCGTCTTTGTCTCAGCCTTTGTCTCCGTCTTTGTCTCCGTCTTTGTCTTCCTACTTGTCTCTGTTTTTGTCTGCGTCTTTGCCTCCGTCTTTGTCTCAGTCTATGTCTCCGTCTTTGTCTCCGTCTTTGTCTCTATCTCTGTCTCTGTCTCTGTCTCTGTCTCCGTCTCTGTCTCTGTCTCTGTCTCTGTCTCTGTCTCTGTCTCTGTCTCTGTCTCTGTCTCTGTCTCTGTCTCTGTCTCTGTCTCTGTCTCTGTCTCTGTCTCTGTCTCTGTTTCTGTCTCTGCCTCTGTCTCTGTCCCTATCTCTGTCTCTGTCTCTGTTCCCGTCTCTGTCTCCGGCTCTGCCTCTGTCTCTGTCTCTGTCTCCATCTTTGTCTCCGTCGTTGTCTCCGTCTTTGTCACCGTCTTTGTCTCCGTCGTCGTCTTCCTCTTCGTCTGCGTCTTTGTCTCCGTCTTTGTCTATGTCTTTGTCTACGTCTTTGTCTCCGTCTTTGTCTCCGTCCATGTCTCCTGCCCCTCTGTCTCGGTGTTTGTCTCATATGCCTCTGTCTCTGTCTATGTCTCTGTCTCTGTCTGTGTCTCCGCCTCTGTCTCTGCATCTGTATCGGTATCTGTCTCCGCCTTTGTCTTCGTCTTTGTCACTGTCATTGTCTCCGTCTTTGTCTCCTGCCCCTCTGTCTCCGTCTCTCCCTTTCCCTCTGTCTCTGTCCCTGTCTCTGTCCCTGTCTCTGTCTCTGTCTCTGTCTCTGTCTCTCTCTCTGTCTCTGTCTCTGTCTCTGTCTCTGTCTTTGTATCCGTCTTTATCTCCGTCTTTGTCTCCGTCGTCGTCTTCCTCTTCGTCTCCGTCTTTGTCTCCGTCTTTGTCACCGTCTTTGTGTCCGTATTTGTCTCCGTCTGTGTCTCCATCTTTGTCTCCGTCTTTGTCTCCGTCGTCGTCTTCCCCTTTGTCTCCGTCTTTGTCTCCGCTTATGTCTCCTGCCCATCTGCCTCGGTCTTTGTCTCATGCACCTCTGTCTCTGTCTCTGTCTCTGTCTGTATCTGTGTCTCTGTCTCTGTCTCTGTCTCCGTATCGGTCTCTGTCTCTGTCTCTGTCTCCGCCTTTGTCTCTGCCTTTGTCTCCGTATTTGTCTCTGTCTGTGTCTCCATCTTTGTCTCCGTCTTTGTCTGCGTCTTTGCCTCCGTCTTGGTCTCAGTCTTTGTCTCCGTCTTTATCTCCGTCTTTGTCTTCATACTTGTCTCTGTTTTTGTCTCCGTCATTGTCTCTATCTCTGTCTCTGTCTTTGTCTCTGTCTCTGTCTCTGTCTCTGTCTCTGTCTCTGTCTCTGTCTCTGTCTCTGTCTCTGTCTCTGTCTCTGTCTCTGTCTCTGTCTCTGTCTCTGTCTCTGTCTCTGTCTCTGTCTCTGTCTCTGTCTCTGTCTCTGTCTCTGTCTCTGTCTCTGTCTCTGTCTCTGTCTGTGTCTCTGTCTCTGCCTCTGTTTCTGTCTCTGTCTCTGTCTCTGTCTCTGTCTCTGCCTCTGTCTCTGTCTCTGTCTCTGTCTTTGTATCCGTCTTTGTATCCGTCTTTGTCTCCGTCGTTGTCTTCCTCTTTGTCTCCGCCTTTGTCTCCGCTTGTGTCTCCTGCCCCTCTGTCTCGGTCTTTGTCTCATGCACCTCAGTCTCTGTCTCTGTCTCTGTCTCTGTCTGTGTCTGTGTCTCTGTCTCTGTCTCTGTCTCTGTGTGTGTCTGTGTCTCTGTCTCTGTTTCCGTATCGGACTCTGCCTCTGTCTCTATCTCCGCTTTTGTCTCTGCCTTTGTCTCCGTCGTCATCTTCCTCTTCGTCACCGTCTTTGACACCGTCTTTGTCTCCGTCTTTGTCTCCGTCTTTGTCTCCGTCTTTGCCTCCGTCTTTGTCTCAGCCTTTGTCTCCGTCTTTGTCTCCGTCTTTGTCTTCCTACTTGTCTCTGTTTTTGTCTGCGTCTTTGCCTCCGTCTTTGTCTCAGTCTATGTCTCCGTCTTTGTCTCCGTCTTTGTCTCTATCTCTGTCTCTGTCTCTGTCTCTGTCTCCGTCTCTGTCTCTGTCTCTGTCTCTGTCTCTGTCCCTGTCTCTGTCTCCGTCTCTATCTCTGTCTCTGTTTCTGTCTCTGCCTCTGTCTCTGCCCTGTCTCTATCTCTGTCTCTGTCGCTGTCTCTGCCTCTGTCTCAGTCCCTGCGTCTGTCTCCGTCTTTGTCTCCGTCTCTGTCTCTGTCTCTGTCTCTGTCTCTGTCTCTGTCTCTGCCTCTGTCGCTGTCTCTCCCTCTGTCTCTGTCTCTGTCTCTGTATCTGTCTCTGTCTCTGGGTCTCTGTCTGTGTGTCTCTGCCTCTGTCTCTTTGTCTCTGTCTCTGCATCTCTGCATCCGTGCCTATGTGTCTATGTCTCTGTCTCTGTCTCTGTCTATGTCTCTGTGTCTGTCTCTGTCTCTGTCTCCGTCTCTGTCTCTGTCTCTGTCTCTGCCTCTGTCCCTGTCTCTGTCTCTGTCTCTGTCTCTGTCTCTGTCTCTGTCTCTGTCTCTGTCTGTGCCTCTGCCTCTGTCTCCGTCCCTGACTCTGCCGCTGTCTCTGTCTCTGTCTCAGTCTCTGTCTCTGTCTCCGTCTCTGTCTCTGTCTCCGTCACTGCCTCTGTCTCTGTCCCCGTATCTGTCTCTGTCTCTGTTTCTGTCTCTGTCTCTGTCTCTGTCTCTGTCTCTGTCTCTGTCTCTGTCTCTGTCTCTGTCTCAGACTCTGCCTCCGTCTCTTTGTTTGTCTCTGCCTCTGTCTCCGTCTGTGTCTCTGTCTCCGTCTCCGTCTCCATCTTTGTCTCTGTCTCTGCCTCACTTTCTATCTCTGTCTCTGTCTCTGCCTCCGTCTCTGTCTCCGTCAGTGTCTCTGTCTCTGTCTCTGGGTCTCTGGCTATGTGTCTCTGCCTCTGTCACTTTGCCTCTGTCTCTGCATCTCTGTCTCTGTCTCTGTCTCTGTCCCTCTCTCTGCCTCCGTCTCTGAGTCTGTCTCTGTCTCTGTCGCAGTCTCTGTCTCTGTCTCTGTCTCTGTCTCTGTCTCTGCCTCCGTATCTGTGTCTTTCTCTGCCTCTATCTCCGTCTCTGTCTCTGTCTCTGTGTCTCTGTCTCTGCATCTCTGTCTCTGTGTCTCCGTCTCTGTGTCTCTTCCTCTGTCATTGTGTCTCGGTCTCTGTGAATCTCTCTGTCCCTGTCTCTATGTCTCTGTCTCTGGGTCTCTGTCTGAGTGTCTCTGCCTCTGACTCTTTGTCTCTGTATCAGTTTCTCTGCCTCCGTGCCTATGTCTCTGTGTCTCTGTCTCAGTCTCTGTCTCTGTCTCTGTCTCTGTCCCTGCCCCTCTCCCTGTCACTGTCGCTGTCTCTGTCCCTGTCTCTTTCTATGCCTCTGTCTCTGTCTCTGTCTCTGTCTCTGTCTCTGCCCCTGTCCCTCTCCCTGTCACTGTCGCTGTCTCTGTCCCTGTCTCTTTCTATGCCTCTGTCTCTTTCTCTGTCTCTGTCTCCGTCTCCGTCTGCATCTCCGTCTCTGTCTCTGTCTCTCTTTCTATCTATGTCTCTGTCTCTGCCTCCGTCTCCCTCTCCGTCTCCATCTCTGTCTCTGTCTCTGTCTCTGTCTCTCTTTCTATCTCTGTCTCTGTCTCTGTCTCTGCCTCCGTCTCTGTCTCCGTCTGTGTCTCTGTCTCTGTCTCTGGGTCTCTGTCTGTGTGTCTCTGCCTCTATATCTTTGTCTCTGTCTCTGCATCTCTGCATCCGTGCCTATGTCCCTATGTCTCTGTCTCTGTCTCTGTCTGTGTCTCTGTGTCTGTCTCTGCCTCTGTCTCCGTCTGTGTCTCTGTCTCTGCATCTCTGTCTCTGTGTCTCCGTCTCTGTGTCTCTGCCTCTGTCATTGTGTCTCGGTCTCTGTGAATCTCTCTGTCTCTGTCTCTGTGTCCCTGTCTCTGGGTCTCTGTCTGAGTGTCTCTGCCTCTGACTCTTTGTCTCTCTATCAGTTTCTCTACCTCCGTGCCTATGTCTCTGTGTCTCTGCCTCTGTCTCTGTCGCTGTCTCTCCCTCTGTCTCTGTCTCTGTCTCCGTCCCTGGCTCTGTCTCTGCCTCTGTCTCCGTCTCTGTCTGTGTCTCTGCCTCTATCTCCGTCTCCGTCTCTGTCTCTGTCTCTGTCTCTGTCTCTGTCTCTGTCTCTGTCTCTCTCTCTGTCTCTGTCTCTGTCTCTGTCTCTGTCTCTGTCTCTGTCTCTGTCTCTGTCTCTGTCTCTGTCTCTGTCTCTGTCTCGGTCTTTGTCTCCGTCTCTGTCTCTGTCTCTGTCTCTGTCTCTGTCTCTGTCTCTGTCTCTGTCTCTGTCTCTGTCTCTGTCTCTGTCTCCGTCTCTGTCTGTGTCTCTGTCTCTGTCTCGGTCTTTGTCTCCGTCTCTGTCTCTGTCTCTGTCTCTGCCTCTGTCTCTGTCTCTGTCTCTGTCTCTGTCTCTGTCTTTGTCTCTATCTCTGTCTCTGTCTTTGTCTCTGTCTCTGTCTCTGTCTCTGTCTCTGTCTCTGTCTCTGTCTCTGTCTCTGTCTCTGTCTCTGTCTCTGTCTCTGTCTCTGTCTCTGTCTCTGTCTCTGTCTCTGTCTCTGTCTCTGTCTCTGTCTCTGTCTCTGTCTCTGTCTCTGTCTCTGTCTCTGTCTCTGTCTCTGTCTCTGTCTCTGTCTCTGTCTCTGTCTCTGTCTCTGTCTCTGTCTCTGTCTCTGTCTTTGTATCCGTCTTTGTCTCCGTCTTTGTCTGCGTCGTCGTCTTCCCCTTTGTCTCCGTCTTTGTCTCCACTTATGTCTCCTGCCCATCTGTCTCGGTCTTTGTCTCATGCACCTCTGTCTCTGTCTCTGTCTCTGTCTGTATCTGTGTCTCTCTCTCTGTCTCCGTATCGGTCTCTGTCCCTGTCTCTGTCTCTGTCTCTGCCTCTGTCTCTGTCTCTGTCTCCGTCTCTGTCTCGGTCTTTGTCTCCGTCTTTGTCTCCGCCTTTGTGTCCGTCTTTGTCTCCGTCTTTGTCTCCGTCTTCGTTTTCCTCTTTGTTTCCGACTTTGTCTCCGTCTTTGTCTCCTGCCCCAGGGTCACCGCCTTTGTCACCTGCCCCTATGTTTCTGTCGCTCTCTCTGTCTCTGTCTCTGTCTCTGTCTCTGTCTTTGTGTCCGTCTTTGTCTCCGTCTTTGTCTCCGTCGTCGTCTTCCTCTTCGTCACCGTCTTTGACACCGTCTTTGTCTCCGTCTTTGTCTCCGTCTTTGTCTCCGTCTTTGCCTCCGTCTTTGTCTCAGCCTTTGTCTCCGTCTTTGTCTCCGTCTTTGTCTTCCTACTTGTCTCTGTTTTTGTCTGCGTCTTTGCCTCCGTCTTTGTCTCAGTCTATGTCTCCGTCTTTGTCTCCGTCTTTGTCTCTATCTCTGTCTCTGTCTCTGTCTCTGTCTCCGTCTCTGTCTCTGTCTCTGTCTCTGTCTCTGTCTCTGTCTCTGTCTCTGTCTCTGTCTCTGTCTCTGTCTCTGTCTCTGTCTCTGTCTCTGTCTCTGTCTCTGTCTCTGTCCCTGTCTCTGTCTCCGTCTCTATCTCTGTCTCTGTTTCTGTCTCTGCCTCCGTCTCTGCCCTGTCTCTATCTCTGTCTCTGTCGCTGTCTCCGCCTCTGTCTCAGTCCCTGCGTCTGTCACCGTCTTTGTCTCCGTCTCTGTCTCTGTCTCTGTCTCTGTCTCTGTCTCTGCCTCTGTCGCTGTCTCTCCCTCTGTCTCTGTCTCTGTCTCTGTCTTTGTCTCTGTCTCTGGGCCTCTGTCTGTGTGTCTCTGCCTCTGTCTCTTTGTCTCTGTCTCTGCATCTCTGCATCCGTGCCTATGTCTCTATGTCTCTGTCTCTGTCTCTGTCTATGTCTCTTTGTCTGTCTCTGTCTCTGTCTCCGTCTCTGTCTCTGTCTCTGTCTCCGTCTCTGTCTCTGTCTCTGTCACTGCCTCTGTCTCTGTCCCCGTATCTGTCTCTGTCTCTGTTTCTGTCTCTGTCTCTGTCTCTGTCTCTGTCTCTGTCTCTGTCTCTGTCTCTGTCTTTGTCTCTATCTCTGTCTCTGTCTTTGTCTTTGTCTCTGTCTCTGTCTCTGTCTCTGTCTCTGTCTCTGTCTCTGTCTCTGTCTCTGTCTCTGTCTCTGTCTCTGTCTCTGTCTCTGTCTCTGTCTCTGTCTCTGTCTCTGTCTCTGTCTCTGTCTCTGTCCCTGTCTCTGTCTCCGTCTCTATCTCTGTCTCTGTTTCTGTCTCTGCCTCCGTCTCTGCCCTGTCTCTATCTCTGTCTCTGTCGCTGTCTCCGCCTCTGTCTCAGTCCCTGCGTCTGTCACCGTCTTTGTCTCCGTCTCTGTCTCTGTCTCTGTCTCTGTCTCTGTCTCTGCCTCTGTCTCTGTCTCTGTCTCTGTCTCTGTCTCTGTCTCTGTCTCTGTCTCTGTCTCTGTCTCTGTCTCTGTCTCTGTCTCTGTCTCTGTCTCTGTCTCTGTCTCTGTCTCTGTCTCTGTCTTTGTATCCGTCTTTGTCTCCGTCTTTGTCTCCGTCGTCGTCTTCCCCTTTGTCTCCGTCTTTGTCTCCACTTATGTCTCCTGCCCATCTGTCTCGGTCTTTGTCTCATGCACCTCTGTCTCTGTCTCTGTCTCTGTCTGTATCTGTGTCTCTCTCTCTGTCTCCGTATCGGTCTCTGTCCCTGTCTCTGTCTCTGTCTCTGTCTCTGCCTCTGTCTCTGTCTCTGTCTCCGTCTCTGTCTCGGTCTTTGTCTCCGTCTTTGTCTCCGCCTTTGTGTCCGTCTTTGTCTCCGTCTTTGTCTCCGTCTTCGTTTTCCTCTTTGTTTCCGACTTTGTCTCCGTCTTTGTCTCCTGCCCCAGGGTCACCGCCTTTGTCACCTGCCCCTATGTTTCTGTCGCTCTCTCTGTCTCTGTCTCTGTCTCTGTCTCTGTCTTTGTGTCCGTCTTTGTCTCCGTCTTTGTCTCCGTCGTCGTCTTCCTCTTTGTCTCCGTCTTTGTCTCTGCCGTCGTCTTCCTCTTCGTCTACGTCTTTGTCACCGTCTTTGTCTTCGTCTGTGTCTCCGCCTTTGTCTCCGTCTCTGTCTCCGTCGTCATCTTCCTCTTCGTCACCGTCTTTGACACCGTCTTTGTCTCCGTCTTTGTCTCCGTCTTTGTCTCCGTCTTTGCCTCCGTCTTTGTCTCAGCCTTTGTCTCCGTCTTTGTCTCCGTCTTTGTCTTCCTACTTGTCTCTGTTTTTGTCTGCGTCTTTGCCTCCGTCTTTGTCTCAGTCTATGTCTCCGTCTTTGTCTCCGTCTTTGTCTCTATCTCTGTCTCTGTCTCTGTCTCTGTCTCTGTCTCTGTCTCTGTCTCTGTCTCTGTCTCTGTCTCTGTCTCTGTCACTGTCTCTGTCTCTGTCTCTGTCTCTGTCTCTGTCTCTGTCTCTGTCTCTGTCTCTGTCTCTGTCTCTGTCTCTGTCTCTGTCTCTGTCACTGTCTCTGTCTCTGTCTCTGTCTCTGTCTCTGTCTCTGTCTCTGTGTCTGTCTATGCATCTGTCTCTGTCCCTGTCTCCGTCTCTGTCTCTGTCTCTGTCTCTGTCTCTGTCTCTGTCTCTGTCACTGTCTCTGTCTCTGTCTCTGTCTCTGTCTCTGTCTCTGTCTCTGTGTCTGTCTATGCATCTGTCTCTGTCCCTGTCTCCGTCTCTGTCTCTGTCTCTGTCTCTGTCTCTGTCTCTGTCACTGTCTCCGTCTCTGTCTCTGTCTCTGTCTCTGTCTCCGCCTCTGTCTCTGTCCCTGTCCCTCTCCCTGTCCCTGTCGCTGTCTCTGTCTCTGTCTCTGTCTCTGTCTCTGTCTCTGTCTCTGTCTCTGTCTCTGTCTCTGTCTCTGTCTCTGTCTCTGTCTCTGTCTCTGTCTCTGTCTCTGTCTCTGTCTATGTCTCTATCTCTGTCACTGTCTCTGTCTCTATCTCTGTCTCTGTCTCTGTCTCTGGGTCTCTGCCTGTGTGCCTCTGCCTCTCTCTCTTTGTCTCTGTCTCTGCATCTCTGCCTCCGTGCCTATGTCTCTCTGTCTCTGTCTCTGTCTCTGTCTCCGTCTCTGTCTCTGTCTCTGTCTCTGCCTCTGTCTCTGTCCCTGTCTCTCTCCCTGTCCCTGTCGCTGTCTCTGTCTCTGTCACTGTCTCTGTCTCTACCTCTGTCTCTGTCTCTGTCTCTGTCCCTGTCTCTGTCTATGCATCTGTCTCTGTCCCTGTCTCTGTCTCTGTCTCTGACTCTGTCTCTATCTCTGTCTCTGTCTCTGTCTCTATCTCTGTCTCTGTCTCTGTCTCTGGGTCTCTGCCTGTGTGCCTCTGCCTCTGTCTCTTTGTCTCTGTCTCTGCATCTCTGCCTCCGTGCCTATGTCTCTCTGTCTCTGTCTCTGTCTCTGTCTCTGTCTCCGTCTCTGTCTCTGTCTCTGTCTCTGCCTCTGTCTCTGTCCCTGTCCCTCTCCCTGTCCCTGTCGCTGTCTCTGTCTCTGTCTCTGTCTCTGTCTCTGTCTCTACCTCTGTCTCTGTCTCTGTCTCTGTCTCTGTCTCTGTCTATGCATCTGTCTCTGTCCCTGTCTCTGTCCCTGTCTCCGTCTCTGTCTCTGTCTCTGTCTTTGTCTCTGTCCCCGTATCTGTCTCTGTCTCTGCCTCTGTCTTTGTCTCTGTCTCTGTCTCTGTCTCTGTCTCTGCCCCTGTCTCTGTCTCTGTCTCTGTCTCTGTCTCTGCCTCTGTCTCTGTCCCTCTCCCTGTCCCTGTCGCCGTCTGTGTCTCTGTCTCTGTCTCTGTCTTTGTCTCTGTCTGTGTCTGTGCCTCTGCCTCTGTCTCCGTCTCTGTCTCTGTCTCTATCTCTGCCCCTGTCTCTGTCCCCGTATCTGTTTCTGTCTCTGTTTCTGTCTCTGTCCCTGTCTCTGTCTCTGTCTCCGCCTCTGTCTCTGTCCCTGTCCCTCTCCCTGTCCCTGTCGCTGTCTCTGTCTCTGTCTCTGTCTCTGTCTCTGTCTCTGTCTCAGTCTCTGTCTCTGTCTCAGTCTCTGTCTCTGTCTCTGTCTCTGTCCCTGTCCCTCTCCCTGTCACTGTCGCTGTCACTGTCCCTGTCTCTTTCTATGTCTCTGTCTCTGTCTCTGTCTCCGTCTCTGTCTGTGTCTCTGTCTCTGTCTCGGTCTTTGTCTCCGTCTCTGTCTCTGTCTCTGTCTCTGCCTCTGTCTCTGTCTCTGTCTCTGTCTCTGTCGGTGTCTCTGCATCTGTCTCGGTCTTTGTCTCCGTCCCTGTCTCTGTCCCTGTCTCTGTCTCTGCCTCTGGCTTTGTCTCTGTCTCTGTCTCTGTCTCTGTCTCTGCCCCTGTCTCTGTCTCTGTCTCTGTCTCTGTCTCTGCCCCTGTCTCTGTCTCTGTCTCTGTCTCTGCCCTTGTCCCTGTCTCAGTCTCTGTCTCTGTCTCTGTCTCTGTCTGAGACTCTGCCTCTGTCTCTGTCTCTGTCTCTGTCTCTCTCACTGTCTCTGTCTGTGTCTCTTTCTCTGCCTCCGTCTCAGTCTCTGCGTCCGTCTCTGTCTCTGTCTCCGTCTCTGTCTCTGTCTCTGTCTCTGTCTCTGTCTCTGTCTCTGTCTCTGTCTCTGTCTCTGTCTCTGTCTCTGCATCTCTGCCTCCGTGCCTATGTCTCCCTGTCTCTGTCCCTCTCCCTGTCCCTGTCGCTGTCTCTGCCTCTGTCTCTGTCTCTGTCTCTGTCTCTGTCTCTGTCTCTGTCTCTGTCTCTGTCTCTGTCTCTGTCTCTGTCTCTGTCTCTGTCTCTGTCTCTGTCTCTGTCTCTATCTCTGTCTCTGTCTCTGTCTCTATCTCTGTCTCTGTCTCTTTCTCTGGGTCTCTGCCTGTGTGCCTCTGCCTCTGTCTCTTTGTCTCTGTCTCTGCATCTCTGCCTCCGTGCCTATGTCTCTCTGTCTCTGTCTCTGTCTCTGTCTCTGTCTCTGTCTCTGTCTCTGTCTCTGTCTCTGTCTCTGTCTCTGTCTCTGTCTCTGTCTCTGTCTCTGTCTCTGTCTCTGTCTCTGTCTCTATCTCTATCTCTGTCTCTGCCTCTGTCTCTGGGTCTCTGCCTGTGTGCCTCTGCCTCTGTCTCTTTGTCTCTGTCTCTGCATCTCTGCCTCCGTGCCTATGTCTCTCTGTCTCTGTCTCTGTCTCTGTCTCTGTCTCTGTCTCCGTCTCCGTCTCTGTCTCTGTCTCTGCCTCTGTCTCTGTCCCTGTCCCTCTCCCTGTCCCTGTCGCTGTCTCAGTCTCTGTCTCTGTCTCTGTCTTTGTCTCTGTCTGTGTCTCTGCCTCTGTCTCCGTCTCTGTCTCTATCTCTATCTCTGCCTCTGTCTCTGTCCCCGTATCTGTCTCTGTCTCTGCCTCTGTCTCTCTCCATGTCCCTCTGCCTGTTCCTGTCCCTGTCGCTGTCTCAGTCTCTGTCTCTGTCTCTGCCTTTGTCTCTGTCTGTGTCTCTGCCTCTGTCTCCGTCTCTGTCTCTGTCTCTGTCTCTGTCTCTGTCTCTGTCTCTGTCTCTGTCTCTGTCTCTGTCTCTGTCTCTGTCTCTGTCTCTGCCTATGCATCTGTCTCTGTCCCTGTCTCCGTCTCTGTCTCTGTCTCTGTCTTTGTCTCTGTCTCTGTCTCTGTTTCTGTCTCTGTCTCTGTCCCTGTTTCTGTCTCTGTCTTTGTCTCTGTCTCTGTCTCTGTCTCTGTCACTGTCTCCGTCTCTGTCTCTGTCTCTGTCTCTGCCTCCGCCTCTGTCTCTGTCCCTGTCCCTCTCCCTGTCACTGTCGCTGTCTCTGTCTCTGTCTCTTTGTCTCTGTCTCTGTCTCTGTCTCCGTCTCTGTCTCTGTCTCTGTCTCTGCCTCTGTCTCTGTCCCTCTCCCTGTCCCTGTCGCTGTCTCTGTCTCTGTCTCTGTCTCTGTCTCTGTCTCTGTCTTTGTCTCTGTCTGTGTCTCTGCCTCTGTCTCCGTCTCTGTCTCTGTCTCTGTCTCTGTCTCTGTACCTGTCCCTCTCCCTGTCCCTGTCGCCGTCTGTGTCTCTGTCTCTGTCTCTGTCTTTGTCTCTGTCTGTGTCTGTGCCTCTGCCTCTGTCTCCGTCTCTGTCTCTGTCTCTATCTCTGCCCCTGTCTCTGTCCCCGTATCTGTTTCTGTCTCTGTTTCTGTCTCTGTCCCTGTCTCTGTCTCTGTCTCCGCCTCTGTCTCTGTCCCTGTCCCTCTCCCTGTCCCTGTCGCTGTCTCTGTCTCTGTCTCTGTCTCTGTCTCTGTCTCAGTCTCTGTCTCTGTCTCAGTCTCTGTCTCTGTCTCTGTCTCTCTCACTGTCTCTGTCTGTGTCTCTTTCTCTGCCTCCGTCTCAGTCTCGGCGTCCGTCTCTGTCTCTGTCTCCGTCTCTGTCTCTGTCTCTGTCTCTGTCTCTGTCTCTGTCTCTGTCTCTGTCTCTGTCTCTGTCTCTGTCTCTGTCTCTGTCTCTGTCTCTTTCTCTGTCGCTGTCTCTCCCTCTGTCTCTGTTTCCGTCTCTGTCCCTGGCTCAGTCTCTGCGTCCGTCTCTGTCTCTGTCTCTGTTTCTGTCTCTGTCTCTGTCTCTGTCTCTGTCTCTGTCTCTGTCTCTGTCTCTGTCTCTGTCTCTGTCTCTGTCTCCGTCTCCGTCTCTGTCTCTGTCTCTGTCTCTGCCTCTATCTCTGTCCCTGTCCCTCTCCCAGTCCCTGTCGCTGTCTCTGTCTCTGTCTCTGTCTCTGTCTCTGTCTCTACCTCTGTCTCTGTCTCTGTCTCTGTCTCTGTCTCTGTCTCTGTCTATGCATCTGTCTCTGTCCCTGTCTCCGTCTCTGTCTCTGTCTCTGTCTTTGTCTCTGTCCCCGTATCTGTCTCTGTCTCTGTCTCTGTCTCTGTCTCTGTCTCTGTCTCTGTCTCTGTCTCTATCTCTGTCTCTGTCTCTGTCTCTGTCTCTGTCTCTGACTCTGTCTCTATCTCTGTCTCTGTCTCTGTCTCTATCTCTGTCTCTGTCTCTGTCTCTGGGTCTCTGCCTGTGTGCCTCTGCCTCTGTCTCTTTGTCTCTGTCTCTGCATCTCTGCCTCCGTGCCTATGTCTCCCTGTCTCTGTCCCTCTCCCTGTCCCTGTCGCTGTCTCTGCCTCTGTCTCTGTCTCTGTCTCTGTCTCTGTCTCTGTCTCTGTCTCTGTCTCTGTCTCTGTCTCTGTCTCTGTCTCCGTCTCCGTCTCTGTCTCTGTCTCTGTCTCTGCCTCTATCTCTGTCCCTGTCCCTCTCCCGGTCCCTGTCGCTGTCTCTGTCTCTGTCTCTGTCTCTGTCTCTACCTCTGTCTCTGTCTCTGTCTCTGTCTCTGTCTCTGTCTCTGTCTATGCATCTGTCTCTGTCCCTGTCTCCGTCTCTGTCTCTGTCTCTGTCTTTGTCTCTGTCCCCGTATCTGTCTCTGTCTCTGTCTCTGTCTCTGTCTCTGTCTCTGTCTCTGTCTCTGTCTCTGTCTCTGTCTCTGTCTCTATCTCTGTCTCTGTCTCTGTCTCTATCTCTGTCTCTGTCTCTTTCTCTGGGTCTCTGCCTGTGTGCCTCTGCCTCTGTCTCTTTGTCTCTGTCTCTGCATCTCTGCCTCCGTGCCTATGTCTCTCTGTCTCTGTCTCTGTCTCTGTCTCTGTCTCTGTCTCTGTCTCTGTCTCTGTCTCTGTCTCTGTCTCTGTCTCTGTCTCTGTCTCTGTCTCTGTCTCTGTCTCTGTCTCTATCTCTATCTCTGTCTCTGCCTCTGTCTCTGGGTCTCTGCCTGTGTGCCTCTGCCTCTGTCTCTTTGTCTCTGTCTCTGCATCTCTGCCTCCGTGCCTATGTCTCTCTGTCTCTGTCTCTGTCTCTGTCTCTGTCTCTGTCTCCGTCTCCGTCTCTGTCTCTGTCTCTGCCTCTGTCTCTGTCCCTGTCCCTCTCCCTGTCCCTGTCGCTGTCTCAGTCTCTGTCTCTGTCTCTGTCTTTGTCTCTGTCTGTGTCTCTGCCTCTGTCTCCGTCTCTGTCTCTATCTCTATCTCTGCCTCTGTCTCTGTCCCCGTATCTGTCTCTGTCTCTGCCTCTGTCTCTCTCCATGTCCCTCTGCCTGTTCCTGTCCCTGTCGCTGTCTCAGTCTCTGTCTCTGTCTCTGCCTTTGTCTCTGTCTGTGTCTCTGCCTCTGTCTCCGTCTCTGTCTCTGTCTCTGTCTCTGTCTCTGTCTCTGTCTCTGTCTCTGTCTCTGTCTCTGTCTCTGTCTCTGTCTCTGTCTCTGTCTCTGCCTATGCATCTGTCTCTGTCCCTGTCTCCGTCTCTGTCTCTGTCTCTGTCTTTGTCTCTGTCTCTGTCTCTGTTTCTGTCTCTGTCTCTGTCCCTGTTTCTGTCTCTGTCTTTGTCTCTGTCTCTGTCTCTGTCTCTGTCACTGTCTCCGTCTCTGTCTCTGTCTCTGTCTCTGCCTCCGCCTCTGTCTCTGTCCCTGTCCCTCTCCCTGTCACTGTCGCTGTCTCTGTCTCTGTCTCTGTCTCTGTCTCTGTCTCTGTCTCTGTCTCTGTCTCTGTCTCTGTCTCTGTCTCTGTCTCTGTCTCTGTCTCTGTCTCTGTCTCTGTCTCTGTCTTTGTCTCTGTCCCCGTATCTGTCTCTGTCTCTGCCTCTGTCTTTGTCTCTGTCTCTGTCTCTGTCTCTGTCTCTGCCCCTGTATCTGTCTCTGTCTCTGTCTCTGTCTCTGCCTCTGTCTCTGTCTCTGTCTCTGTCGGTGTCTCTGCATCTGTCTCGGTCTTTGTCTCCGTCCCTGTCTCTGTCCCTGTCTCTGTCTCTGTCTCTGTCTGTGTCTCTGCCTCTGTCACGGTCTTTGTCTCTGTCTCTGTCTCTGTCTCTATCTCTGTCTCTGTCTCTTTCTCTGGGTCTCTGCCTGTGTGCCTCTGCCTCTGTCTCTTTGTCTCTGTCTCTGTCTCTGTCTCCGTCTCTGTCTCTGTCTCTGTCTCTGCCTCTGTCTCTGTCCCTCTCCCTGTCCCTGTCGCTGTCTCTGTCTCTGTCTCTGTCTCTGTCTCTGTCTCTGTCTTTGTCTCTGTCTGTGTCTCTGCCTCTGTCTCCGTCTCTGTCTCTGTCTCTGTCTCTGTCTCTGTACCTGTCCCTCTCCCTGTCCCTGTCGCCGTCTGTGTCTCTGTCTCTGTCTCTGTCTTTGTCTCTGTCTGTGTCTGTGCCTCTGCCTCTGTCTCCGTCTCTGTCTCTGTCTCTATCTCTGCCCCTGTCTCTGTCCCCGTATCTGTTTCTGTCTCTGTTTCTGTCTCTGTCCCTGTCTCTGTCTCTGTCTCCGCCTCTGTCTCTGTTCCTGTCCCTCTCCCTGTCCCTGTCGCTGTCTCTGTCTCTGTCTCTGTCTCTGTCTCTGTCTCAGTCTCTGTCTCTGTCTCAGTCTCTGTCTCTGTCTCTGTCTCTGTCCCTGTCCCTCTCCCTGTCACTGTCGCTGTCACTGTCCCTGTCTCTTTCTATGTCTCTGTCTCTGTCTCTGTCTCCGTCTCTGTCTGTGTCTCTGTCTCTGTCTCGGTCTTTGTCTCTGTCTCTGTCTCTGTCTCTGTCTCTGTCTCTGTGTCTGTCTCTGTCTCCGTCTCTGTCTCTGTCCCTGTCCCTCTCCCTGTCCCTGTCGCTGTCTCTGTCTCTGTCTCTGTCTCTGTCTTTGTCTCTGTCTCTGTCTCTGTTTCTGTCTCTGTCTCTGTCCCTGTTTCTGTCTCTGTCTTTGTCTCTGTCTCTGTCTCTGTCTCTGTCTCTGTCACTGTCTCCGTCTCTGTCTCTGTCTCTGTCTCTGTCTCCGCCTCTGTCTCTGTCCCTGTCCCTCTCCCTGTCCCTGTCGCTGTCTCTGTCTCTGTCTCTGTCTCTGTCTCTGTCTCTGTCTCTGTCTCTGTCTCTGTCTCTGTCTCTGTCTCTGTCTCTGTCTCTGTCTCTGTCTCTGTCTCTGTCTCTGTCTCTGTCTCTGTCTCTGTCTCTGTCTCTGTCTCTGTCTCTGTCTCTGTCTCTGTCTCTGTCTCTGTCTCTGTCTCTGTCTCTATCTCTGTCACTGTCTCTGTCTCTATCTCTGTCTCTGTCTCTGTCTCTGGGTCTCTGCCTGTGTGCCTCTGCCTCTGTCTCTTTGTCTCTGTCACTGCATCTCTGCCTCCGTGCCTATGTCTCTCCGTCTCTGTCTCTGTCTCTGTCTCTGTATCTGTCTCTGTCTCTGTTTGTGTCTCTGTCTCTGTCTCGGTCTTTGTCTCCGTCTCTGTCTCTGTCTCTGTCTCTGTCTCTGTCTCTGTCTCTGTCTCTGTCTCTGTCTCTGCCTCCGTCTCTGTCTCTGTCTCTGTCTCTGTATCTGTCTCTGTCTCTGTTTGTGTCTCTGTCTCTGTCTCGGTCTTTGTCTCCGTCTCTGTCTCTGTCTCTGTCTCTGTCTCTACCTCTGTCTCTGTCTCTGTCTCTGTCTCTGTCTCTGTCTATGCATCTGTCTCTGTCCCTGTCTCTGTCCCTGTCTCCGTCTCTGTCTCTGTCTCTGTCTTTGTCTCTGTCCCCGTATCTGTCTCTGTCTCTGCCTCTGTCTTTGTCTCTGTCTCTGTCTCTGTCTCTGTCTCTGCCCCTGTCTCTGTCTCTGTCTCTGTCTCTGTCTCTGCCTCTGTCTCTGTCTCTGTCTCTGTCGGTGTCTCTGCATCTGTCTCGGTCTTTGTCTCCGTCCCTGTCTCTGTCTCTGTCTCTGTCTCTGTCTCTGTCTCTGTCTCTGTCTCTATCTCTGTCTCTGTCTCTGTCTCTGGGTCTCTGCCTGTGTGCCTCTGCCTCTGTCTCTTTGTCTCTGTCTCTGCATCTCTGCCTCCGTGCCTATGTCTCTCTGTCTCTGTCTCTGTCGCTGTCTCTGTCTCCGCCTCTGTCTCTGTCCCTGTCCCTCTCCCTGTCCCTGTCGCTGTCTCTGTCTCTGTCTCTGTCTCTGTCTCTATCTCTGTCTCTGTCTCTGTCTCTGTCTCTATCTCTGTCACTGTCTCTGTCTCTATCTCTGTCTCTGTCTCTGTCTCTGGGTCTCTGCCTGTGTGCCTCTGCCTCTCTCTCTTTGTCTCTGTCTCTGCATCTCTGCCTCCGTGCCTATGTCTCTCTGTCTCTGTCTCTGTCTCTGTCTCCGTCTCTGTCTCTGCCTCTGTCTCTGCCTCTGTCTCTGTCCCTGTCTCTCTCCCTGTCCCTGTCGCTGTCTCTGTCTCTGTCACTGTCTCTGTCTCTACCTCTGTCTCTGTCTCTGTCTCTGTCCCTGTCTCTGTCTATGCATCTGTCTCTGTCCCTGTCTCTGTCTCTGTCTCTGACTCTGTCTCTGTCTCTGTCTCTGTCTCTGTCTCTATCTCTGTCTCTGTCTCTGTCTCTGGGTCTCTGCCTGTGTGCCTCTGCCTCTGTCTCTTTGTCTCTGTCTCTGCATCTCTGCCTCCGTGCCTATGTCTCTCTGTCTCTGTCTCTGTCGCTGTCTCTGTCTCCGCCTCTGTCTCTGTCCCTGTCCCTCTCCCTGTCCCTGTCGCTGTCTCTGTCTCTGTCTCTGTCTCTGTCTCTGTCTCTGTCTCTGTCTCTGTCTCTGTCTCTGTCTCTATCTCTGTCACTGTCTCTGTCTCTATCTCTGTCTCTGTCTCTGTCTCTGGGTCTCTGCCTGTGTGCCTCTGCCTCTCTCTCTTTGTCTCTGTCTCTGCATCTCTGCCTCCGTGCCTATGTCTCTCTGTCTCTGTCTCTGTCTCTGTCTCCGTCTCTGTCTCTGCCTCTGTCTCTGCCTCTGTCTCTGTCCCTGTCTCTCTCCCTGTCCCTGTCGCTGTCTCTGTCTCTGTCACTGTCTCTGTCTCTACCTCTGTCTCTGTCTCTGTCTCTGTCCCTGTCTCTGTCTATGCATCTGTCTCTGTCCCTGTCTCTGTCTCTGTCTCTGACTCTGTCTCTATCTCTGTCTCTGTCTCTGTCTCTATCTCTGTCTCTGTCTCTGTCTCTGGGTCTCTGCCTGTGTGCCTCTGCCTCTGTCTCTTTGTCTCTGTCTCTGCATCTCTGCCTCCGTGCCTATGTCTCTCTGTCTCTGTCTCTGTCTCTGTCTCTGTCTCCGTCTCTGTCTCTGTCTCTGTCTCTGCCTCTGTCTCTGTCCCTGTCCCTCTCCCTGTCCCTGTCGCTGTCTCTGTCTCTGTCTCTGTCTCTGTCTCTGTCTCTACCTCTGTCTCTGTCTCTGTCTCTGTCTCTGTCTCTGTCTATGCATCTGTCTCTGTCCCTGTCTCTGTCCCTGTCTCCGTCTCTGTCTCTGTCTCTGTCTTTGTCTCTGTCCCCGTATCTGTCTCTGTCTCTGCCTCTGTCTTTGTCTCTGTCTCTGTCTCTGTCTCTGTCTCTGCCCCTGTCTCTGTCTCTGTCTCTGTCTCTGTCTCTGCCTCTGTCTCTGTCTCTGTCTCTGTCGGTGTCTCTGCATCTGTCTCGGTCTTTGTCTCCGTCCCTGTCTCTGTCCCTGTCCCTGTCTCTGTCTCTGTCTCTGTCTGTGTCTCTGCCTCTGTCACGGTCTTTGTCTCCGTCTCTGTCTCTGTCTCTGTCTCTGTCTCTATCTCTGTCTCTGTCTCTTTCTCTGGGTCTCTGCCTGTGTGCCTCTGCCTCTGTCTCTTTGTCTCTGTCTCTGTCTCTGTCTCCGTCTCTGTCTCTGTCTCTGTCTCTGCCTCTGTCTCTGTCCCTCTCCCTGTCCCTGTCGCTGTCTCTGTCTCTGTCTCTGTCTCTGTCTCTGTCTTTGTCTCTGTCTGTGTCTCTGCCTCTGTCTCCGTCTCTGTCTCTGTCTCTGTCTCTGTCTCTGTACCTGTCCCTCTCCCTGTCCCTGTCGCCGTCTGTGTCTCTGTCTCTGTCTCTGTCTTTGTCTCTGTCTGTGTCTGTGCCTCTGCCTCTGTCTCCGTCTCTGTCTCTGTCTCTATCTCTGCCCCTGTCTCTGTCCCCGTATCTGTTTCTGTCTCTGTTTCTGTCTCTGTCCCTGTCTCTGTCTCTGTCTCCGCCTCTGTCTCTGTCCCTGTCCCTCTCCCTGTCCCTGTCGCTGTCTCTGTCTCTGTCTCTGTCTCTGTCTCTGTCTCTGTCTCAGTCTCTGTCTCTGTCTCAGTCTCTGTCTCTGTCTCTGTCTCTGTCCCTGTCCCTCTCCCTGTCACTGTCGCTGTCACTGTCCCTGTCTCTTTCTATGTCTCTGTCTCTGTCTCTGTCTCCGTCTCTGTCTGTGTCTCTGTCTCTGTCTCGGTCTTTGTCTCCGTCTCTGTCTCTGTCTCTGTCTCTGCCTCTGTCTCTGTCTCTGTCTCTGTCTCTGTCGGTGTCTCTGCATCTGTCTCGGTCTTTGTCTCCGTCCCTGTCTCTGTCCCTGTCTCTGTCTCTGCCTCTGGCTTTGTCTCTGTCTCTGTCTCTGTCTCTGTCTCTGCCCCTGTCTCTGTCTCTGTCTCTGTCTCTGTCTCTGCCCCTGTCTCTGTCTCTGTCTCTGTCTCTGCCCTTGTCCCTGTCTCAGTCTCTGTCTCTGTCTCTGTCTCTGTCTGAGACTCTGCCTCTGTCTCTGTCTCTGTCTCTGTCTCTCTCACTGTCTCTGTCTGTGTCTCTTTCTCTGCCTCCGTCTCAGTCTCTGCGTCCGTCTCTGTCTCTGTCTCCGTCTCTGTCTCTGTCTCTGTCTCTGTCTCTGTCTCTGTCTCTGTCTCTGTCTCTGTCTCTGTCTCTGTCTCTGTCTCTTTCTCTGTCGCTGTCTCTCCCTCTGTCTCTGTTTCCGTCTCTGTCCCTGGCTCAGTCTCTGCGTCCGTCTCTGTCTCTGTCTCTGTTTCTGTCTCTGTCTCTGTCTCTGTCTCTGTCTCTGTCTCTGTCTCTGTCTCTGTCTCTGTCTCTGTCTCTGTCTCTGTCTCTGTCTCTGTCTCTGTCTCTGTCCCTACCTCTGTCTCTGTCTCTGTCTCTGTCCCTGTCTCTGTCTCTGCCTCTGGCTTTGTCTCTGTCACGGTCTCTGTCTCTGTCTCTGTCTCTGTCTCTGTCTCTACCTCTGTCTCTGTCTCTGTCTCTACCTCTGTCTCTGTCTATGCATCTGTCTCTGTCCCTGTCTCCGTCTCTGTCTCTGTCTCTGTCTCTGTCTCTGTCTCTGTCTCTGTCTCTGTCTATGCATCTGTCTCTGTCCCTGTCTCCGTCTCTGTCTCTGTCTCTGTCTCTGTCTCTGTCTATGCATCTGTCTCTGTCCCTGTCTCTGTCCCTGTCTCCGTCTCTGTCTCTGTCTCTGCCTCTGGCTTTGTCTCTGTCTCTGTCTCTGTCTGAGACTCTGCCTCTGTCTCTGTCTCTGTCTCTGTCTCTCTCACTGTCTCTGTCTGTGTCTCTTTCTCTGCCTCCGTCTCAGTCTCTGCGTCCGTCTCTGTCTCTGTCTCTGTCTCTGTCTCTGTCTCTGTCTCTGTCTCTGCCTCTGTCTCCGTCTCTGTCTCTGTCTCTATCTCTGCCCCTGTCTCTGTCCCCGTATCTGTTTCTGTCTCTGTTTCTGTCTCTGTCCCTGTCTCTGTCTCTGTCTCCGCCTCTGTCTCTGTCCCTGTCCCTCTCCCTGTCCCTGTCGCTGTCTCTGTCTCTGTCTCTGTCTCTGTCTCTGTCTCTGTCTCAGTCTCTGTCTCTGTCTCAGTCTCTGTCTCTGTCTCTGTCTCTGTCCCTGTCCCTCTCCCTGTCACTGTCGCTGTCACTGTCCCTGTCTCTTTCTATGTCTCTGTCTCTGTCTCTGTCTCCGTCTCTGTCTGTGTCTCTGTCTCTGTCTCGGTCTTTGTCTCCGTCTCTGTCTCTGTCTCTGTCTCTGCCTCTGTCTCTGTCTCTGTCTCTGTCTCTGTCGGTGTCTCTGCATCTGTCTCGGTCTTTGTCTCCGTCCCTGTCTCTGTCCCTGTCTCTGTCTCTGCCTCTGGCTTTGTCTCTGTCTCTGTCTCTGTCTCTGTCTCTGCCCCTGTCTCTGTCTCTGTCTCTGTCTCTGTCTCTGCCCCTGTCTCTGTCTCTGTCTCTGTCTCTGCCCTTGTCCCTGTCTCAGTCTCTGTCTCTGTCTCTGTCTCTGTCTGAGACTCTGCCTCTGTCTCTGTCTCTGTCTCTGTCTCTCTCACTGTCTCTGTCTGTGTCTCTTTCTCTGCCTCCGTCTCAGTCTCTGCGTCCGTCTCTGTCTCTGTCTCCGTCTCTGTCTCTGTCTCTGTCTCTGTCTCTGTCTCTGTCTCTGTCTCTGTCTCTGTCTCTGTCTCTGTCTCTGCATCTCTGCCTCCGTGCCTATGTCTCCCTGTCTCTGTCCCTCTCCCTGTCCCTGTCGCTGTCTCTGCCTCTGTCTCTGTCTCTGTCTCTGTCTCTGTCTCTGTCTCTGTCTCTGTCTCTGTCTCTGTCTCTGTCTCTGTCTCTGTCTCTGTCTCTGTCTCTGTCTCTGTCTCTATCTCTGTCTCTGTCTCTGTCTCTATCTCTGTCTCTGTCTCTTTCTCTGGGTCTCTGCCTGTGTGCCTCTGCCTCTGTCTCTTTGTCTCTGTCTCTGCATCTCTGCCTCCGTGCCTATGTCTCTCTGTCTCTGTCTCTGTCTCTGTCTCTGTCTCTGTCTCTGTCTCTGTCTCTGTCTCTGTCTCTGTCTCTGTCTCTGTCTCTGTCTCTGTCTCTGTCTCTGTCTCTGTCTCTGTCTCTATCTCTATCTCTGTCTCTGCCTCTGTCTCTGGGTCTCTGCCTGTGTGCCTCTGCCTCTGTCTCTTTGTCTCTGTCTCTGCATCTCTGCCTCCGTGCCTATGTCTCTCTGTCTCTGTCTCTGTCTCTGTCTCTGTCTCTGTCTCCGTCTCCGTCTCTGTCTCTGTCTCTGCCTCTGTCTCTGTCCCTGTCCCTCTCCCTGTCCCTGTCGCTGTCTCAGTCTCTGTCTCTGTCTCTGTCTTTGTCTCTGTCTGTGTCTCTGCCTCTGTCTCCGTCTCTGTCTCTATCTCTATCTCTGCCTCTGTCTCTGTCCCCGTATCTGTCTCTGTCTCTGCCTCTGTCTCTCTCCATGTCCCTCTGCCTGTTCCTGTCCCTGTCGCTGTCTCAGTCTCTGTCTCTGTCTCTGCCTTTGTCTCTGTCTGTGTCTCTGCCTCTGTCTCCGTCTCTGTCTCTGTCTCTGTCTCTGTCTCTGTCTCTGTCTCTGTCTCTGTCTCTGTCTCTGTCTCTGTCTCTGTCTCTGTCTCTGCCTATGCATCTGTCTCTGTCCCTGTCTCCGTCTCTGTCTCTGTCTCTGTCTTTGTCTCTGTCTCTGTCTCTGTTTCTGTCTCTGTCTCTGTCCCTGTTTCTGTCTCTGTCTTTGTCTCTGTCTCTGTCTCTGTCTCTGTCACTGTCTCCGTCTCTGTCTCTGTCTCTGTCTCTGCCTCCGCCTCTGTCTCTGTCCCTGTCCCTCTCCCTGTCACTGTCGCTGTCTCTGTCTCTGTCTCTTTGTCTCTGTCTCTGTCTCTGTCTCCGTCTCTGTCTCTGTCTCTGTCTCTGCCTCTGTCTCTGTCCCTCTCCCTGTCCCTGTCGCTGTCTCTGTCTCTGTCTCTGTCTCTGTCTCTGTCTCTGTCTTTGTCTCTGTCTGTGTCTCTGCCTCTGTCTCCGTCTCTGTCTCTGTCTCTGTCTCTGTCTCTGTACCTGTCCCTCTCCCTGTCCCTGTCGCCGTCTGTGTCTCTGTCTCTGTCTCTGTCTTTGTCTCTGTCTGTGTCTGTGCCTCTGCCTCTGTCTCCGTCTCTGTCTCTGTCTCTATCTCTGCCCCTGTCTCTGTCCCCGTATCTGTTTCTGTCTCTGTTTCTGTCTCTGTCCCTGTCTCTATCTCTGTCTCCGCCTCTGTCTCTGTCCCTGTCCCTCTCCCTGTCCCTGTCGCTGTCTCTGTCTCTGTCTCTGTCTCTGTCTCTGTCTCAGTCTCTGTCTCTGTCTCAGTCTCTGTCTCTGTCTCTGTCTCTCTCACTGTCTCTGTCTGTGTCTCTTTCTCTGCCTCCGTCTCAGTCTCTGCGTCCGTCTCTGTCTCTGTCTCCGTCTCTGTCTCTGTCTCTGTCTCTGTCTCTGTCTCTGTCTCTGTCTCTGTCTCTGTCTCTGTCTCTGTCTCTGTCTCTGTCTCTGTCTCTTTCTCTGTCGCTGTCTCTCCCTCTGTCTCTGTTTCCGTCTCTGTCCCTGGCTCAGTCTCTGCGTCCGTCTCTGTCTCTGTCTCTGTTTCTGTCTCTGTCTCTGTCTCTGTCTCTGTCTCTGTCTCTGTCTCTGTCTCTGTCTCTGTCTCTGTCTCTGTCTCCGTCTCCGTCTCTGTCTCTGTCTCTGTCTCTGCCTCTATCTCTGTCCCTGTCCCTCTCCCAGTCCCTGTCGCTGTCTCTGTCTCTGTCTCTGTCTCTGTCTCTGTCTCTACCTCTGTCTCTGTCTCTGTCTCTGTCTCTGTCTCTGTCTCTGTCTATGCATCTGTCTCTGTCCCTGTCTCCGTCTCTGTCTCTGTCTCTGTCTTTGTCTCTGTCCCCGTATCTGTCTCTGTCTCTGTCTCTGTCTCTGTCTCTGTCTCTGTCTCTGTCTCTATCTCTGTCTCTGTCTCTGTCTCTGT
Organism: Megachile willughbiella; assembly: GCA_945859595.2. Taxonomy (NCBI): domain Eukaryota; kingdom Metazoa; phylum Arthropoda; class Insecta; order Hymenoptera; family Megachilidae; genus Megachile; species Megachile willughbiella. The sequence continues at coordinate 850,543 of CAMAOD020000271.1, forward strand.
CTCTGTCTCTGACTCTGTCTCTATCTCTGTCTCTGTCTCTGTCTCTATCTCTGTCTCTGTCTCTGTCTCTGGGTCTCTGCCTGTGTGCCTCTGCCTCTGTCTCTTTGTCTCTGTCTCTGCATCTCTGCCTCCGTGCCTATGTCTCCCTGTCTCTGTCCCTCTCCCTGTCCCTGTCGCTGTCTCTGCCTCTGTCTCTGTCTCTGTCTCTGTCTCTGTCTCTGTCTCTGTCTCTGTCTCTGTCTCTGTCTCTGTCTCTGTCTCCGTCTCCGTCTCTGTCTCTGTCTCTGTCTCTGCCTCTATCTCTGTCCCTGTCCCTCTCCCGGTCCCTGTCGCTGTCTCTGTCTCTGTCTCTGTCTCTGTCTCTACCTCTGTCTCTGTCTCTGTCTCTGTCTCTGTCTCTGTCTCTGTCTATGCATCTGTCTCTGTCCCTGTCTCCGTCTCTGTCTCTGTCTCTGTCTTTGTCTCTGTCCCCGTATCTGTCTCTGTCTCTGTCTCTGTCTCTGTCTCTGTCTCTGTCTCTGTCTCTGTCTCTGTCTCTGTCTCTGTCTCTATCTCTGTCTCTGTCTCTGTCTCTATCTCTGTCCCTGTCTCTGTCTCTGGGTCTCTGCCTGTGTGCCTCTGCCTCTGTCTCTTTGTCTCTGTCTCTGCATCTCTGCCTCCGTGCCTATGTCTCCCTGTCTCTGTCCCTCTCCCTGTCCCTGTCGCTGTCTCTGCCTCTGTCTCTGTCTCTGTCTCTGTCTCTGTCTCTGTCTCTGTCTCTGTCTCTGTCTCTGTCTCTGTCTCTATCTCTGTCTCTGTCTCTGTCTCTATCTCTGTCTCTGTCTCTTTCTCTGGGTCTCTGCCTGTGTGCCTCTGCCTCTGTCTCTTTGTCTCTGTCTCTGCATCTCTGCCTCCGTGCCTATGTCTCTCTGTCTCTGTCTCTGTCTCTGTCTCTGTCTCTGTCTCTGTCTCTGTCTCTGTCTCTGTCTCTGTCTCTGTCTCTGTCTCTGTCTCTGTCTCTGTCTCTGTCTCTGTCTCTATCTCTATCTCTGTCTCTGCCTCTGTCTCTGGGTCTCTGCCTGTGTGCCTCTGCCTCTGTCTCTTTGTCTCTGTCTCTGCATCTCTGCCTCCGTGCCTATGTCTCTCTGTCTCTGTCTCTGTCTCTGTCTCTGTCTCTGTCTCCGTCTCCGTCTCTGTCTCTGTCTCTGCCTCTGTCTCTGTCCCTGTCCCTCTCCCTGTCCCTGTCGCTGTCTCAGTCTCTGTCTCTGTCTCTGTCTTTGTCTCTGTCTGTGTCTCTGCCTCTGTCTCCGTCTCTGTCTCTATCTCTATCTCTGCCTCTGTCTCTGTCCCCGTATCTGTCTCTGTCTCTGCCTCTGTCTCTCTCCATGTCCCTCTGCCTGTTCCTGTCCCTGTCGCTGTCTCAGTCTCTGTCTCTGTCTCTGCCTTTGTCTCTGTCTGTGTCTCTGCCTCTGTCTCCGTCTCTGTCTCTGTCTCTGTCTCTGTCTCTGTCTCTGTCTCTGTCTCTGTCTCTGTCTCTGTCTCTGTCTCTGTCTCTGTCTCTGTCTCTGCCTATGCATCTGTCTCTGTCCCTGTCTCCGTCTCTGTCTCTGTCTCTGTCTTTGTCTCTGTCTCTGTCTCTGTTTCTGTCTCTGTCTCTGTCCCTGTTTCTGTCTCTGTCTTTGTCTCTGTCTCTGTCTCTGTCTCTGTCACTGTCTCCGTCTCTGTCTCTGTCTCTGTCTCTGCCTCCGCCTCTGTCTCTGTCCCTGTCCCTCTCCCTGTCACTGTCGCTGTCTCTGTCTCTGTCTCTGTCTCTGTCTCTGTCTCTGTCTCTGTCTCTGTCTCTGTCTCTGTCTCTGTCTCTGTCTCTGTCTCTGTCTCTGTCTCTGTCTCTGTCTTTGTCTCTGTCCCCGTATCTGTCTCTGTCTCTGCCTCTGTCTTTGTCTCTGTCTCTGTCTCTGTCTCTGTCTCTGCCCCTGTATCTGTCTCTGTCTCTGTCTCTGTCTCTGCCTCTGTCTCTGTCTCTGTCTCTGTCGGTGTCTCTGCATCTGTCTCGGTCTTTGTCTCCGTCCCTGTCTCTGTCCCTGTCTCTGTCTCTGTCTCTGTCTGTGTCTCTGCCTCTGTCACGGTCTTTGTCTCCGTCTCTGTCTCTGTCTCTGTCTCTGTCTCTATCTCTGTCTCTGTCTCTTTCTCTGGGTCTCTGCCTGTGTGCCTCTGCCTCTGTCTCTTTGTCTCTGTCTCTGTCTCTGTCTCCGTCTCTGTCTCTGTCTCTGTCTCTGCCTCTGTCTCTGTCCCTCTCCCTGTCCCTGTCGCTGTCTCTGTCTCTGTCTCTGTCTCTGTCTCTGTCTCTGTCTTTGTCTCTGTCTGTGTCTCTGCCTCTGTCTCCGTCTCTGTCTCTGTCTCTGTCTCTGTCTCTGTACCTGTCCCTCTCCCTGTCCCTGTCGCCGTCTGTGTCTCTGTCTCTGTCTCTGTCTTTGTCTCTGTCTGTGTCTGTGCCTCTGCCTCTGTCTCCGTCTCTGTCTCTGTCTCTATCTCTGCCCCTGTCTCTGTCCCCGTATCTGTTTCTGTCTCTGTTTCTGTCTCTGTCCCTGTCTCTGTCTCTGTCTCCGCCTCTGTCTCTGTTCCTGTCCCTCTCCCTGTCCCTGTCGCTGTCTCTGTCTCTGTCTCTGTCTCTGTCTCTGTCTCAGTCTCTGTCTCTGTCTCAGTCTCTGTCTCTGTCTCTGTCTCTGTCCCTGTCCCTCTCCCTGTCACTGTCGCTGTCACTGTCCCTGTCTCTTTCTATGTCTCTGTCTCTGTCTCTGTCTCCGTCTCTGTCTGTGTCTCTGTCTCTGTCTCGGTCTTTGTCTCTGTCTCTGTCTCTGTCTCTGTCTCTGTCTCTGTGTCTGTCTCTGTCTCCGTCTCTGTCTCTGTCCCTGTCCCTCTCCCTGTCCCTGTCGCTGTCTCTGTCTCTGTCTCTGTCTCTGTCTTTGTCTCTGTCTCTGTCTCTGTTTCTGTCTCTGTCTCTGTCCCTGTTTCTGTCTCTGTCTTTGTCTCTGTCTCTGTCTCTGTCTCTGTCTCTGTCACTGTCTCCGTCTCTGTCTCTGTCTCTGTCTCTGTCTCCGCCTCTGTCTCTGTCCCTGTCCCTCTCCCTGTCCCTGTCGCTGTCTCTGTCTCTGTCTCTGTCTCTGTCTCTGTCTCTGTCTCTGTCTCTGTCTCTGTCTCTGTCTCTGTCTCTGTCTCTGTCTCTGTCTCTGTCTCTGTCTCTGTCTCTGTCTCTGTCTCTGTCTCTGTCTCTGTCTCTGTCTCTGTCTCTGTCTCTGTCTCTGTCTCTGTCTCTGTCTCTGTCTCTATCTCTGTCACTGTCTCTGTCTCTATCTCTGTCTCTGTCTCTGTCTCTGGGTCTCTGCCTGTGTGCCTCTGCCTCTGTCTCTTTGTCTCTGTCACTGCATCTCTGCCTCCGTGCCTATGTCTCTCCGTCTCTGTCTCTGTCTCTGTCTCTGTATCTGTCTCTGTCTCTGTTTGTGTCTCTGTCTCTGTCTCGGTCTTTGTCTCCGTCTCTGTCTCTGTCTCTGTCTCTGTCTCTGTCTCTGTCTCTGTCTCTGTCTCTGTCTCTGCCTCCGTCTCTGTCTCTGTCTCTGTCTCTGTATCTGTCTCTGTCTCTGTTTGTGTCTCTGTCTCTGTCTCGGTCTTTGTCTCCGTCTCTGTCTCTGTCTCTGTCTCTGTCTCTACCTCTGTCTCTGTCTCTGTCTCTGTCTCTGTCTCTGTCTATGCATCTGTCTCTGTCCCTGTCTCTGTCCCTGTCTCCGTCTCTGTCTCTGTCTCTGTCTTTGTCTCTGTCCCCGTATCTGTCTCTGTCTCTGCCTCTGTCTTTGTCTCTGTCTCTGTCTCTGTCTCTGTCTCTGCCCCTGTCTCTGTCTCTGTCTCTGTCTCTGTCTCTGCCTCTGTCTCTGTCTCTGTCTCTGTCGGTGTCTCTGCATCTGTCTCGGTCTTTGTCTCCGTCCCTGTCTCTGTCTCTGTCTCTGTCTCTGTCTCTGTCTCTGTCTCTGTCTCTATCTCTGTCTCTGTCTCTGTCTCTGGGTCTCTGCCTGTGTGCCTCTGCCTCTGTCTCTTTGTCTCTGTCTCTGCATCTCTGCCTCCGTGCCTATGTCTCTCTGTCTCTGTCTCTGTCGCTGTCTCTGTCTCCGCCTCTGTCTCTGTCCCTGTCCCTCTCCCTGTCCCTGTCGCTGTCTCTGTCTCTGTCTCTGTCTCTGTCTCTATCTCTGTCTCTGTCTCTGTCTCTGTCTCTATCTCTGTCACTGTCTCTGTCTCTATCTCTGTCTCTGTCTCTGTCTCTGGGTCTCTGCCTGTGTGCCTCTGCCTCTCTCTCTTTGTCTCTGTCTCTGCATCTCTGCCTCCGTGCCTATGTCTCTCTGTCTCTGTCTCTGTCTCTGTCTCCGTCTCTGTCTCTGCCTCTGTCTCTGCCTCTGTCTCTGTCCCTGTCTCTCTCCCTGTCCCTGTCGCTGTCTCTGTCTCTGTCACTGTCTCTGTCTCTACCTCTGTCTCTGTCTCTGTCTCTGTCCCTGTCTCTGTCTATGCATCTGTCTCTGTCCCTGTCTCTGTCTCTGTCTCTGACTCTGTCTCTGTCTCTGTCTCTGTCTCTGTCTCTATCTCTGTCTCTGTCTCTGTCTCTGGGTCTCTGCCTGTGTGCCTCTGCCTCTGTCTCTTTGTCTCTGTCTCTGCATCTCTGCCTCCGTGCCTATGTCTCTCTGTCTCTGTCTCTGTCGCTGTCTCTGTCTCCGCCTCTGTCTCTGTCCCTGTCCCTCTCCCTGTCCCTGTCGCTGTCTCTGTCTCTGTCTCTGTCTCTGTCTCTGTCTCTGTCTCTGTCTCTGTCTCTGTCTCTGTCTCTATCTCTGTCACTGTCTCTGTCTCTATCTCTGTCTCTGTCTCTGTCTCTGGGTCTCTGCCTGTGTGCCTCTGCCTCTCTCTCTTTGTCTCTGTCTCTGCATCTCTGCCTCCGTGCCTATGTCTCTCTGTCTCTGTCTCTGTCTCTGTCTCCGTCTCTGTCTCTGCCTCTGTCTCTGCCTCTGTCTCTGTCCCTGTCTCTCTCCCTGTCCCTGTCGCTGTCTCTGTCTCTGTCACTGTCTCTGTCTCTACCTCTGTCTCTGTCTCTGTCTCTGTCCCTGTCTCTGTCTATGCATCTGTCTCTGTCCCTGTCTCTGTCTCTGTCTCTGACTCTGTCTCTATCTCTGTCTCTGTCTCTGTCTCTATCTCTGTCTCTGTCTCTGTCTCTGGGTCTCTGCCTGTGTGCCTCTGCCTCTGTCTCTTTGTCTCTGTCTCTGCATCTCTGCCTCCGTGCCTATGTCTCTCTGTCTCTGTCTCTGTCTCTGTCTCTGTCTCCGTCTCTGTCTCTGTCTCTGTCTCTGCCTCTGTCTCTGTCCCTGTCCCTCTCCCTGTCCCTGTCGCTGTCTCTGTCTCTGTCTCTGTCTCTGTCTCTGTCTCTACCTCTGTCTCTGTCTCTGTCTCTGTCTCTGTCTCTGTCTATGCATCTGTCTCTGTCCCTGTCTCTGTCCCTGTCTCCGTCTCTGTCTCTGTCTCTGTCTTTGTCTCTGTCCCCGTATCTGTCTCTGTCTCTGCCTCTGTCTTTGTCTCTGTCTCTGTCTCTGTCTCTGTCTCTGCCCCTGTCTCTGTCTCTGTCTCTGTCTCTGTCTCTGCCTCTGTCTCTGTCTCTGTCTCTGTCGGTGTCTCTGCATCTGTCTCGGTCTTTGTCTCCGTCCCTGTCTCTGTCCCTGTCCCTGTCTCTGTCTCTGTCTCTGTCTGTGTCTCTGCCTCTGTCACGGTCTTTGTCTCCGTCTCTGTCTCTGTCTCTGTCTCTGTCTCTATCTCTGTCTCTGTCTCTTTCTCTGGGTCTCTGCCTGTGTGCCTCTGCCTCTGTCTCTTTGTCTCTGTCTCTGTCTCTGTCTCCGTCTCTGTCTCTGTCTCTGTCTCTGCCTCTGTCTCTGTCCCTCTCCCTGTCCCTGTCGCTGTCTCTGTCTCTGTCTCTGTCTCTGTCTCTGTCTTTGTCTCTGTCTGTGTCTCTGCCTCTGTCTCCGTCTCTGTCTCTGTCTCTGTCTCTGTCTCTGTACCTGTCCCTCTCCCTGTCCCTGTCGCCGTCTGTGTCTCTGTCTCTGTCTCTGTCTTTGTCTCTGTCTGTGTCTGTGCCTCTGCCTCTGTCTCCGTCTCTGTCTCTGTCTCTATCTCTGCCCCTGTCTCTGTCCCCGTATCTGTTTCTGTCTCTGTTTCTGTCTCTGTCCCTGTCTCTGTCTCTGTCTCCGCCTCTGTCTCTGTCCCTGTCCCTCTCCCTGTCCCTGTCGCTGTCTCTGTCTCTGTCTCTGTCTCTGTCTCTGTCTCTGTCTCAGTCTCTGTCTCTGTCTCAGTCTCTGTCTCTGTCTCTGTCTCTGTCCCTGTCCCTCTCCCTGTCACTGTCGCTGTCACTGTCCCTGTCTCTTTCTATGTCTCTGTCTCTGTCTCTGTCTCCGTCTCTGTCTGTGTCTCTGTCTCTGTCTCGGTCTTTGTCTCCGTCTCTGTCTCTGTCTCTGTCTCTGCCTCTGTCTCTGTCTCTGTCTCTGTCTCTGTCGGTGTCTCTGCATCTGTCTCGGTCTTTGTCTCCGTCCCTGTCTCTGTCCCTGTCTCTGTCTCTGCCTCTGGCTTTGTCTCTGTCTCTGTCTCTGTCTCTGTCTCTGCCCCTGTCTCTGTCTCTGTCTCTGTCTCTGTCTCTGCCCCTGTCTCTGTCTCTGTCTCTGTCTCTGCCCTTGTCCCTGTCTCAGTCTCTGTCTCTGTCTCTGTCTCTGTCTGAGACTCTGCCTCTGTCTCTGTCTCTGTCTCTGTCTCTCTCACTGTCTCTGTCTGTGTCTCTTTCTCTGCCTCCGTCTCAGTCTCTGCGTCCGTCTCTGTCTCTGTCTCCGTCTCTGTCTCTGTCTCTGTCTCTGTCTCTGTCTCTGTCTCTGTCTCTGTCTCTGTCTCTGTCTCTGTCTCTGTCTCTTTCTCTGTCGCTGTCTCTCCCTCTGTCTCTGTTTCCGTCTCTGTCCCTGGCTCAGTCTCTGCGTCCGTCTCTGTCTCTGTCTCTGTTTCTGTCTCTGTCTCTGTCTCTGTCTCTGTCTCTGTCTCTGTCTCTGTCTCTGTCTCTGTCTCTGTCTCTGTCTCTGTCTCTGTCTCTGTCTCTGTCTCTGTCCCTACCTCTGTCTCTGTCTCTGTCTCTGTCCCTGTCTCTGTCTCTGCCTCTGGCTTTGTCTCTGTCACGGTCTCTGTCTCTGTCTCTGTCTCTGTCTCTGTCTCTACCTCTGTCTCTGTCTCTGTCTCTACCTCTGTCTCTGTCTATGCATCTGTCTCTGTCCCTGTCTCCGTCTCTGTCTCTGTCTCTGTCTCTGTCTCTGTCTCTGTCTCTGTCTCTGTCTATGCATCTGTCTCTGTCCCTGTCTCCGTCTCTGTCTCTGTCTCTGTCTCTGTCTCTGTCTATGCATCTGTCTCTGTCCCTGTCTCTGTCCCTGTCTCCGTCTCTGTCTCTGTCTCTGTCTTTCTCTCTGTCCCCGTATCTGTCTCTGTCTCTGTCTCTGTCTCTGCGTCCGTCTCTGTCTCTGTCTCCGTCTCTGTCTCTGTCTCCGTCTCTGTCTCCGTCTCTGTCTCTGTCTCTACCTCTGTCTCTGTCTCTGTCTCTGTCCCTGTCTCTGTCTATGCATCTGTCTCTGTCCCTGTCTCCGTCTCTGTCTCTGTCTCTGTCTCTGTCTCTGTCTCTGTCTCTGTCTCTGTCTCTGTCTCTGTCTCTGTCTATGCATCTGTCTCTGTCCCTGTCTCCGTCTCTGTCTCTGTCTCTGTCTTTGTCTCTGTCTCTGTCTCTGTTTCTGTCTCTGTCTCTGTCCCTGTTTCTGTCTCTGTCTTTGTCTCTGTCTCTGTCTCTGTCTCTGTCTCTGTCTCTGTCTCTGTGTCTGTCTCTGTCTCCGTCTCTGTCTCTGTCCCTGTCCCTCTCCCTGTCCCTGTCGCTGTCTCTGTCTCTGTCTGTGTCTCTGTCTCTGTCTCTGTCTCTGTCTCTGTCTCTGTCTCTGTCTCTGTCTCTGTCTCTGTCTCTGTCTCTGTCTCTGTCTCTGTCTCTGTCTCTGTCTCTGTCTCTGTCTCTGTCTCTGTCTCTGTCTCTATCTCTGTCACTGTCTCTGTCTCTATCTCTGTCTCTGTCTCTGTCTCTGGGTCTCTGCCTGTGTGCCTCTGCCTCTGTCTCTTTGTCTCTGTCTCTGCATCTCTGCCTCCGTGCCTATGTCTCTCTGTCTCTGTCTCTGTCTCTGTCTCTGTCTCCGCCTCTGTCTCTGTCCCTGTCCCTCTCCCTGTCCCTGTCGCTGTCTCTGCCTCTGCCTCTGTCTCTGTCTCTGTCTCTGTCTCCGTCTCTGTCTCTGCCTCTATCTCTGTCTCTGTCTCTGTCTCTATCTCTGTCTCTGTCTCTGTCTCTGGGTCTCTGCCTGTGTGCCTCTGCCTCTGTCTCTTTGTCTCTGTCTCTGCATCTCTGCCTCCGTGCCTATGTCTCTCTGTCTCTGTCTCTGTCTCTGTCTCTGTCTCTGTCTCTGTCTCTGTACCTGTCCCTCTCCCTGTCCCTGTCGCCGTCTGTGTCTCTGTCTCTGTCTCTGTCTTTGTCTCTGTCTGTGTCTGTGCCTCTGCCTCTGTATCTGTCTCTGTCTCTGTCTCTGTCTCTTTCTCTGTCGCTGTCTCTCCCTCTGTCTCTGTTTCCGTCTCTGTCCCTGGCTCCGTCTCTGTCTCTGTCTCTGTCTTTCTCTCTGTCCCCGTATCTGTCTCTGTCTCTGTCTCTGTCTCTGCGTCCGTCTCTGTCTCTGTCTCCGTCTCTGTCTCTGTCTCCGTCTCTGTCTCCGTCTCTGTCTCTGTCTCTACCTCTGTCTCTGTCTCTGTCTCTGTCCCTGTCTCTGTCTATGCATCTGTCTCTGTCCCTGTCTCCGTCTCTGTCTCTGTCTCTGTCTCTGTCTCTGTCTCTGTCTCTGTCTCTGTCTCTGTCTCTGTCTCTGTCTATGCATCTGTCTCTGTCCCTGTCTCCGTCTCTGTCTCTGTCTCTGTCTTTGTCTCTGTCTCTGTCTCTGTTTCTGTCTCTGTCTCTGTCCCTGTTTCTGTCTCTGTCTTTGTCTCTGTCTCTGTCTCTGTCTCTGTCTCTGTCTCTGTCTCTGTGTCTGTCTCTGTCTCCGTCTCTGTCTCTGTCCCTGTCCCTCTCCCTGTCCCTGTCGCTGTCTCTGTCTCTGTCTGTGTCTCTGTCTCTGTCTCTGTCTCTGTCTCTGTCTCTGTCTCTGTCTCTGTCTCTGTCTCTGTCTCTGTCTCTGTCTCTGTCTCTGTCTCTGTCTCTGTCTCTGTCTCTGTCTCTGTCTCTGTCTCTGTCTCTATCTCTGTCACTGTCTCTGTCTCTATCTCTGTCTCTGTCTCTGTCTCTGGGTCTCTGCCTGTGTGCCTCTGCCTCTGTCTCTTTGTCTCTGTCTCTGCATCTCTGCCTCCGTGCCTATGTCTCTCTGTCTCTGTCTCTGTCTCTGTCTCTGTCTCCGCCTCTGTCTCTGTCCCTGTCCCTCTCCCTGTCCCTGTCGCTGTCTCTGCCTCTGCCTCTGTCTCTGTCTCTGTCTCTGTCTCCGTCTCTGTCTCTGCCTCTATCTCTGTCTCTGTCTCTGTCTCTATCTCTGTCTCTGTCTCTGTCTCTGGGTCTCTGCCTGTGTGCCTCTGCCTCTGTCTCTTTGTCTCTGTCTCTGCATCTCTGCCTCCGTGCCTATGTCTCTCTGTCTCTGTCTCTGTCTCTGTCTCTGTCTCTGTCTCTGTCTCTGTACCTGTCCCTCTCCCTGTCCCTGTCGCCGTCTGTGTCTCTGTCTCTGTCTCTGTCTTTGTCTCTGTCTGTGTCTGTGCCTCTGCCTCTGTCTCTGTCTCTGTCTCTGTCTCTGTCTCTTTCTCTGTCGCTGTCTCTCCCTCTGTCTCTGTTTCCGTCTCTGTCCCTGGCTCAGTCTCTGCGTCCGTCTCTGTCTCTGTCTCCGTCTCTGCCTCTGTCTCTGTCTCTGTCTCTGTATCTGTCTCTGTCTCTGTCTCTGTCTCTGTCTCTGTCTCTGTCTCTGTCTCTGTCTCTGTCTCTGTCTCTGTCTCTGTCTCTGCCTCTGTCTCTGTCTCTGTCTCTGTCTCTGTCTCTATCTCTGTCTCTGTCTCTGTCTCTATCTCTGTCTCTGTCTCTGTCTCTGGGTCTCTGCCTGTGTGCCTCTGCCTCTGTCTCTTTGTCTCTGTCTCTGCATCTCTGCCTCCGTGCCTATGTCTCCCTGTCTCTGTCCCTCTCCCTGTCCCTGTCGCTGTCTCTGCCTCTGTCTCTGTCTCTGTCTCTGTCTCTGTCTCTGTCTCTGTCTCTGTCTCTGTCTCTGACTCTGTCTCTATCTCTGTCTCTGTCTCTGTCTCTATCTCTGTCTCTGTCTCTTTCTCTGGGTCTCTGCCTGTGTGCCTCTGCCTCTGTCTCTTTGTCTCTGTCTCTGCATCTCTGCCTCCGTGCCTATGTCTCTCTGTCTCTGTCTCTGTCTCTGTCTCTGTCTCTGTCTCTGTCTCTGTCTCTGTCTCTGTCTCTGTCTCTGTCTCTGTCTCTGTCTCTGTCTCTGTCTCTGTCTCTATCTCTATCTCTGTCTCTGCCTCTGTCTCTGTGTCTCTGCCTGTGTGCCTCTGCCTCTGTCTCTTTGTCTCTGTCTCTGCATCTCTGCCTCCGTGCCTATGTCTCTCTGTCTCTGTCTCTGTCTCTGTCTCTGTCTCTGTCTCCGTCTCCGTCTCTGTCTCTGTCTCTGCCTCTGTCTCTGTCCCTGTCCCTCTCCCTGTCCCTGTCGCTGTCTCAGTCTCTGTCTCTGTCTCTGTCTTTGTCTCTGTCTGTGTCTCTGCCTCTGTCTCCGTCTCTGTCTCTATCTCTATCTCTGCCTCTGTCTCTGTCCCCGTATCTGTCTCTGTCTCTGCCTCTGTCTCTCTCCATGTCCCTCTGCCTGTTCCTGTCCCTGTCGCTGTCTCAGTCTCTGTCTCTGTCTCTGCCTTTGTCTCTGTCTGTGTCTCTGCCTCTGTCTCCGTCTCTGTCTCTGTCTCTGTCTCTGTCTCTGTCTCTGTCTCTGTCTCTGTCTCTGTCTCTGTCTCTGTCTCTGTCTCTGCCTATGCATCTGTCTCTGTCCCTGTCTCCGTCTCTGTCTCTGTCTCTGTCTCTGTCACTGTCTCCGTCTCTGTCTCTGTCTCTGTCTCTGCCTCCGCCTCTGTCTCTGTCCCTGTCCCTCTCCCTGTCACTGTCGCTGTCTCTGTCTCTGTCTCTGTCTCTGTCTCTGTCTCTGTCTCTGTCTCTGTCTCTGTCTCTGTCTCTGTCTCTGTCTCTGTCTCTGTCTCTGTCTCTGTCTCTGTCTCTGTCTCTGTCTCTGTCTCTGTCTTTGTCTCTGTCCCCGTATCTGTCTCTGTCTCTGCCTCTGTCTTTGTCTCTGTCTCTGTCTCTGTCTCTGTCTCTGCCCCTGTATCTGTCTCTGTCTCTGTCTCTGTCTCTGCCTCTGTCTCTGTCTCTGTCTCTGTCGGTGTCTCTGCATCTGTCTCGGTCTTTGTCTCCGTCCCTGTCTCTGTCCCTGTCTCTGTCTCTGTCTCTGTCTGTGTCTCTGCCTCTGTCACGGTCTTTGTCTCCGTCTCTGTCTCTGTCTCTGTCTCTGTCTCTGTCTCTGTCTCTGTATCTGTCTCTGTCTCTGTCTCTGTCTCTGTCTCTGTCTCTGTCTCTGTCTCTGTCTCTGTCTCTGTCTCTGTCTCTGTCTCTGTCTCTGCCTCTGTCTCTGTCTCTGTCTCTGTCTCTGTCTCTATCTCTGTCTCTGTCTCTGTCTCTATCTCTGTCTCTGTCTCTGTCTCTGGGTCTCTGCCTGTGTGCCTCTGCCTCTGTCTCTTTGTCTCTGTCTCTGCATCTCTGCCTCCGTGCCTATGTCTCCCTGTCTCTGTCCCTCTCCCTGTCCCTGTCGCTGTCTCTGCCTCTGTCTCTGTCTCTGTCTCTGTCTCTGTCTCTGTCTCTGTCTCTGTCTCTGTCTCTGACTCTGTCTCTATCTCTGTCTCTGTCTCTGTCTCTATCTCTGTCTCTGTCTCTGTCTCTGGGTCTCTGCCTGTGTGCCTCTGCCTCTGTCTCTTTGTCTCTGTCTCTGCATCTCTGCCTCCGTGCCTATGTCTCCCTGTCTCTGTCCCTCTCCCTGTCCCTGTCGCTGTCTCTGCCTCTGTCTCTGTCTCTGTCTCTGTCTCTGTCTCTGTCTCTGTCTCTGTCTCTGTCTCCGTCTCCGTCTCCGTCTCTGTCTCTGTCTCTGTCTCTGCCTCTATCTCTGTCCCTGTCCCTCTCCCTGTCCCTGTCGCAGTCTCTGTCTCTGTCTCTGTCTCTGTCTCTACCTCTGTCTCTGTCTCTGTCTCTGTCTCTGTCTCTGTCTCTGTCTATGCATCTGTCTCTGTCCCTGTCTCCGTCTCTGTCTCTGTCCCTGTCTTTGTCTCTGTCCCCGTATCTGTCTCTGTCTCTGTCTCTGTCTCTGTCTCTGTCTCTGTCTCTGTCTCTGTCTCTATCTCTGTCTCTGTCTCTGTCTCTGTCTCTGTCTCTGACTCTGTCTCTATCTCTGTCTCTGTCTCTGTCTCTATCTCTGTCTCTGTCTCTGTCTCTGGGTCTCTGCCTGTGTGCCTCTGCCTCTGTCTCTTTGTCTCTGTCTCTGCATCTCTGCCTCCGTGCCTATGTCTCCCTGTCTCTGTCCCTCTCCCTGTCCCTGTCGCTGTCTCTGCCTCTGTCTCTGTCTCTGTCTCTGTCTCTGTCTCTGTCTCTGTCTCTGTCTCTGTCTCTGTCTCTGTCTCTGTCTCTGTCTCTGTCTCTGTCTCTGTCTCTGTCTCCGTCTCCGTCTCTGTCTCTGTCTCTGTCTCTGCCTCTATCTCTGTCCCTGTCCCTCTCCCTGTCCCTGTCGCTGTCTCTGTCTCTGTCTCTGTCTCTGTCTCTGTCTCTACCTCTGTCTCTGTCTCTGTCTCTGTCTCTGTCTCTGTCTCTGTCTATGCATCTGTCTCTGTCCCTGTCTCCGTCTCTGTCTCTGTCTCTGTCTTTGTCTCTGTCCCCGTATCTGTCTCTGTCTCTGTCTCTGTCTCTGTCTCTGTCTCTGTCTCTGTCTCTGTCTCTGTCTCTGTCTCTGTCTCTGTCTCTGTCTCTGTCTCTATCTCTGTCCCTGTCTCTGTCTCTGGGTCTCTGCCTGTGTGCCTCTGCCTCTGTCTCTGTCTCTGTCTCTGCCTCTATCTCTGTCCCTGTCCCTCTCCCTGTCCCTGTCGCTGTCTCTGTCTCTGTCTCTGTCTCTGTCTCTGTCTCTACCTCTGTCTCTGTCTCTGTCTCTGTCTCTGTCTCTGTCTCTGTCTATGCATCTGTCTCTGTCCCTGTCTCCGTCTCTGTCTCTGTCCCTGTCTTTGTCTCTGTCCCCGTATCTGTCTCTGTCTCTGTCTCTGTCTCTGTCTCTGTCTCTGTCTCTGTCTCCGTCTCTGTCTCTGTCTCTGTCTCTGCCTCTATCTCTGTCCCTGTCCCTCTCCCTGTCCCTGTCGCTGTCTCTGTCTCTGTCTCTGTCTCTGTCTCTGTCTCTACCTCTGTCTCTGTCTCTGTCTCTGTCTCTGTCTCTGTCTCTGTCTATGCATCTGTCTCTGTCCCTGTCTCCGTCTCTGTCTCTGTCTCTGTCTTTGTCTCTGTCCCCGTATCTGTCTCTGTCTCTGTCTCTGTCTCTGTCTCTGTCTCTGTCTCTGTCTCTGTCTCTGTCTCTGCCTCTGTCTTTGTCTCTGTCTCTGTCTCTGTCTCTGTCTCTGCCCCTGTATCTGTCTCTGTCTCTGTCTCTGTCTCTGCCTCTGTCTCTGTCTCTGTCTCTGTCGGTGTCTCTGCATCTGTCTCGGTCTTTGTCTCCGTCCCTGTCTCTGTCCCTGTCTCTGTCTCTGTCTCTGTCTGTGTCTCTGCCTCTGTCACGGTCTTTGTCTCCGTCTCTGTCTCTGTCTCTGTCTCTGTCTCTATCTCTGTCTCTGTCTCTTTCTCTGGGTCTCTGCCTGTGTGCCTCTGCCTCTGTCTCTTTGTCTCTGTCTCTGTCTCTGTCTCCGTCTCTGTCTCTGTCTCTGTCTCTGTCTCTGCCTCTGTCTCTGTCCCTCTCCCTGTCCCTGTCTCTGTTTCTGTCTCTGTCCCTGTCTCTGTCTCTGTCCCCGCCTCTGTCTCTGACCCTGTCCCTCTCCCTGTCCCTGTCTCTGTCTCTGTCTCCGTCTCCGTCTCTGTCTCTGTCTCTGCCTCTGTCTCTGTCCCTGTCCCTCTCCCTGTCCCTGTCGCTGTCTCAGTCTCTGTCTCTGTCTCTGTCTTTGTCTCTGTCTGTGCCTCTGCCTCTGTCTCTGTCTCTGTCTCTGTATCTGTCTCTGTCTCTGTCTCTGTCTCTGTCTCTGTCTCTGTCTCTGTCTCTGTCTCTGTCTCTGTCTCTGTCTCTGTCTCTGTCTCTGTCTCTGTCTCTGTCTCTATCTCTGTCACTGTCTCTGTCTCTATCTCTGTCTCTGTCTCTGTCTCCGTCTCTGTCTCTGGGTCTCTGCCTGTGTGCCTCTGCCTCTGTCTCTTTGTCTCTGTCTCTGCATCTCTGCCTCCGTGCCTATGTCTCTCTGTCTCTGTCTCTGTCTCTGTCTCTGTCTCTGTCTCCGTCTCTGTCTCTGTCTCTGTCTCTGCCTCTGTCTCTGTCCCTGTCCCTCTCCCTGTCCCTGTCGCTGTCTCTGTCTCTGTCTCTGTCTCTGTCTCTGTCTCTACCTCTGTCTCTGTCTCTGTCTCTGTCTCTGTCTCTGTCTATGCATCTGTCTCTGTCCCTGTCTCTGTCTCTGTCTCTGACTCTGTCTCTATCTCTGTCTCTGTCTCTGTCTCTATCTCTGTCTCTGTCTCTGTCTCTGGGTCTCTGCCTGTGTGCCTCTGCCTCTGTCTCTTTGTCTCTGTCTCTGCATCTCTGCCTCCGTGCCTATGTCTCTCTGTCTCTGTCTCTGTCTCTGTCTCTGTCTCCGTCTCTGTCTCTGTCTCTGTCTCTGCCTCTGTCTCTGTCCCTGTCCCTCTCCCTGTCCCTGTCGCTGTCTCTGTCTCTGTCTCTGTCTCTGTCTCTGTCTCTACCTCTGTCTCTGTCTCTGTCTCTGTCTCTGTCTCTGTCTCTGTCTCCGCCTCTGTCTCTGTCCCTGTCCCTCTCCCTGTCCCTGTCGCTGTCTCTGTCTCTGTGTCTGTCTCTGTCTCTGTCTCTGTCTCTGTCTCTGTCTCTGTCTCTGTCTCTGTCTCTGTCTCTGTCTCTGTCTCTGCCTCTGTCTCTGTCTCTGTCTCTGTCTCTGTCTCTATCTCTGTCTCTGTCTCTGTCTCTATCTCTGTCTCTGTCTCTGTCTCTGGGTCTCTGCCTGTGTGCCTCTGCCTCTGTCTCTTTGTCTCTGTCTCTGCATCTCTGCCTCCGTGCCTATGTCTCCCTGTCTCTGTCCCTCTCCCTGTCCCTGTCGCTGTCTCTGCCTCTGTCTCTGTCTCTGTCTCTGTCTCTGTCTCTGTCTCTGTCTCTGTCTCTGTCTCTGACTCTGTCTCTATCTCTGTCTCTGTCTCTGTCTCTATCTCTGTCTCTGTCTCTGTCTCTGGGTCTCTGCCTGTGTGCCTCTGCCTCTGTCTCTTTGTCTCTGTCTCTGCATCTCTGCCTCCGTGCCTATGTCTCCCTGTCTCTGTCCCTCTCCCTGTCCCTGTCGCTGTCTCTGCCTCTGTCTCTGTCTCTGTCTCTGTCTCTGTCTCTGTCTCTGTCTCTGTCTCTGTCTCTGTCTCCGTCTCCGTCTCTGTCTCTGTCTCTGTCTCTGCCTCTATCTCTGTCCCTGTCCCTCTCCCTGTCCCTGTCGCTGTCTCTGTCTCTGTCTCTGTCTCTGTCTCTGTCTCTGTCTCTACCCCTGTCTCTGTCTCTGTCTCTGTCTCTGTCTCTGTCTCTGTCTATGCATCTGTCTCTGTCCCTGTCTCCGTCTCTGTCTCTGTCTCTGTCTTTGTCTCTGTCCCCGTATCTGTCTCTGTCTCTGTCTCTGTCTCTGTCTCTGTCTCTGTCTCTGTCTCTGTCTCTATCTCTGTCTCTGTCTCTGTCTCTGTCTCTGTCTCTGACTCTGTCTCTATCTCTGTCTCTGTCTCTGTCTCTATCTCTGTCTCTGTCTCTGTCTCTGGGTCTCTGCCTGTGTGCCTCTGCCTCTGTCTCTTTGTCTCTGTCTCTGCATCTCTGCCTCCGTGCCTATGTCTCCCTGTCTCTGTCCCTCTCCCTGTCCCTGTCGCTGTCTCTGCCTCTGTCTCTGTCTCTGTCTCTGTCTCTGTCTCTGTCTCTGTCTCTGTCTCTGTCTCTGTCTCTGTCTCTGTCTCTGTCTCTGTCTCTGTCTCTGTCTCTGTCTCTGTCTCCGTCTCCGTCTCTGTCTCTGTCTCTGTCTCTGCCTCTATCTCTGTCCCTGTCCCTCTCCCTGTCCCTGTCGCTGTCTCTGTCTCTGTCTCTGTCTCTGTCTCTGTCTCTACCTCTGTCTCTGTCTCTGTCTCTGTCTCTGTCTCTGTCTCTGTCTCTGTCTATGCATCTGTCTCTGTCCCTGTCTCCGTCTCTGTCTCTGTCTCTGTCTTTGTCTCTGTCGCCGTATCTGTCTCTGTCTCTGTCTCTGTCTCTGTCTCTGTCTCTGTCTCTGTCTCTATCTCTGTCACTGTCTCTGTCTCTATCTCTGTCTGTGTCTCTGTCTCTGTCTCTGTCTCTGTCTCTGTCTCTGTACCTGTCCCTCTCCCTGTCCCTGTCGCCGTCTGTGTCTCTGTCTCTGTCTCTGTCTTTGTCTCTGTCTGTGTCTGTGCCTCTGCCTCTGTCTCCGTCTCTGTCTCTGTCTCTATCTCTGCCCCTGTCTCTGTCCCCGTATCTGTTTCTGTCTCTGTTTCTGTCTCTGTCCCTGTCTCTGTCTCTGTCTCCGCCTCTGTCTCTGTCCCTGTCCCTCTCCCTGTCCCTGTCGCTGTCTCTGTCTCTGTCTCTGTCTCTGTCTCTGTCTCAGTCTCTGTCTCTGTCTCAGTCTCTGTCTCTGTCTCTGTCTCTGTCCCTGTCCCTCTCCCTGTCACTGTCGCTGTCACTGTCCCTGTCTCTTTCTATGTCTCTGTCTCTGTCTCTGTCTCCGTCTCTGTCTGTGTCTCTGTCTCTGTCTCGGTCTTTGTCTCCGTCTCTGTCTCTGTCTCTGTCTCTGCCTCTGTCTCTGTCTCTGTCTCTGTCTCTGTCGGTGTCTCTGCATCTGTCTCGGTCTTTGTCTCCGTCCCTGTCTCTGTCCCTGTCTCTGTCTCTGCCTCTGGCTTTGTCTCTGTCTCTGTCTCTGTCTCTGTCTCTGCCCCTGTCTCTGTCTCTGTCTCTGTCTCTGTCTCTGCCCCTGTCTCTGTCTCTGTCTCTGTCTCTGCCCTTGTCCCTGTCTCAGTCTCTGTCTCTGTCTCTGTCTCTGTCTGAGACTCTGCCTCTGTCTCTGTCTCTGTCTCTGTCTCTCTCACTGTCTCTGTCTGTGTCTCTTTCTCTGCCTCCGTCTCAGTCTCTGCGTCCGTCTCTGTCTCTGTCTCCGTCTCTGTCTCTGTCTCTGTCTCTGTCTCTGTCTCTGTCTCTGTCTCTGTCTCTGTCTCTGTCTCTGTCTCTGTCTCTGTCTCTGTCTCTTTCTCTGTCGCTGTCTCTCCCTCTGTCTCTGTTTCCGTCTCTGTCCCTGGCTCAGTCTCTGCGTCCGTCTCTGTCTCTGTCTCTGTTTCTGTCTCTGTCTCTGTCTCTGTCTCTGTCTCTGTCTCTGTCTCTGTCTCTGTCTCTGTCTCTGTCTCTGTCTCTGTCTCTGTCTCTGTCTCTGTCTCTACCTCTGTCTCTGTCTCTGTCTCTGTCCCTGTCTCTGTCTCTGCCTCTGGCTTTGTCTCTGTCTCTGTCTCTGTCTCTGTCTCTGTCTCTGTCTCTGTCTCTGTCTCTACCTCTGTCTCTGTCTCTGTCTCTGTCCCTGTCTCTGTCTATGCATCTGTCTCTGTCCCTGTCTCCGTCTCTGTCTCTGTCTCTGTCTCTGTCTCTGTCTCTGTCTTTGTCTCTGTCTCTGTCTCTGTTTCTGTCTCTGTCTCTGTCCCTGTTTCTGTCTCTGTCTTTGTCTCTGTCTCTGCATCTCTGCCTCCGTGCCTATGTCTCTCTGTCTCTGTCCCTGTCTCTGTCTCTGTCTCCGCCTCTCTCTCTGTCCCTGTCCCTCTCCCTGGCCCTGTCGCTGTCTCTGCCTCTGCCTCTGTCTCTGTCTCTGTCTCTGTCTCCGTCTCTGTCTCTGCCTCTATCTCTGTCTCTGTCTCTGTCTCTATCTCTGTCTCTGTCTCTGTCTCTGGGTCTCTGCCTGTGTGCCTCTGCCTCTGTCTCTTTGTCTCTGTCTCTGCATCTCTGCCTCCGTGCCTATGTCTCTCTGTCTCTGTCTCTGTCTCTGTCTCCGTCTCTGTCTCTGTCTCTGTCTCTGCCTCTGTCTCTGTCGCTCTCCCTGTCCCTGTCGCTGTCTCTGTCTCTGTCTCTGTCTCTGTCTTTGTCTCTGTCTGTGTCTCTGCCTCTGTCTCCGTCTCTGTCTCTGTCTCTGTCTCTGTCTCTGTACCTGTCCCTCTCCCTGTCCCTGTCGCCGTCTGTGTCTCTGTCTCTGTCTCTGTCTTTGTCTCTGTCTGTGTCTGTGCCTCTGCCTCTGTCTCTGTCTCTGTCTCTGTCTCTGTCTCTTTCTCTGTCGCTGTCTCTCCCTCTGTCTCTGTTTCCGTCTCTGTCCCTGGCTCAGTCTCTGCGTCCGTCTCTGTCTCTGTCTCCGTCTCTGCCTCTGTCTCTGTCTCTGTCTCTGTCTCTGTCTCTGTCTCTGTCTCTGTCTCTGTCTCTGTCTCTGTCTCTGTCTCTGTCTCTGTCTCTGTCTCTGTCTCTGTCTCTGTCTCTGTCTCTGTCTCTGTCTCTATCTCTATCTCTGTCTCTGCCTCTGTCTCTGGGTCTCTGCCTGTGTGCCTCTGCCTCTGTCTCTTTGTCTCTGTCTCTGCATCTCTGCCTCCGTGCCTATGTCTCTCTGTCTGTGTCTCTGTCTCTGTCTCTGTCTCCGTCTCCGTCTCTGTCTCTGTCTCTGCCTCTGTCTCTGTCCCTGTCCCTCTCCCTGTCCCTGTCGCTGTCTCAGTCTCTGTCTCTGTCTCTGTCTTTGTCTCTGTCTGTGCCTCTGCCTCTGTCTCCGTCTCTGTCTCTGTCTCTATCTCTGGCCCTGTCTCTGTCCCCGTATCTGTTTCTGTCTCTGTTTCTGTCTCTGTCCCTGTCTCTGTCTCTGTCTCCGCCTCTGTCTCTGTCCCTGTCCCTCTCCCTGTCCCTGTCGCTGTCTCTGTCTCTGTCTCTGTCTCTGTCTCTGTCTCTGTCTCTGTCTCTGTCTCTGTCTCTGTCTCTGTCTCTGTCTCTGTCTCTGTCTCTGTCTCTGTCTCTGTCTCTGTCTCTGTCTCTGTCTCTGTCTCTGTCTCTGTCTCTGTCTCTGTCTCTGTCTCTGTCTATGCATCTGTCTCTGTCCCTGTCTCCGTCTCTGTCTCTGTCTCTGTCTTTGTCTCTGTCTCTGTCTCTGTTTCTGTCTCTGTCTCTGTGCCTGTTTCTGTCTCTGTCTCTGTCTCTGTCACTGTCTCCGTCTCTGTCTCTGTCTCTGTCTCTGTCTCCGCCTCTGTCCCTGTCCCTGTCCCTCTCCCTGTCCCTGTCGCTGTTTCTGTCTCTGTCTCTGTTTCTGTCTCTGTCTCTGTCTCTGTCTCTGTCTCTGTCTCTGTCTCTGTCTCTGTCTCTGTCTCTGTCTCTGTCTCTGTCTCTGTCTCTGTCTCTGTCTCTGTCTCTATCTCTGTCACTGTCTCTGTCTCTATCTCTGTCTCTGTCTCTGTCTCCGTCTCTGTCTCTGGGTCTCTGCCTGTGTGCCTCTGCCTCTGTCTCTTTGTCTCTGTCTCTGCATCTCTGCCTCCGTGCCTATGTCTCTCTGTCTCTGTCTCTGTCTCTGTCTCTGTCTCTGTCTCCGTCTCTGTCTCTGTCTCTGTCTCTGCCTCTGTCTCTGTCCCTGTCCCTCTCCCTGTCCCTGTCGCTGTCTCTGTCTCTGTCTCTGTCTCTGTCTCTGTCTCTACCTCTGTCTCTGTCTCTGTCTCTGTCTCTGTCTCTGTCTATGCATCTGTCTCTGTCCCTGTCTCTGTCTCTGTCTCTGACTCTGTCTCTATCTCTGTCTCTGTCTCTGTCTCTATCTCTGTCTCTGTCTCTGTCTCTGGGTCTCTGCCTGTGTGCCTCTGCCTCTGTCTCTTTGTCTCTGTCTCTGCATCTCTGCCTCCGTGCCTATGTCTCTCTGTCTCTGTCTCTGCCTCTGTCTCTGTCTCCGTCTCTGTCTCTGTCTCTGTCTCTGCCTCTGTCTCTGTCCCTGTCCCTCTCCCTGTCCCTGTCGCTGTCTCTGTCTCTGTCTCTGTCTCTGTCTCTGTCTCTACCTCTGTCTCTGTCTCTGTCTCTGTCTCTGTCTCTGTCTCTGTCTCTACCTCTGTCTCTGTCTCTGTCTCTGTCTCTGTCTCTGTCTCTGTCTCCGCCTCTGTCTCTGTCCCTGTCCCTCTCCCTGTCCCTGTCGCTGTCTCTGTCTCTGTGTCTGTCTCTGTCTCTGTCTCTGTCTCTGTCTCTGTCTCTGTCTCTGTCTCTGTCTCTGTCTCTGTCTCTGCCTCTGTCTCTGTCTCTGTCTCTGTCTCTGTCTCTATCTCTGTCTCAGTCTCTGTCTCTATCTCTGTCTCTGTCTCTGTCTCTGGGTCTCTGCCTGTGTGCCTCTGCCTCTGTCTCTTTGTCTCTGTCTCTGCATCTCTGCCTCCGTGCCTATGTCTCCCTGTCTCTGTCCCTCTCCCTGTCCCTGTCGCTGTCTCTGCCTCTGTCTCTGTCTCTGTCTCTGTCTCTGTCTCTGTCTCTGTCTCTGTCTCTGTCTCTGTCTCTGTCTCTGTCTCTACCCCTGTCTCTGTCTCTGTCTCTGTCTCTGTCTCTGTCTCTGTCTATGCATCTGTCTCTGTCCCTGTCTCCGTCTCTGTCTCTGTCTCTGTCTTTGTCTCTGTCCCCGTATCTGTCTCTGTCTCTGTCTCTGTCTCTGTCTCTGTCTCTGTCTCTGTCTCTGTCTCTGTCTCTGTCTCTATCTCTGTCTCTGTCTCTGTCTCTGTCTCTGTCTCTGACTCTGTCTCTATCTCTGTCTCTGTCTCTGTCTCTATCTCTGTCTCTGTCTCTGTCTCTGGGTCTCTGCCTGTGTGCCTCTGCCTCTGTCTCTTTGTCTCTGTCTCTGCATCTCTGCCTCCGTGCCTATGTCTCCCTGTCTCTGTCCCTCTCCCTGTCCCTGTCGCTGTCTCTGCCTCTGTCTCTGTCTCTGTCTCTGTCTCTGTCTCTGTCTCTGTCTCTGTCTCTGTCTCTGTCTCTGTCTCTGTCTCTGTCTCTGTCTCTGTCTCTGTCTTTGTCTCTGTCTGTGTCTGTGCCTCTGCCTCTGTCTCCGTCTCTGTCTCTGTCTCTATCTCTGCCCCTGTCTCTGTCCCCGTATCTGTTTCTGTCTCTGTTTCTGTCTCTGTCCCTGTCTCTGTCTCTGTCTCCGCCTCTGTCTCTGTCCCTGTCCCTCTCCCTGTCCCTGTCGCTGTCTCTGTCTCTGTCTCTGTCTCTGTCTCTGTCTCAGTCTCTGTCTCTGTCTCAGTCTCTGTCTCTGTCTCTGTCTCTGTCCCTGTCCCTCTCCCTGTCACTGTCGCTGTCACTGTCCCTGTCTCTTTCTATGTCTCTGTCTCTGTCTCTGTCTCCGTCTCTGTCTGTGTCTCTGTCTCTGTCTCGGTCTTTGTCTCCGTCTCTGTCTCTGTCTCTGTCTCTGCCTCTGTCTCTGTCTCTGTCTCTGTCTCTGTCGGTGTCTCTGCATCTGTCTCGGTCTTTGTCTCCGTCCCTGTCTCTGTCCCTGTCTCTGTCTCTGCCTCTGGCTTTGTCTCTGTCTCTGTCTCTGTCTCTGTCTCTGCCCCTGTCTCTGTCTCTGTCTCTGTCTCTGT
>CAMAOD020000271.1:877500-952500 GCA_945859595.2 Megachile willughbiella
GTCTCTTTGTCTCTGTCTCTGCATCTCTGCCTCCGTGCCTATGTCTCTCTGTCTCTGTCTCTGTCTCTGTCTCTGTCTCTGTCTCCGTCTCCGTCTCTGTCTCTGTCTCTGCCTCTGTCTCTGTCCCTGTCCCTCTCCCTGTCCCTGTCGCTGTCTCAGTCTCTGTCTCTGTCTCTGTCTTTGTCTCTGTCTGTGTCTCTGCCTCTGTCTCCGTCTCTGTCTCTATCTCTATCTCTGCCTCTGTCTCTGTCCCCGTATCTGTCTCTGTCTCTGCCTCTGTCTCTGTCCATGTCCCTCTGCCTGTTCCTGTCCCTGTCACTGTCTCAGTCTCTGTCTCTGTCTCTGCCTTTGTCTCTGTCTGTGTCTCTGCCTCTGTCTCCGTCTCTGTCTCTGTCTCTGTCTCTGTCTCTGTCTCTGTCTCTGTCTCTGTCTCTGTCTCTGTCTCTGTCTCTGTCTCTGTCTCTGTCTCTGTCTCTGTCTCTGTCTCTGCCTATGCATCTGTCTCTGTCCCTGTCTCCGTCTCTGTCTCTGTCTCTGTCTTTGTCTCTGTCTCTGTCTCTGTTTCTGTCTCTGTCTCTGTCCCTGTTTCTGTCTCTGTCTTTGTCTCTGTCTCTGTCTCTGTCTCTGTCACTGTCTCCGTCTCTGTCTCTGTCTCTGTCTCTGCCTCCGCCTCTGTCTCTGTCCCTGTCCCTCTCCCTGTCACTGTCGCTCTCTCTGTCTCTGTCTCTGTCTCTGTCTCTGTCTCTGTCTCTGTCTCTGTCTCTGTCTCTGTCTCTGTCTCTGTCTCTGTCTCTGTCTCTGTCTCTGTCTCTGTCTCTGTCTCTGTCTCTGTCTCTATCTCTGTCACTGTCTCTGTCTCTATCTCTGTCTCTGTCTCTGTCTCTGGGTCTCTGCCTGTGTGCCTCTGCCTCTGTCTCTTTGTCTCTGTCTCTGCATCTCTGCCTCCGTGCCTATGTCTCCCTGTCTCTGTCCCTCTCCCTGTCCCTGTCGCTGTCTCTGCCTCTGCCTCTGTCTCTGTCTCTGTCTCTGTCTCTGTCTCTGTCTCTGTCTCTGTCTCTGTCTCTGTCTCTGTCTCTGTCTCTGTCTCTGTCTCTGTCTCTGTCTCCGTCTCCGTCTCTGTCTCTGTCTCTGTCTCTGCCTCTATCTCTGTCCCTGTCCCTCTCCCTGTCCCTGTCGCTGTCTCTGTCTCTGTCTCTGTCTCTGTCTCTGTCTCTACCTCTGTCTCTGTCTCTGTCTCTGTCTCTGTCTCTGTCTCTGTCTCTGTCTATGCATCTGTCTCTGTCCCTGTCTCCGTCTCTGTCTCTGTCTCTGTCTTTGTCTCTGTCCCCGTATCTGTCTCTGTCTCTGTCTCTGTCTCTACCTCTGTCTCTGTCTCTGTCTCTGTCTCTGTCTCTGTCTCTGTCTCTGTCTCTGTCTATGCATCTGTCTCTGTCCCTGTCTCCGTCTCTGTCTCTGTCTCTGTCTTTGTCTCTGTCCCCGTATCTGTCTCTGTCTCTGTCTCTGTCTCTGTCTCTGTCTCTATCTCTGTCTCTGTCTCTGTCTCTATCTCTGTCTCTGTCTCTTTCTCTGGGTCTCTGCCTGTGTGCCTCTGCCTCTGTCTCTTTGTCTCTGTCTCTGCATCTCTGCCTCCGTGCCTATGTCTCTCTGTCTCTGTCTCTGTCTCTGTCTCTGTCTCTGTCTCTGTCTCTGTCTCTGTCTCTGTCTCCGTCTCCGTCTCTGTCTCTGTCTCTGCCTCTGTCTCTGTCCCTGTCCCTCTCCCTGTCCCTGTCGCTGTCTCAGTCTCCGTCTCTGTCTCTGTCTTTGTCTCTGTCTGTGTCTCTGCCTCTGTCTCCGTCTCTGTCTCTATCTCTATCTCTGCCTCTGTCTCTGTCCCCGTATCTGTCTCTGTCTCTGCCTCTGTCTCTGTCCATGTCCCTCTGCCTGTTCCTGTCCCTGTCGCTGTCTCAGTCTCTGTCTCTGTCTCTGCCTTTGTCTCTGTCTGTGTCTCTGCCTCTGTCTCCGTCTCTGTCTCTGTCTCTGTCTCTGTCTCTGTCTCTGTCTCTGTCTCTGTCTCTGTCTCTGTCTCTGTCTCTGTCTCTGCCTATGCATCTGTCTCTGTCCCTGTCTCCGTCTCTGTCTCTGTCTCTGTCTCTGTCTTTGTCTCTGTCTCTGTCTCTGTTTCTGTCTCTGTCTCTGTCCCTGTTTCTGTCTCTGTCTTTGTCTCTGTCTCTGTCTCTGTCTCTGTCACTGTCTCCGTCTCTGTCTCTGTCTCTGTCTCTGCCTCCGCCTCTGTCTCTGTCCCTGTCCCTCTCCCTGTCACTGTCGCTGTCTCTGTCTCTGTCTCTGTCTCTGTCTCTGTCTCTGTCTCTGTCTCTGTCTCTGTCTCTGTCTCTGTCTCTGTCTCTGTCTCTGTCTCTGTCTCTGTCTCTGTCTCTGTCTCTGTCTCTGTCTCTATCTCTGTCACTGTCTCTGTCTCTATCTCTGTCTCTGTCTCTGTCTCTGGGTCTCTGCCTGTGTGCCTCTGCCTCTGTCTCTTTGTCTCTGTCTCTGCATCTCTGCCTCCGTGCCTATGTCTCTCTGTCTCTGTCTCTGTCTCTGTCCCCGTATCTGTCTCTGTCTCTGTCTCTGTCTCTGTCTCTGTCTCTGTCTCTGTCTCTGTCTCTGTCTCTGTCTCTGTCTCTGTCTCTATCTCTGTCTCTGTCTCTGTCTCTATCTCTGTCTCCGCCTCTGTCTCTGTCCCTGTCCCTCTCCCTGTCCCTGTCGCTGTCTCTGCCTCTGTCTTTGTCTCTGTCCCCGTATCTGTCTCTGTCTCTGTCTCTGTCTCTGTCTCTGTCTCTGTCTCTGTCTCTGTCTCTGTCTCTGTCTCTGTCTCTGTCTCTATCTCTGTCTCTGTCTCTGTCTCTATCTCTGTCCCTGTCTCTGTCTCTGGGTCTCTGCGTGTGTGCCTCTGCCTCTGTCTCTTTGTCTCTGTCTCTGCATCTCTGCCTCCGTGCCTATGTCTCCCTGTCTCTGTCCCTCTCCCTGACCCTGTCGCTGTCTCTGCCTCTGTCTCTGTCTCTGTCTCTGTCTCTGTCTCTGTCTCTGTCTCTGTCCCTGTCTCTGTCTCTATCTCTGTCTCTGTCTCTGTCTCTATCTCTGTCTCTGTCTCTTTCTCTGGGTCTCTGCCTGTGTGCCTCTGCCTCTGTCTCTTTGTCTCTGTCTCTGCATCTCTGCCTCCGTGCCTATGTCTCTCTGTCTCTGTCTCTGTCTCTGTCTCTGTCTCTGTCTCTGTCTCTGTCTCTGTCTCTGTCTCTGTCTCTGTCTCTGTCTCTGTCTCTGTCTCTGTCTCTGTCTCTGTCTCTGTCTCTATCTCTATCTCTGTCTCTGCCTCTGTCTCTGGGTCTCTGCCTGTGTGCCTCTGCCTCTGTCTCTTTGTCTCTGTCTCTGCATCTCTGCCTCCGTGCCTATGTCTCTCTGTCTCTGTCTCTGTCTCTGTCTCTGTCTCTGTCTCCGTCTCCGTCTCTGTCTCTGTCTCTGCCTCTGTCTCTGTCCCTGTCCCTCTCCCTGTCCCTGTCGCTGTCTCAGTCTCTGTCTCTGTCTCTGTCTTTGTCTCTGTCTGTGTCTCTGCCTCTGTCTCCGTCTCTGTCTCTATCTCTATCTCTGCCTCTGTCTCTGTCCCCGTATCTGTCTCTGTCTCTGCCTCTGTCTCTGTCCATGTCCCTCTGCCTGTTCCTGTCCCTGTCACTGTCTCAGTCTCTGTCTCTGTCTCTGCCTTTGTCTCTGTCTGTGTCTCTGCCTCTGTCTCCGTCTCTGTCTCTGTCTCTGTCTCTGTCTCTGTCTCTGTCTCTGTCTCTGTCTCTGTCTCTGTCTCTGTCTCTGTCTCTGCCTATGCATCTGTCTCTGTCCCTGTCTCCGTCTCTGTCTCTGTCTCTGTCTTTGTCTCTGTCTCTGTCTCTGTTTCTGTCTCTGTCTCTGTCCCTGTTTCTGTCTCTGTCTTTGTCTCTGTCTCTGTCTCTGTCTCTGTCACTGTCTCCGTCTCTGTCTCTGTCTCTGTCTCTGCCTCCGCCTCTGTCTCTGTCCCTGTCCCTCTCCCTGTCACTGTCGCTCTCTCTGTCTCTGTCTCTGTCTCTGTCTCTGTCTCTGTCTCTGTCTCTGTCTCTGTCTCTGTCTCTGTCTCTGTCTCTGTCTCTGTCTCTGTCTCTGTCTCTGTCTCTGTCTCTGTCTCTATCTCTGTCACTGTCTCTGTCTCTATCTCTGTCTCTGTCTCTGTCTCTGGGTCTCTGCCTGTGTGCCTCTGCCTCTGTCTCTTTGTCTCTGTCTCTGCATCTCTGCCTCCGTGCCTATGTCTCTCTGTCTCTGTCTCTGTCGCTGTCTCTGTCTCCGCCTCTGTCTCTGTCCCTGTCCCTCTCCCTGTCCCTGTCGCTGTCTCTGCCTCTGTCTCTGTCTCTGTCTCTGTCTCTGTCTCCGTCTCTGTCTCTGCCTCTATCTCTGTCTCTGTCTCTGTCTCTATCTCTGTCTCTGTCTCTGTCTCTGGGTCTCTGCCTGTGTGCCTCTGCCTCTGTCTCTTTGTCTCTGTCTCTGCATCTCTGCCTCCGTGCCTATGTCTCTCTGTCTCTGTCTCAGTCTCTGTCTCCGTCTCTGTCTCTGTCTCTGTCTCTGCCTCTGTCTCTGTCCCTCTCCCTGTCCCTGTCGCTGTCTCTGTCTCTGTCTCTGTCTCTGTCTTTGTCTCTGTCTGTGTCTCTGCCTCTGTCTCCGTCTCTGTCTCTGTCTCTGTCTCTGTCTCTGTACCTGTACCTGTCCCTCTCCCCGTCCCTGTCGCCGTCTGTGTCTCTGTCTCTGTCTCTGTCTTTGTCTCTGTCTGTGTCTGTGCCTCTGCCTCTGTCTCCGTCTCTGTCTCTGTCTCTATCTCTGCCCCTGTCTCTGTCCCCGTATCTGTTTCTGTCTCTGTTTCTGTCTCTGTCCCTGTCTCTGTCTCTGTCTCCGCCTCTGTCTCTGTCCCTGTCCCTCTCCCTGTCCCTGTCGCTGTCTCTGTCTCTGTCTCTGTCTCTGTCTCTGTCTCTGTCTCTGTCTCTGTCTCTGTCTCTGTCTCTGTCTCTGTCTCTGTCTCTGTCTCTGTCTCTGTCTCTGTCTCTGTCTCTGTCTCTGTCTCTGTCTCTGTCTCTGTCTCTGTCTCTGTCTCTGTCTCTGTCTCTGTCTCTGTCTCTGTCTCTGTCTCTGTCTCTGTCTCTGTCTCTGTCTCTGTCTCTGTCTCTGTCTCTGTCTCTGTCTCTGTCTCTGTCTATGCATCTGTCTCTGTCCCTGTCTCCGTCTCTGTCTCTGTCTCTGTCTTTGTCTCTGTCTCTGTCTCTGTTTCTGTCTCTGTCTCTGTGCCTGTTTCTGTCTCTGTCTCTGTCTCTGTCACTGTCTCCGTCTCTGTCTCTATCTCTGTCTCTGTCTCCGCCTCTGTCTCTGTCCCTGTCCCTCTCCCTGTCCCTGTCGCTGTCTCTGTCTCTGTCTCTGTTTCTGTCTCTGTCTCTGTCTCTGTCTCTGTCTCTGTCTCTGTCTCTGTCTCTGTCTCTGTCTCTGTCTCTGTCTCTGTCTCTGTCTCTGTCTCTGTCTCTGTCTCTGTCTCTGTCTCTGTCTCTGTCTCTATCTCTGTCACTGTCTCTGTCTCTATCTCTGTCTCTGTCTCTGTCTCTGGGTCTCTGCCTGTGTGCCTCTGCCTCTGTCTCTTTGTCTCTGTCTCTGCATCTCTGCCTCCGTGCCTATGTCTCTCTGTCTCTGTCTCTGTCTCTGTCTCTGTCTCTGTCTCTGTCTCTGTCTCCGTCTCTGTCTCTGTCTCTGTCTCTGCCTCTGTCTCTGTCTATGCATCTGTCTCTGTCCCTGTCTCTGTCTCTGTCTCTGACTCTGTCTCTATCTCTGTCTCTGTCTCTGTCTCTATCTCTGTCTCTGTCTCTGTCTCTGGGTCTCTGCCTGTGTGCCTCTGCCTCTGTCTCTTTGTCTCTGTCTCTGCATCTCTGCCTCCGTGCCTATGTCTCTCTGTCTCTGTCTCTGTCTCTGTCTCTGTCTCCGTCTCTGTCTCTGTCATTGTCTCTGTCTCCGCCTCTGTCTCTATCCCTGTACCTCTCCCTGTCCCTGTCGCTGTCTCTGTCTCTGTCTCTGTTTCTGTCTCTGTCTCTGCCTCTGTCTCTGTCCCTGTCCCTCTCCCTGTCCCTGTCGCTGTCTCTGTCTCTGTCTCTGTCTCTGTCTCTGTCTCTGTCTCTACCTCTGTCTCTGTCTGTGTCTCTGTCTCTGTCTCTGTCTATGCATCTGTCTCTGTCCCTGTCTCTGTCCCTGTCTCCGTCTCTGTCTCTGTCTCTGTCTTTGTCTCTGTCCCCGTATCTGTCTCTGTCTCTACCTCTGTCTTTGTCTCTGTCTCTGTCTCTGTCTCTGTCTCTGCCCCTGTCTCTGTCTCTGTCTCTGTCTCTGTCTCTGCCTCTGTCTCTGTCTGTGTCTCTGTCGGTGTCTCTGCATCTGTCTCGGTCTTTGTCTCCGTCCCTGTCTCTGTCCCTGTCTCTGTCTCTGTCTCTGTCTGTGTCTCTGCCTCTGTCACGGTCTTTGTCTCCGTCTCTGTCTCTGTCTCTGTCTCTGTCTCTATCTCTGTCTCTGTCTCTTTCTCTGGGTTTCTGCCTGTGTGCCTCTGCCTCTGTCTCTTTGTCTCTGTCTCTGTCTCTGTCTCCGTCTCTGTCTCTGTCTCTCTCTCTGCCTCTGTCTCTGTCCCTCTCCCTGTCCCTGTCGCTGTCTCTGTCTCTGTCTCTGTCTCTGTCTTTGTCTCTGTCTGTGTCTCTGCCTCTGTCTCCGTCTCTGTCTCTGTCTCTGTCTCTGTCTCTGTACCTGTCCCTCTCCCTGTCCCTGTCGCCGTCTGTGTCTCTGTCTCTGTCTCTGTCTTTGTCTCTGTCTGTGTCTGTGCCTCTGCCTCTGTCTCCGTCTCTGTCTCTGTCTCTATCTCTGCCCCTGTCTCTGTCCCCGTATCTGTTTCTGTCTCTGTTTCTGTCTCTGTCCCTGTCTCTGTCTCTGTCTCCGCCTCTGTCTCTGTCCCTGTCCCTCTCCCTGTCCCTGTCGCTGTCTCTGTCTCTGTCTCTGTCTCTGTCTCTGTCTCTGTCTCTGTCTCTGTCTCTGTCTCTGTCTCTGTCTCTGTCTCTATCTCTGTCTCTGTCTCTGTCTCCATCTCTGTCTCTGTCTCTGTCTCTGGGTCTCTGCCTGTGTGCCTCTGCCTCTGTCTCTTTGTCTCTGTCTCTGCATCTCTGCCTCCGTGCCTATGTCTCTCTGTCTCTGTCTCTGTCTCGGCCTCTGTCTCCGTCTCTGTCTCTGTCTCTGTCACTGTCTCCGTCTCTGTCTCTGTCTCTGTCTCTGTCTCCGCCTCTGTCTCTGTCCCTGTCCCTCTCCCTGTCCCTGTCGCTGTCTCTGTCTCTGTCTCTGTTTCTGTCTCTGTCTCTGTCTCTGTCTCTGTCTCTGTCTCTGTCTCTGTCTCTGTCTCTGTCTCTGTCTCTGTCTCTGTCTCTGTCTCTGTCTCTGTCTCTGTCTCTGTCTCTGTCTCTATCTCTGTCACTGTTTCTGTCTCTATCTCTGTCTCTGTCTCTGTCTCTGGGTCTCTGCCTGTGTGCCTCTGCCTCTGTCTCTTTGTCTCTGTCTCTGCATCTCTGCCTCCGTGCCTATGTCTCTCTGTCTCTGTCTCTGTCTCTGTCTCTGTCTCTGTCTCTGTCTCCGTCTCTGTCTCTGTCTCTGTCTCTGCCTCTGTCTCTGTCTATGCATCTGTCTCTGTCCCTGTCTCTGTCTCTGTCTCTGACTCTGTCTCTATCTCTGTCTCTGTCTCTGTCTCTATCTCTGTCTCTGTCTCTGTCTCTGGGTCTCTGCCTGTGTGCCTCTGCCTCTGTCTCTTTGTCTCTGTCTCTGCATCTCTGCCTCCGTGCCTATGTCTCTCTGTCTCTGTCTCTGTCTCTGTCTCTGTCTCCGTCTCTGTCTCTGTCTCTGTCTCTGTCTCCGCCTCTGTCTCTGTCCCTGTCCCTCTCCCTGTCCCTGTCGCTGTCTCTGTCTCTGTCTCTGTTTCTGTCTCTGTCTCTGCCTCTGTCTCTGTCCCTGTCCCTCTCCCTGTCCCTGTCGCTGTCTCTGTCTCTGTCTCTGTCTCTGTCTCTGTCTCTACCTCTGTCTCTGTCTGTGTCTCTGTCTCTGTCTCTGTCTATGCATCTGTCTCTGTCCCTGTCTCTGTCCCTGTCTCCGTCTCTGTCTCTGTCTCTGTCTTTGTCTCTGTCCCCGTATCTGTCTCTGTCTCTGCCTCTGTCTTTGTCTCTGTCTCTGTCTCTGTCTCGGTCTCTGTCTCTGCCCCTGTCTCTGTCTCTGTCTCTGTCTCTGTCTCTGTCTCTGCCTCTGTCTCTGTCTCTGTCTCTGTCGGTGTCTCTGCATCTGTCTCGGTCTTTGTCTCCGTCCCTGTCTCTGTCCCTGTCTCTGTCTCTGTCTCTGTCTGTGTCTCTGCCTCTGTCACGGTCTTTGTCTCCGTCTCTGTCTCTGTCTCTATCTCTGTCTCTGTCTCTTTCTCTGGGTTTCTGCCTGTGTGCCTCTGCCTCCGTCTCTTTGTCTCTGTCTCTGTCTCTGTCTCCGTCTCTGTCTCTGTCTCTGTCTCTGCCTCTGTCTCTGTCCCTCTCCCTGTCCCTGTCGCTGTCTCTGTCTCTGTCTCTGTCTCTGTCTTTGTCTCTGTCTGTGTCTCTGCCTCTGTCTCCGTCTCTGTCTCTGTCTCTGTCTCTGTCTCTGTACCTGTCCCTCTCCCTGTCCCTGTCGCCGTCTGTGTCTCTGTCTCTGTCTCTGTCTTTGTCTCTGTCTGTGTCTGTGCCTCTGCCTCTGTCTCCGTCTCTGTCTCTGTCTCTATCTCTGCCCCTGTCTCTGTCCCCGTATCTGTTTCTGTCTCTGTTTCTGTCTCTGTCCCTGTCTCTGTCTCTGTCTCCGCCTCTGTCTCTGTCCCTGTCCCTCTCCCTGTCCCTGTCGCTGTCTCTGTCTCTGTCTCTGTCTCTGTCTCTGTCTCTGTCTCTGTCTCTGTCTCTGTCTCTGTCTCTGTCTCTGTCTCTATCTCTGTCTCTGTCTCTGTCTCCATCTCTGTCTCTGTCTCTGTCTCTGGGTCTCTGCCTGTGTGCCTCTGCCTCTGTCTCTTTGTCTCTGTCTCTGCATCTCTGCCTCCGTGCCTATGTCTCTCTGTCTCTGTCTCTGTCTCTGTCGCTGTCTCTGTCTCCGCCTCTGTCTCTGTCCCTGTCCCTCTCCCTGTCCCTGTCGCTGTCTCTGCCTCTGTCTTTGTCTCTGTCCCCGTATCTGTCTCTGTCTCTGTCTCTGTCTCTGTCTCTGTCTCTGTCTCTGTCTCTGTCTCTGTCTCTGTCTCTGTCTCTGTCTCTGTCTCTATCTCTGTCTCTGTCTCTGTCTCTATCTCTGTCCCTGTCTCTGTCTCTGGGTCTCTGCGTGTGTGCCTCTGCCTCTGTCTCTTTGTCTCTGTCTCTGCATCTCTGCCTCCGTGCCTATGTCTCCCTGTCTCTGTCCCTCTCCCTGTCCCTGTCGCTGTCTCTGCCTCTGTCTCTGTCTCTGTCTCTGTCTCTGTCTCTGTCTCTGTCTCTGTCTCTGTCTCTGTCTCTGTCTCTGTCTCTATCTCTGTCTCTGTCTCTGTCTCTATCTCTGTCTCTGTCTCTTTCTCTGGGTCTCTGCCTGTGTGCCTCTGCCTCTGTCTCTTTGTCTCTGTCTCTGCATCTCTGCCTCCGTGCCTATGTCTCTCTGTCTCTGTCTCTGTCTCTGTCTCTGTCTCTGTCTCTGTCTCTGTCTCTGTCTCTGTCTCTATCTCTATCTCTGTCTCTGCCTCTGTCTCTGGGTCTCTGCCTGTGTGCCTCTGCCTCTGTCTCTTTGTCTCTGTCTCTGCATCTCTGCCTCCGTGCCTATGTCTCTCTGTCTCTGTCTCTGTCTCTGTCTCTGTCTCTGTCTCCGTCTCCGTCTCTGTCTCTGTCTCTGCCTCTGTCTCTGTCCCTGTCCCTCTCCCTGTCCCTGTCGCTGTCTCAGTCTCTGTCTCTGTCTCTGTCTTTGTCTCTGTCTGTGTCTCTGCCTCTGTCTCCGTCTCTGTCTCTATCTCTATCTCTGCCTCTGTCTCTGTCCCCGTATCTGTCTCTGTCTCTGCCTCTGTCTCTGTCCATGTCCCTCTGCCTGTTCCTGTCCCTGTCACTGTCTCAGTCTCTGTCTCTGTCTCTGCCTTTGTCTCTGTCTGTGTCTCTGCCTCTGTCTCCGTCTCTGTCTCTGTCTCTGT
Source organism: Megachile willughbiella (assembly GCA_945859595.2). Classification (NCBI taxonomy): domain Eukaryota; kingdom Metazoa; phylum Arthropoda; class Insecta; order Hymenoptera; family Megachilidae; genus Megachile; species Megachile willughbiella. The sequence continues at coordinate 887,741 of CAMAOD020000271.1, forward strand.
CTCTGTCTCTGTCTCTGTCTCTGTCTCTGTCTCTGTCTCTGTCTCTGTCTCTGTCTCTGTCTCTGTCTCTGTCTCTGTCTCTGCCTATGCATCTATCTCTGTCCCTGTCTCCGTCTCTGTCTCTGCCTCTATCTCTGTCTCTGTCTCTGTCTCTATCTCTGTCTCTGTCTCTGTCTCTGGGTCTCTGCCTGTGTGCCTCTGCCTCTGTCTCTTTGTCTCTGTCTCTGCATCTCTGCCTCCGTGCCTATGTCTCTCTGTCTCTGTCTCAGTCTCTGTCTCCGTCTCTGTCTCTGTCTCTGTCTCTGCCTCTGTCTCTGTCCCTCTCCCTGTCCCTGTCGCTGTCTCTGTCTCTGTCTCTGTCTCTGTCTTTGTCTCTGTCTGTGTCTCTGCCTCTGTCTCCGTCTCTGTCTCTGTCTCTGTCTCTGTCTCTGTACCTGTACCTGTCCCTCTCCCTGTCCCTGTCGCCGTCTGTGTCTCTGTCTCTGTCTCTGTCTTTGTCTCTGTCTGTGTCTGTGCCTCTGCCTCTGTCTCCGTCTCTGTCTCTGTCTCTATCTCTGCCCCTGTCTCTGTCCCCGTATCTGTTTCTGTCTCTGTTTCTGTCTCTGTCCCTGTCTCTGTCTCTGTCTCCGCCTCTGTCTCTGTCCCTGTCCCTCTCCCTGTCCCTGTCGCTGTCTCTGTCTCTGTCTCTGTCTCTGTCTCTGTCTCTGTCTCTGTCTCTGTCTCTGTCTCTGTCTCTGTCTCTGTCTCTGTCTCTGTCTCTGTCTCTGTCTCTGTCTCTGTCTCTGTCTCTGTCTCTGTCTCTGTCTCTGTCTCTGTCTCTGTCTCTGTCTCTGTCTCTGTCTCTGTCTCTGTCTCTGTCTCTGTCTCTGTCTCTGTCTCTGTCTCTGTCTCTGTCTCTGTCTCTGTCTCTGTCTCTGTCTCTGTCTCTGTCTCTGTCTCTGTCTCTGTCTCTGTCTATGCATCTGTCTCTGTCCCTGTCTCCGTCTCTGTCTCTGTCTCTGTCTTTGTCTCTGTCTCTGTCTCTGTTTCTGTCTCTGTCTCTGTGCCTGTTTCTGTCTCTGTCTCTGTCTCTGTCACTGTCTCCGTCTCTGTCTCTATCTCTGTCTCTGTCTCCGCCTCTGTCTCTGTCCCTGTCCCTCTCCCTGTCCCTGTCGCTGTCTCTGTCTCTGTCTCTGTTTCTGTCTCTGTCTCTGTCTCTGTCTCTGTCTCTGTCTCTGTCTCTGTCTCTGTCTCTGTCTCTGTCTCTGTCTCTGTCTCTGTCTCTGTCTCTATCTCTGTCACTGTCTCTGTCTCTATCTCTGTCTCTGTCTCTGTCTCTGGGTCTCTGCCTGTGTGCCTCTGCCTCTGTCTCTTTGTCTCTGTCTCTGCATCTCTGCCTCCGTGCCTATGTCTCTCTGTCTCTGTCTCTGTCTCTGTCTCTGTCTCTGTCTCTGTCTCTGTCTCCGTCTCTGTCTCTGTCTCTGTCTCTGCCTCTGTCTCTGTCTATGCATCTGTCTCTGTCCCTGTCTCTGTCTCTGTCTCTGACTCTGTCTCTATCTCTGTCTCTGTCTCTGTCTCTATCTCTGTCTCTGTCTCTGTCTCTGGGTCTCTGCCTGTGTGCCTCTGCCTCTGTCTCTTTGTCTCTGTCTCTGCATCTCTGCCTCCGTGCCTATGTCTCTCTGTCTCTGTCTCTGTCTCTGTCTCTGTCTCCGTCTCTGTCTCTGTCATTGTCTCTGTCTCCGCCTCTGTCTCTATCCCTGTACCTCTCCCTGTCCCTGTCGCTGTCTCTGTCTCTGTCTCTGTTTCTGTCTCTGTCTCTGCCTCTGTCTCTGTCCCTGTCCCTCTCCCTGTCCCTGTCGCTGTCTCTGTCTCTGTCTCTGTCTCTGTCTCTGTCTCTGTCTCTACCTCTGTCTCTGTCTGTGTCTCTGTCTCTGTCTCTGTCTATGCATCTGTCTCTGTCCCTGTCTCTGTCCCTGTCTCCGTCTCTGTCTCTGTCTCTGTCTTTGTCTCTGTCCCCGTATCTGTCTCTGTCTCTACCTCTGTCTTTGTCTCTGTCTCTGTCTCTGTCTCTGTCTCTGTCTCTGCCCCTGTCTCTGTCTCTGTCTCTGTCTCTGTCTCTGCCTCTGTCTCTGTCTCTGTCTCTGTCGGTGTCTCTGCATCTGTCTCGGTCTTTGTCTCCGTCCCTGTCTCTGTCCCTGTCTCTGTCTCTGTCTCTGTCTGTGTCTCTGCCTCTGTCACGGTCTTTGTCTCCGTCTCTGTCTCTGTCTCTGTCTCTGTCTCTATCTCTGTCTCTGTCTCTTTCTCTGGGTTTCTGCCTGTGTGCCTCTGCCTCTGTCTCTTTGTCTCTGTCTCTGTCTCTGTCTCCGTCTCTGTCTCTGTCTCTCTCTCTGCCTCTGTCTCTGTCCCTCTCCCTGTCCCTGTCGCTGTCTCTGTCTCTGTCTCTGTCTCTGTCTTTGTCTCTGTCTGTGTCTCTGCCTCTGTCTCCGTCTCTGTCTCTGTCTCTGTCTCTGTCTCTGTACCTGTCCCTCTCCCTGTCCCTGTCGCCGTCTGTGTCTCTGTCTCTGTCTCTGTCTTTGTCTCTGTCTGTGTCTGTGCCTCTGCCTCTGTCTCCGTCTCTGTCTCTGTCTCTATCTCTGCCCCTGTCTCTGTCCCCGTATCTGTTTCTGTCTCTGTTTCTGTCTCTGTCCCTGTCTCTGTCTCTGTCTCCGCCTCTGTCTCTGTCCCTGTCCCTCTCCCTGTCCCTGTCGCTGTCTCTGTCTCTGTCTCTGTCTCTGTCTCTGTCTCTGTCTCTGTCTCTGTCTCTGTCTCTGTCTCTGTCTCTGTCTCTGTCTCTATCTCTGTCTCTGTCTCTGTCTCCATCTCTGTCTCTGTCTCTGTCTCTGGGTCTCTGCCTGTGTGCCTCTGCCTCTGTCTCTTTGTCTCTGTCTCTGCATCTCTGCCTCCGTGCCTATGTCTCTCTGTCTCTGTCTCTGTCTCGGCCTCTGTCTCCGTCTCTGTCTCTGTCTCTGTCACTGTCTCCGTCTCTGTCTCTGTCTCTGTCTCTGTCTCCGCCTCTGTCTCTGTCCCTGTCCCTCTCCCTGTCCCTGTCGCTGTCTCTGTCTCTGTCTCTGTTTCTGTCTCTGTCTCTGTCTCTGTCTCTGTCTCTGTCTCTGTCTCTGTCTCTGTCTCTGTCTCTGTCTCTGTCTCTGTCTCTGTCTCTGTCTCTGTCTCTATCTCTGTCACTGTCTCTGTCTCTATCTCTGTCTCTGTCTCTGTCTCTGGGTCTCTGCCTGTGTGCCTCTGCCTCTGTCTCTTTGTCTCTGTCTCTGCATCTCTGCCTCCGTGCCTATGTCTCTCTGTCTCTGTCTCTGTCTCTGTCTCTGTCTCTGTCTCTGTCTCCGTCTCTGTCTCTGTCTCTGTCTCTGCCTCTGTCTCTGTCTATGCATCTGTCTCTGTCCCTGTCTCTGTCTCTGTCTCTGACTCTGTCTCTATCTCTGTCTCTGTCTCTGTCTCTATCTCTGTCTCTGTCTCTGTCTCTGGGTCTCTGCCTGTGTGCCTCTGCCTCTGTCTCTTTGTCTCTGTCTCTGCATCTCTGCCTCCGTGCCTATGTCTCTCTGTCTCTGCCTCTGTCTCTGTCTCTGTCTCCGTCTCTGTCTCTGTCTCTGTCTCTGTCTCCGCCTCTGTCTCTGTCCCTGTCCCTCTCCCTGTCCCTGTCGCTGTCTCTGTCTCTGTCTCTGTTTCTGTCTCTGTCTCTGCCTCTGTCTCTGTCCCTGTCCCTCTCCCTGTCCCTGTCGCTGTCTCTGTCTCTGTCTCTGTCTCTGTCTCTGTCTCTACCTCTGTCTCTGTCTGTGTCTCTGTCTCTGTCTCTGTCTATGCATCTGTCTCTGTCCCTGTCTCTGTCCCTGTCTCCGTCTCTGTCTCTGTCTCTGTCTTTGTCTCTGTCCCCGTATCTGTCTCTGTCTCTGCCTCTGTCTTTGTCTCTGTCTCTGTCTCTGTCTCTGTCTCTGCCCCTGTCTCTGTCTCTGTCTCTGTCTCTGTCTCTGTCTCTGCCTCTGTCTCTGTCTCTGTCTCTGTCGGTGTCTCTGCATCTGTCTCGGTCTTTGTCTCCGTCCCTGTCTCTGTCCCTGTCTCTGTCTCTGTCTCTGTCTGTGTCTCTGCCTCTGTCACGGTCTTTGTCTCCGTCTCTGTCTCTGTCTCTGTCTCTGTCTCTATCTCTGTCTCTGTCTCTTTCTCTGGGTTTCTGCCTGTGTGCCTCTGCCTCCGTCTCTTTGTCTCTGTCTCTGTCTCTGTCTCTGTCTCCGTCTCTGTCTCTGTCTCTGTCTCTGCCTCTGTCTCTGTCCCTCTCCCTGTCCCTGTCGCTGTCTCTGTCTCTGTCTCTGTCTCTGTCTTTGTCTCTGTCTGTGTCTCTGCCTCTGTCTCCGTCTCTGTCTCTGTCTCTGTCTCTGTCTCTGTACCTGTCCCTCTCCCTGTCCCTGTCGCCGTCTGTGTCTCTGTCTCTGTCTCTGTCTTTGTCTCTGTCTGTGTCTGTGCCTCTGCCTCTGTCTCCGTCTCTGTCTCTGTCTCTATCTCTGCCCCTGTCTCTGTCCCCGTATCTGTTTCTGTCTCTGTTTCTGTCTCTGTCCCTGTCTCTGTCTCTGTCTCCGCCTCTGTCTCTGTCCCTGTCCCTCTCCCTGTCCCTGTCGCTGTCTCTGTCTCTGTCTCTGTCTCTGTCTCTGTCTCTGTCTCTGTCTCTGTCTCTGTCTCTGTCTCTGTCTCTGTCTCTATCTCTGTCTCTGTCTCTGTCTCCATCTCTGTCTCTGTCTCTGTCTCTGGGTCTCTGCCTGTGTGCCTCTGCCTCTGTCTCTTTGTCTCTGTCTCTGCATCTCTGCCTCCGTGCCTATGTCTCTCTGTCTCTGTCTCTGTCTCGGCCTCTGTCTCCGTCTCTGTCTCTGTCTCTGTCTCTGTCTCTGTCTCTGTCTCCGCCTGTGTCTCTGTCCCTGTCCCTCTCCCTGTCCCTGTCGCTGTCTCTGTCTCTGTGTCTGTCTCTGTCTGTGTCTCTGTCGCTGTCTCTGTCTCTGTCTCTGTCTCTGTCTCTGTCTCTGTCTCTGTCTCTGTCTCTGTCTCTGTCTCTGTCTCTGTCTCTGTCTCTGTCTCTGTCTCTGTCTCTGTCTCTGTCTCTGTCTCTGTCTCTGTCTCTGTCTCTGTCTCTGTCTCTGTCTTTGTCTCTGTCCCCGTATCTGTCTCTGTCTCTGCCTCTGTCTTTGTCTCTGTCTCTGTCTCTGTCTCTGTCTCTGTCTCTGCCCCTGTATCTGTCTCTGTCTCTGTCTCTGTCTCTGCCTCTGTCTCTGTCTCTGTCTCTGTCGGTGTCTCTGCATCTGTCTCGGTCTTTGTCTCCGTCCCTGTCTCTGTCCCTGTCTCTGTCTCTGTCTCTGTCTGTGTCTCTGCCTCTGTCACGGTCTTTGTCTCCGTCTCTGTCTCTGTCTCTGTCTCTGTCTCTATCTCTGTCTCTGTCTCTTTCTCTGGGTCTCTGCCTGTGTGCCTCTGCCTCTGTCTCTTTGTCTCTGTCTCTGTCTCTGTCTCCGTCTCTGTCTCTGTCTCTGTCTCTGTCTCTGCCTCTGTCTCTGTCCCTCTCCCTGTCCCTGTCGCTGTCTCTGTCTCTGTCTCTGTCTCTGTCTCTGTCTTTGTCTCTGTCTGTGTCTCTGCCTCTGTCTCCGTCTCTGTCTCTGTCTCTGTCTCTGTCTCTGTACCTGTCCCTCTCCCTGTCCCTGTCGCCGTCTGTGTCTCTGTCTCTGTCTCTGTCTTTGTCTCTGTCTGTGTCTGTGCCTCTGCCTCTGTCTCCGTCTCTGTCTCTGTCTCTATCTCTGCCCCTGTCTCTGTCCCCGTATCTGTTTCTGTCTCTGTTTCTGTCTCTGTCCCTGTCTCTGTCTCTGTCTCCGCCTCTGTCTCTGTCCCTGTCCCTCTCCCTGTCCCTGTCGCTGTCTCTGTCTCTGTCTCTGTCTCTGTCTCTGTCTCAGTCTCTGTCTCTGTCTCAGTCTCTGTCTCTGTCTCTGTCTCTGTCCCTGTCCCTTTCCCTGTCACTGTCGCTGTCACTGTCCCTGTCTCTTTCTATGTCTCTGTCTCTGTCTCTGTCTCCGTCTCTGTCTGTGTCTCTGTCTCTGTCTCGGTCTTTGTCTCCGTCTCTGTCTCTGTCTCTGTCTCTGTCTCTGCCTCTGTCTCTGTCTCTGTCTCTGTCTCTGTCGGTGTCTCTGCATCTGTCTCGGTCTTTGTCTCCGTCCCTGTCTCTGTCCCTGTCTCTGTCTCTGCCTCTGGCTTTGTCTCTGTCTCTGTCTCTGTCTCTGTCTCTGCCCCTGTCTCTGTCTCTGTCTCTGTCTCTGTCTCTGCCCCTGTCTCTGTCTCTGTCTCTGTCTCTGCCCTTGTCCCTGTCTCAGTCTCTGTCTCTGTCTCTGTCTCTGTCTGAGACTCTGCCTCTGTCTCTGTCTCTGTCTCTGTCTCTCTCACTGTCTCTGTCTGTGTCTCTTTCTCTGCCTCCGTCTCAGTCTCTGCGTCCGTCTCTGTCTCTGTCTCCGTCTCTGTCTCTGTCTCTGTCTCTGTCTCTGTCTCTGTCTCTGTCTCTGTCTCTGTCTCTGTCTCTGTCTCTGTCTCTGTCTCTGTCTCTTTCTCTGTCGCTGTCTCTCCCTCTGTCTCTGTTTCCGTCTCTGTCCCTGGCTCAGTCTCTGCGTCCGTCTCTGTCTCTGTCTCTGTTTCTGTCTCTGTCTCTGTCTCTGTCTCTGTCTCTGTCTCTGTCTCTGTCTCTGTCTCTGTCTCTGTCTCTGTCTCTGTCTCTGTCTCTGTCTCTACCTCTGTCTCTGTCTCTGTCTCTGTCCCTGTCTCTGTCTCTGCCTCTGGCTTTGTCTCTGTCTCTGTCTCTGTCTCTGTCTCTGTCTCTGTCTCTGTCTCTGTCTCTACCTCTGTCTCTGTCTCTGTCTCTGTCCCTGTCTCTGTCTATGCATCTGTCTCTGTCCCTGTCTCCGTCTCTGTCTCTGTCTCTGTCTCTGTCTCTGTCTCTGTCTCTGTCTTTGTCTCTGTCTCTGTCTCTGTTTCTGTCTCTGTCTCTGTCCCTGTTTCTGTCTCTGTCTTTGTCTCTGTCTCTGCATCTCTGCCTCCGTGCCTATGTCTCTCTGTCTCTGTCTCTGTCTCTGTCTCTGTCTCCGCCTCTCTCTCTGTCCCTGTCCCTCTCCCTGTCCCTGTCGCTGTCTCTGCCTCTGTCTCTGTCGCTCTCCCTGTCCCTGTCGCTGTCTCTGTCTCTGTCTCTGTCTCTGTCTTTGTCTCTGTCTGTGTCTCTGCCTCTGTCTCCGTCTCTGTCTCTGTCTCTGTCTCTGTCTCTGTACCTGTCCCTCTCCCTGTCCCTGTCGCCGTCTGTGTCTCTGTCTCTGTCTCTGTCTTTGTCTCTGTCTGTGTCTGTGCCTCTGCCTCTGTCTCTGTCTCTGTCTCTGTCTCTGTCTCTTTCTCTGTCGCTGTCTCTCCCTCTGTCTCTGTTTCCGTCTCTGTCCCTGGCTCAGTCTCTGCGTCCGTCTCTGTCTCTGTCTCCGTCTCTGCCTCTGTCTCTGTCTCTGTCTCTGTCTCTGTCTCTGTCTCTGTCTCTGTCTCTGTCTCTGTCTCTGTCTCTGTCTCTGTCTCTGTCTCTGTCTCTATCTCTATCTCTGTCTCTGCCTCTGTCTCTGGGTCTCTGCCTGTGTGCCTCTGCCTCTGTCTCTTTGTCTCTGTCTCTGCATCTCTGCCTCCGTGCCTATGTCTCTCTGTCTCTGTCTCTGTCTCTGTCTCTGTCTCCGTCTCCGTCTCTGTCTCTGTCTCTGCCTCTGTCTCTGTCCCTGTCCCTCTCCCTGTCCCTGTCGCTGTCTCAGTCTCTGTCTCTGTCTCTGTCTTTGTCTCTGTCTGTGCCTCTGCCTCTGTCTCCGTCTCTGTCTCTGTCTCTATCTCTGCCCCTGTCTCTGTCCCCGTATCTGTTTCTGTCTCTGTTTCTGTCTCTGTCCCTGTCTCTGTCTCTGTCTCCGCCTCTGTCTCTGTCCCTGTCCCTCTCCCTGTCCCTGTCGCTGTCTCTGTCTCTGTCTCTGTCTCTGTCTCTGTCTCTGTCTCTGTCTCTGTCTCTGTCTCTGTCTCTGTCTCTGTCTCTGTCTCTGTCTCTGTCTCTGTCTCTGTCTCTGTCTCTGTCTCTGTCTCTGTCTCTGTCTTTGTCTCTGTCTCTGTCTCTGTCTCTGTCTCTGTCTATGCATCTGTCTCTGTCCCTGTCTCCGTCTCTGTCTCTGTCTCTGTCTCTGTCTCCGCCTCTGTCCCTGTCCCTGTCCCTCTCCCTGTCCCTGTCGCTGTTTCTGTCTCTGTCTCTGTTTCTGTCTCTGTCTCTGTCTCTGTCTCTGTCTCTGTCTCTGTCTCTGTCTCTGTCTCTGTCTCTGTCTCTGTCTCTGTCTCTGTCTCTGTCTCTGTCTCTATCTCTGTCACTGTCTCTGTCTCTATCTCTGTCTCTGTCTCTGTCTCCGTCTCTGTCTCTGGGTCTCTGCCTGTGTGCCTCTGCCTCTGTCTCTTTGTCTCTGTCTCTGCATCTCTGCCTCCGTGCCTATGTCTCTCTGTCTCTGTCTCTGTCTCTGTCTCTGTCTCTGCCTCCGTCTCTGTCTCTGTCTCTGTCTCTTCCTCTGTCTCTGTCCCTGTCCCTCTCCCTGTCCCTGTCGCTGTCTCTGTCTCTGTCTCTGTCTCTGTCTCTGTCTCTACCTCTGTCTCTGTCTCTGTCTCTGTCTCTGTCTCTGTCTATGCATCTGTCTCTGTCCCTGTCTCTGTCTCTGTCTCTGACTCTGTCTCTATCTCTGTCTCTGTCTCTGTCTCTATCTCTGTCTCTGTCTCTGTCTCTGGGTCTCTGCCTGTGTGCCTCTGCCTCTGTCTCTTTGTCTCTGTCTCTGCATCTCTGCCTCCGTGCCTATGTCTCTCTGTCTCTGTCTCTGTCTCTGTCTCTGTCTCCGTCTCTGTCTCTGTCTCTGTCTCTGCCTCTGTCTCTGTCCCTGTCCCTCTCCCTGTCCCTGTCGCTGTCTCTGTCTCTGTCTCTGTCTCTGTCTCTGTCTCTACCTCTGTCTCTGTCTCTGTCTCTGTCTCTGTCTCTGTCTCCGCCTCTGTCTCTGTCCCTGTCCCTCTCCCTGTCCCTGTCGCTGTCTCTGTCTCTGTGTCTGTCTCTGTCTCTGTCTCTGTCTCTGTCTCTGTCTCTGTCTCTGTCTCTGTCTCTGTCTCTGTCTCTGGGTCTCTGCCTGTGTGCCTCTGCCTCTGTCTCTTTGTCTCTGTCTCTGCATCTCTGCCTCCGTGCCTATGTCTCCCTGTCTCTGTCCCTCTCCCTGTCCCTGTCGCTGTCTCTGCCTCTGTCTCTGTCTCTGTCTCTGTCTCTGTCTCTGTCTCTGTCTCTGTCTCTGTCTCTGTCTCTGTCTCCGTCTCCGTCTCTGTCTCTGTCTCTGTCTCTGCCTCTATCTCTGTCCCTGTCCCTCTCCCTGTCCCTGTCGCTGTCTCTGTCTCTGTCTCTGTCTCTGTCTCTGTCTCTACCCCTGTCTCTGTCTCTGTCTCTGTCTCTGTCTCTGTCTCTGTCTATGCATCTGTCTCTGTCCCTGTCTCCGTCTCTGTCTCTGTCTCTGTCTTTGTCTCTGTCCCCGTATCTGTCTCTGTCTCTGTCTCTGTCTCTGTCTCTGTCTCTGTCTCTGTCTCTGTCTCTGTCTCTATCTCTGTCTCTGTCTCTGTCTCTGTCTCTGTCTCTGACTCTGTCTCTATCTCTGTCTCTGTCTCTGTCTCTATCTCTGTCTCTGTCTCTGTCTCTGGGTCTCTGCCTGTGTGCCTCTGCCTCTGTCTCTTTGTCTCTGTCTCTGCATCTCTGCCTCCGTGCCTATGTCTCCCTGTCTCTGTCCCTCTCCCTGTCCCTGTCGCTGTCTCTGCCTCTGTCTCAGTCTCTGTCTCTGTCTCTGTCTCTGTCTCTGTCTCTGTCTCTGTCTCTGTCTCTGTCTCTGTCTCTGTCTCTGTCTCTGTCTCTGTCTCTGTCTCTGTCTCTGTCTCCGTCTCCGTCTCTGTCTCTGTCTCTGTCTCTGCCTCTATCTCTGTCCCTGTCCCTCTCCCTGTCCCTGTCGCTGTCTCTGTCTCTGTCTCTGTCTCTGTCTCTGTCTCTACCTCTGTCTCTGTCTCTGTCTCTGTCTCTGTCTCTGTCTCTGTCTCTGTCTCTGTCTATGCATCTGTCTCTGTCCCTGTCTCCGTCTCTGTCTCTGTCTCTGTCTTTGTCTCTGTCCCCGTATCTGTCTCTGTCTCTGTCTCTGTCTCTGTCTCTGTCTCTGTCTCTGTCTCTGTCTCTGTCTCTGTCTCTGTCTCTGTCTCTGTCTCTGTCTCTGTCTCTATCTCTGTCTCTGTCTCTGTCTCTATCTCTGTCCCTGTCTCTGTCTCTGGGTCTCTGCCTGTGTGCCTCTGCCTCTGTCTCTTTGTCTCTGTCTCTGCATCTCTGCCTCCGTGCCTATGTCTCCCTGTCTCTGTCCCTCTCCCTGTCCCTGTCGCTGTCTCTGCCTCTGTCTCTGTCTCTGTCTCTGTCTCTGTCTCTGTCTCTGTCTCTGTCTCTGTCTCTGTCTCTGTCTCTATCTCTGTCTCTGTCTCTGTCTCTATCTCTGTCTCTGTCTCTTTCTCTGGGTCTCTGCCTGTGTGCCTCTGCCTCTGTCTCTTTGTCTCTGTCTCTGCATCTCTGCCTCCGTGCCTATGTCTCTCTGTCTCTGTCTCTGTCTCTGTCTCTGTCTCTGTCTCTGTCTCTGTCTCTGTCTCTGTCTCTGTCTCTGTCTCTGTCTCTGTCTCTGTCTCTGTCTCTATCTCTATCTCTGTCTCTGCCTCTGTCTCTGGGTCTCTGCCTGTGTGCCTCTGCCTCTGTCTCTTTGTCTCTGTCTCTGCATCTCTGCCTCCGTGCCTATGTCTCTCTGTCTCTGTCTCTGTCTCTGTCTCTGTCTCTGTCTCTGTCTCCGTCTCCGTCTCTGTCTCTGTCTCTGCCTCTGTCTCTGTCCCTGTCCCTCTCCCTGTCCCTGTCGCTGTCTCAGTCTCTGTCTCCGTCTCCGTCTCTGTCTCTGTCTCTGCCTCTGTCTCTGTCCCTGTCCCTCTCCCTGTCCCTGTCGCTGTCTCAGTCTCTGTCTCTGTCTCTGTCTTTGTCTCTGTCTGTGTCTCTGCCTCTGTCTCCGTCTCTGTCTCTATCTCTATCTCTGCCTCTGTCTCTGTCCCCGTATCTGTCTCTGTCTCTGCCTCTGTCTCTGTCCATGTCCCTCTGCCTGTTCCTGTCCCTGTCGCTGTCTCAGTCTCTGTCTCTGTCTCTGCCTTTGTCTCTGTCTGTGTCTCTGCCTCTGTCTCCGTCTCTGTCTCTGTCTCTGTCTCTGTCTCTGTCTCTGTCTCTGTCTCTGTCTCTGTCTCTGTCTCTGTCTCTGTCTCTGTCTCTGTCTCTGCCTATGCATCTGTCTCTGTCCCTGTCTCCGTCTCTGTCTCTGTCTCTGTCTTTGTCTCTGTCTCTGTCTCTGTTTCTGTCTCTGTCTCTGTCCCTGTTTCTGTCTCTGTCTTTGTCTCTGTCTCTGTCTCTGTCTCTGTCACTGTCTCCGTCTCTGTCTCTGTCTCTGTCTCTGCCTCCGCCTCTGTCTCTGTCCCTGTCCCTCTCCCTGTCACTGTCGCTGTCTCTGTCTCTGTCTCTGTCTCTGTCTCTGTCTCTGTCTCTGTCTCTGTCTCTGTCTCTGTCTCTGTCTCTGTCTCTGTCTCTGTCTCTGTCTCTGTCTCTGTCTCTGTCTCTGTCTCTATCTCTGTCACTGTCTCTGTCTCTATCTCTGTCTCTGTCTCTGTCTCTGGGTCTCTGCCTGTGTGCCTCTGCCTCTGTCTCTTTGTCTCTGTCTCTGCATCTCTGCCTCCGTGCCTATGTCTCTCTGTCTCTGTCTCTGTCTCTGTCGCTGTCTCTGTCTCCGCCTCTGTCTCTGTCCCTGTCCCTCTCCCTGTCCCTGTCGCTGTCTCTGCCTCTGTCTTTGTCTCTGTCCCCGTATCTGTCTCTGTCTCTGTCTCTGTCTCTGTCTCTGTCTCTGTCTCTGTCTCTGTCTCTGTCTCTGTCTCCATCTCTGTCTCTGTCTCTGTCTCTATCTCTGTCCCTGTCTCTGTCTCTGGGTCTCTGCGTGTGTGCCTCTGCCTCTGTCTCTTTGTCTCTGTCTCTGCATCTCTGCCTCCGTGCCTATGTCTCCCTGTCTCTGTCCCTCTCCCTGTCCCTGTCGCTGTCTCTGCCTCTGTCTCTGTCTCTGTCTCTGTCTCTGTCTCTGTCTCTGTCTCTGTCTCTGTCTCTGTCTCTGTCTCTGTCTCTGTCTCTATCTCTGTCTCTGTCTCTGTCTCTATCTCTGTCTCTGTCTCTTTCTCTGGGTCTCTGCCTGTGTGCCTCTGCCTCTGTCTCTTTGTCTCTGTCTCTGCATCTCTGCCTCCGTGCCTATGTCTCTCTGTCTCTGTCTCTGTCTCTGTCTCTGTCTCTGTCTCTGTCTCTGTCTCTGTCTCTGTCTCTGTCTCTGTCTCTGTCTCTGTCTCTGTCTCTGTCTCTGTCTCTGTCTCTGTCTCTGTCTCTGTCTCTATCTCTATCTCTGTCTCTGCCTCTGTCTCTGGGTCTCTGCCTGTGTGCCTCTGCCTCTGTCTCTTTGTCTCTGTCTCTGCATCTCTGCCTCCGTGCGTATGTCTCTCTGTCTCTGTCTCTGTCTCTGTCTCTGTCTCTGTCTCCGTCTCCGTCTCTGTCTCTGTCTCTGCCTCTGTCTCTGTCCCTGTCCCTCTCCCTGTCCCTGTCTCTGTCTCTGTCTCTGTCTCTGTCTCTGTCTCTGTCTCTGTCTCTGTCTCTGTCTCTGTCTCTGTCTCTGTCTCTGTCTCTGTCTCTGTCTCTGTCTCTGTCTCTGTCTCTGTCTCTGTCTCTGTCTCTGTCTCTGTCTCTGTCTCTGTCTCTGTCTCTGTCTCTGTCTCTGTCTCTGTCTCTGTCTCTGTCTATGCATCTGTCTCTGTCCCTGTCTCCGTCTCTGTCTCTGTCTCTGTCTTTGTCTCTGTCTCTGTCTCTGTTTCTGTCTCTGTCTCTGTGCCTGTTTCTGTCTCTGTCTCTGTCTCTGTCACTGTCTCCGTCTCTGTCTCTGTCTCTGTCTCTGTCTCCGCCTCTGTCTCTGTCCCTGTCCCTCTCCCTGTCCCTGTCGCTGTCTCTGTCTCTGTCTCTGTTTCTGTCTCTGTCTCTGTCTCTGTCTCTGTCTCTGTCTCTGTCTCTGTCTCTGTCTCTGTCTCTGTCTCTGTCTCTGTCTCTGTCTCTGTCTCTGTCTCTGTCTCTGTCTCTGTCTCTATCTCTGTCACTGTCTCTGTCTCTATCTCTGTCTCTGTCTCTGTCTCTGGGTCTCTGCCTGTGTGCCTCTGCCTCTGTCTCTTTGTCTCTGTCTCTGCATCTCTGCCTCCGTGCCTATGTCTCTCTGTCTCTGTCTCTGTCTCTGTCTCTGTCTCTGTCTCTGTCTCTGTCTCTGTCTCCGTCTCTGTCTCTGTCTCTGTCTCTGCCTCTGTCTCTGTCTATGCATCTGTCTCTGTCCCTGTCTCTGTCTCTGTCTCTGACTCTGTCTCTATCTCTGTCTCTGTCTCTGTCTCTATCTCTGTCTCTGTCTCTGTCTCTGGGTCTCTGCCTGTGTGCCTCTGCCTCTGTCTCTTTGTCTCTGTCTCTGCATCTCTGCCTCCGTGCCTATGTCTCTCTGTCTCTGTCTCTGTCTCTGTCTCTGTCTCCGTCTCTGTCTCTGTCATTGTCTCTGTCTCCGCCTCTGTCTCTATCCCTGTACCTCTCCCTGTCCCTGTCGCTGTCTCTGTCTCTGTCTCTGTTTCTGTCTCTGTCTCTGCCTCTGTCTCTGTCCCTGTCCCTCTCCCTGTCCCTGTCGCTGTCTCTGTCTCTGTCTCTGTCTCTGTCTCTGTCTCTGTCTCTACCTCTGTCTCTGTCTGTGTCTCTGTCTCTGTCTCTGTCTATGCATCTGTCTCTGTCCCTGTCTCTGTCCCTGTCTCCGTCTCTGTCTCTGTCTCTGTCTTTGTCTCTGTCCCCGTATCTGTCTCTGTCTCTACCTCTGTCTTTGTCTCTGTCTCTGTCTCTGTCTCTGTCTCTGTCTCTGTCTCTGCCCCTGTCTCTGTCTCTGTCTCTGTCTCTGTCTCTGCCTCTGTCTCTGTCTCTGTCTCTGTCGGTGTCTCTGCATTTGTCTCGGTCTTTGTCTCCGTCCCTGTCTCTGTCCCTGTCTCTGTCTCTGTCTCTGTCTGTGTCTCTGCCTCTGTCACGGTCTTTGTCTCCGTCTCTGTCTCTGTCTCTGTCTCTGTCTCTGTCTCTATCTCTGTCTCTGTCTCTTTCTCTGGGTTTCTGCCTGTGTGCCTCTGCCTCTGTCTCTTTGTCTCTGTCTCTGTCTCTGTCTCCGTCTCTGTCTCTGTCTCTGTCTCTGCCTCTGTCTCTGTCCCTCTCCCTGTCCCTGTCGCTGTCTCTGTCTCTGTCTCTGTCTCTGTCTTTGTCTCTGTCTGTGTCTCTGCCTCTGCCTCTGTCTCCGTCTCTGTCTCTGTCTCTGTCTCTGTCTCTGTACCTGTCCCTCTCCCTGTCCCTGTCGCCGTCTGTGTCTCTGTCTCTGTCTCTGTCTTTGTCTCTGTCTGTGTCTGTGCCTCTGCCTCTGTCTCCGTCTCTGTCTCTGTCTCTATCTCTGCCCCTGTCTCTGTCCCCGTATCTGTTTCTGTCTCTGTTTCTGTCTCTGTCCCTGTCTCTGTCTCTGTCTCCGCCTCTGTCTCTGTCCCTGTCCCTCTCCCTGTCCCTGTCGCTGTCTCTGTCTCTGTCTCTGTCTCTGTCTCTGTCTCTGTCTCTGTCTCTGTCTCTGTCTCTGTCTCTGTCTCTGTCTCTATCTCTGTCTCTGTCTCTGTCTCCATCTCTGTCTCTGTCTCTGTCTCTGGGTCTCTGCCTGTGTGCCTCTGCCTCTGTCTCTTTGTCTCTGTCTCTGCATCTCTGCCTCCGTGCCTATGTCTCTCTGTCTCTGTCTCTGTCTCGGCCTCTGTCTCCGTCTCTGTCTCTGTCTCTGTCTCTGTCTCTGTCTCTGTCTCCGCCTCTGTCTCTGTCCCTGTCCCTCTCCCTGTCCCTGTCGCTGTCTCTGTCTCTGTGTCTGTCTCTGTCTGTGTCTCTGTCTCTGTCTCTGTCTCTGTCTCTGTCTCTGTCTCTGTCTCTGTCTCTGTCTCTGTCTCTGTCTCTGTCTCTGTCTCTGTCTCTGCCTCTGTCTCTGTCTCTGTCTCTATCTCTGTCTCTGTCTCTGTCTCTATCTCTGTCTCTGTCTCTGTCTCTGGGTGTCTGCATGTGTGCCTCTGCCTCTGTCTCTTTGTCTCTGTCTCTGCATCTCTGCCTCCGTGCCTATGTCTCCCTGTCTCTGTCCCTCTCCCTGTCCCTGTCGCTGTCTCTGCCTCTGTCTCTGTCTCTGTCTCTGTCTCTGTCTCTGTCTCTGTCTCTGTCTCTGTCTCTGTCTCTGTCTCCGTCTCTGTCTCTATCTCTATCTCTGCCTCTGTCTCTGTCCCCGTATCTGTCTCTGTCTCTGCCTCTGTCTCTGTCCATGTCCCTCTGCCTGTTCCTGTCCCTGTCGCTGTCTCAGTCTGTGTCTCTGTCTCTGCCTTTGTCTCTGTCTGTGTCTCTGCCTCTGCCTCCGTCTCTGTCTCTGTCTCTGTCTCTGTATCTGTCTCTGTCTCTGTTTGTGTCTCTGTCTCTGTCTCGGTCTTTGTCTCCGTCTCTGTCTCTGTCTCTGTCTCTGTCTCTGTCTCTGTCTCTGTCTCTGTCTCTGTCTCTGTCTCTGTCTCTGTCTCTGTCGCTGTCTCTGTCTCTGTCTCTGTCTCTGTCTCTGTCTCTGTCTCTGTCTCTGTCTCTGTCTCTGTCTCTGTCTCTGTCTCTGTCTCTGTCTCTGTCTCTGTCTCTGTCTCTGTCTCTGTCTCTGTCTCTGTCTCTGTCTCTGTCTCTGTCTCTGTCTCTGTCTCTGTCTCTGTCTATGCATCTGTCATTGTCCCTGTCTCCGTCTCTGTCTCTGTCTCTGTCTTTGTCTCTGTCTCTGTCTCTGTCCCTGTTTCTGTCTCTGCCTTTGCCTCTGTCTCTGTCTCTGTCTCTGTCACTGTCTCCGTCTCTGTCTCTCTCTCTGTCTCTGTCTCCGCCTCTGTCTCTGTCCCTGTCCCTCTCCCTGTCCCTGTCGCTGTCTCTGTCTCTGTCTCTGTCTCTGTCTCTGTCTCTGTCTCTGTCTCTGTCTCTGTCTCTGTCTCTGTCTCTGTCTCTGTCTCTGTCTCTGTCTCTGTCTCTGTCTCTGTCTCTATCTCTGTCACTGTCTCTGTCTCTATCTCTGTCTCTGTCTCTGTCTCTGGGTCTCTGCCTGTGTGCCTCTGCCTCTGTCTCTTTGTCTCTGTCTCTGCATCTCTGCCTCCGTGCCTATGTCTCTCTGTCTCTGTCTCTGTCTCTGTCTCTGTCTCCGTCTCTGTCTCTGTCTCTGTCTCTGCCTCTGCCTCTGTCTCTGTCCCTGTCCCTCTCCCTGTCCCTGTCGCTGTCTCTGTCTCTGTCTCTGTCTCTGTCTCTGTCTCTACCTCTGTCTCTGTCTGTGTCTCTGTCTCTGTCTCTGTCTATGCATCTGTCTCTGTCCCTGTCCCTGTCTCTGTCCCTGTCTCCGTCTCTGTCTCTGTCTCTGTCTTTGTCTCTGTCCCCGTATCTGTCTCTGTCTCTGCCTCTGTCTTTGTCTCTGTCTCTGTCTCTGTCTCTGTCTCTGCCCCTGTCTCTGTGTCTGTCTCTGTCTCTGTCTCTGCCTCTGTCTCTGTCTCTGTCTCTGTCGGTGTCTCTGCATCTGTCTCGGTCTTTGTCTCCGTCCCTGTCTCTGTCCCTGTCTCTGTCTCTGTCTCTGTCTGTGTCTCTGCCTCTGTCACGGTCTTTGTCTCCGTCTCTGTCTCTGTCTCTGTCTCTGTCTCTATCTCTGTCTCTGTCTCCTTCTCTGGGTTTCTGCCTGTGTGCCTCTGCCTCTGTCTCTTTGTCTCTGTCTCTGCATCTCTGCCTCCGTGCCTATGTCTCTCTGTCTCTGTCTCTGTCTCGGCCTCTGTCTCCGTCTCTGTCTCTGTCTCTGTCTCTGTCTCTGTCTCTGTCTCCGCCTCTGTCTCTGTCCCTGTCCCTCTCCCTGTCCCTGTCGCTGTCTCTGTCTCTGTGTCTGTCTCTGTCTGTGTCTCTGTCTCTGTCTCTGTCTCTGTCTCTGTCTCTGTCTCTGTCTCTGTCTCTGTCTCTGTCTCTGTCTCTGTCTCTGTCTCTGTCTCTGTCTCTGCCTCTGCCTCTGTCTCTGTCTCTGTCTCTGTCTCTGTCTCTATCTCTGTCTCTGTCTCTGTCTCTATCTTTGTCTCTGTCTCTGTCTCTGGGTCTCTGCCTGTGTGCCTCTGCCTCTGTCTCTTTGTCTCTGTCTCTGCATCTCTGCCTCCGTGCCTATGTCTCCCTGTCTCTGTCCCTCTCCCTGTCCCTGTCGCTGTCTCTGCCTCTGTCTCTGTCTCTGTCTCTGTCTCTGTCTCTGTCTCTGTCTCTGTCTCTGTCTCTGTCTCCGTCTCTGTCTCTATCTCTATCTCTGCCTCTGTCTCTGTCCCCGTATCTGTCTCTGTCTCTGCCTCTGTCTCTGTCCATGTCCCTCTGCCTGTTCCTGTCCCTGTCTCTGTCTCTGTCTCTGTCTCTGTATCTGTCTCTGTCTCTGTTTGTGTCTCTGTCTCTGTCTCGGACTTTGTCTCCGTCTCTGTCTCTGTCTCTGTCTCTGTCTCTGTCTCTGTCTCTGTCTCTGTCGCTGTCTCTGTCTCTGTCTCTGTCTCTGTCTCTGTCTCTGTCTCTGTCTCTGTCTCTGTCTCTGTCTCTGTCTCTGTCTCTGTCTCTGTCTCTGTCTCTGTCTCTGTCTCTGTCTCTGTCTCTGTCTCTGTCTCTGTCTCTGTCTCTGTCTCTGTCTCTGTCTCTGTCTCTGTCTCTGTCTCTGTCTCTGTCTCTGTCTCTGTCTCTGTCTCTGTCTCTGTCTCTGTCTCTGTCTCTGTCTCTGTCTCTGTCTCTGTCTCTGTCTCTGTCTCTGTCTCTGTCTATGCATCTGTCTCTGTCCCTGTCTCCGTCTCTGTCTCTGTCTCTGTCTTTGTCTCTGTCTCTGTCTCTGTCCCTGTTTCTGTCTCTGTCTTTGTCCCTGTCCCTGTCTCTGTCTCTGTCTCTGTCTCTGTCTCTGTCTCTGTCTCTGTCTCTGTCTCTGTCTCTGTCTCTGTCTCAGTCCCTGTCTCTGTCTATGTCTCTGTCTCTGTCTCTGTCTCTGTCTCTGTCTCTGTCTCTGTCTCTGTCTCTGTCTCTGTCTCTGTCTCTGTCTCTGTCTCTGTCTCTGTCTCTGTCTCTGTCTCTGTCTCTGTCTCTGTCTCTGTCTCTGTCTCTGTCTCTGTCTCTGTCTCTGTCTCTGTCTCTGTCTCTGTCTCTGTCTCTGTCTCTGTGTCTGTCTCTGTCTCTGTCTCTGTCTCTGTCTCTGTCTCCGCCTTTGTCTCTGCCTTTGTCTCCGTATTTGTCTCTGTCTGTGTCTCCATCTTTGTCTCCGTCTTTGTCTGCGTCTTTGCCTCCGTCTTGGTCTCAGTCTTTGTCGCCGTCTTTATCTCCGTCTTTGTCTTCATACTTGTCTCTGTTTTTGTCTCCGTCTTTGTCTCTATCTCTGTCTCTGTCTTTGTCTCTGTCTCTGTCTCTGTCTCTGTCTCTGTCTCTGTCTCTGTCTCTGTCTCTGTCTCTGTCTCTGTCTCTGTCTCTGTCTCTGTCTCTGTCTCTGTCTCTGTCTCTGTCTCCGTATCGGTCTCTGTCTCTGTCTCTGTCTCCGCCTCTGTCTCTGCCTTTGTCTCCGTATTTGTCTCTGTCTGTGTCTCCATATTTGTCTCCGTCTTTGTCTGCGTCTTTGCCTCCGTTTTGGTCTCAGTCTTTGTCTCCGTCTTTGTCTCCGTCTTTGTCTTCCTACTTGTCTCTGTTTTTGTCTGCGTCTTTGTCTCTATCTCTGTCTCCATCTCTGTCTCTGTCTCGGTCTCTGTCTCTGTCTCTGTCTCTGTCTCTGTCTCTGTCTCTGTCTTTGTCTCCGTCTTTGCCTCCGTCTTTGTCTTCGTCTTAGTCTCCGTCTTTGTCTCAGTCTTTGTCTACGCCTTTGTGCCTGTCTTTGTCTCCATATTTGTCACCGTCTTTGTCTCTGTATTTGTCTCCGTCTGTGTCTCCATATTTGTCTCCGTCTTTGTCTCCGTCTTTGCCTCCGTCTTTGTCTACGTCTTTGTCTCAGTCTTTGTCTCCGTCTTTGTCTCCGTCTTTGTCTTCATACTTGTCTCTGTTTTTGTCTCCGTCTGTGTCTCTATCTCTGTCTCTGTCTCTCTCTCTGTCTCTGTCTCTGTCTCTGTCTCTGTCTCTGTCTCTGTCTCTGTCTCTGTCTCTGTCTTTGTCTCTATCTCTGTCTCTGTCTCAGTCCCTGTCTCTGTCTCTGTCTCTGTCTCTGTCTCTGTCTCTGTCTCTGTCTCTGTCTCTGTCTCTGTCTCTGTCTCTGTCTCTGTCTCTGTCTCTGTCCCTGTCTCTGTCTCTGTCTCAGTCTCAGTCTCTGTCTCTGTCTCTGTCTCAATCTCTTGTCTCTGTCTCTGTCTCTGTCTCCATCTCTGTCTCTGTCTCGGTCTCTGTCTCTGTCTCTGTCTCTGTCTATGTCTCTGTCTCTGTCTCTGTCTTTGTCTCTGTCTCTGTCTCTGTCTCTGTCTCTGTCTCTGTCTCTGTCTCTGTCTTTGTATCCGTCTTTGTCTCCGTCTTTGTCTCCGCTTATGTCTCCTGCCCCTCTGTCTCGGTCTTTGTCTCATGCACCTCAGTCTCTGTCTCTGTCTCTGTCTCTGTCTGTGTCTGTGTCTCTGTCTCTGCCTCTGTCTCCGCCTCTGCCTCTGTCTCTGTCTTTGTCTCCATCCTTGTCTCCGTCTTTGTCTCCGTCTTTGTCACCGTCTTTGTCTCCGTCGTCGTCTTCCTCTTCGTCTGCGTCTTTGTCTCCGTCTTTGTCTACGTCTTTGTCTACGTCTTTGTCTCCGTCTTTGTCTTCGTCCATGTCTCCTGCCCCTCTGTCTCGGTCTTTGTCTCATATGCCTCTGTCTCTGTCTATGTCTCTGTCTGTGTCGCCGTCTTTGTCTCCGTCGTCGTCTTCCTCTTCGTCTGCGTCATTGTCTCCGTCTTTGTCTCCGTCCATGTCTCCTGCCCCTTTGTCTCGGTCTTTGTCTCATGCGCGTCTCTCTCTGTCTCTGTCTCTGTCTGTGTCTCTGTCTCTGTCTCTGTTTCTGTCTCTGTCACTGTCTCTGTCTCTGTCTCTGTCTCTTTCTCTGTCTCTGTCTCTGTCTCTGTCTCTGTCTCTGTCTCTGTCTCTGTCTTTGTATCCGGCTTTGTCTCCGTCTTTGTCTCCGTCGTTGTCTTCTTCTTTGTCTCCGCCTTTGTCTCCGCTTGTGTCTCCTGCCCCTCTGTCTCTGTCTCTGTCTCTGTCTCTGTCTCTGTCTCTGTCTCTGTCTCTGTCTCTGTCTCTGTCTCTGTCTCTGTCTCTGTCTCTGTCTCTGTCTCTGTCTCTGTCTCTGTCTCTGTCTCTGTCTCTGTCTCTGTCTCTGTCTCTGTCTCTGTCTCTGTCTCTGTCTCTGTCTCTGTCTCTGTCTATGCATCTGTCTCTGTCCCTGTCTCCGTCTCTGTCTCTGTCTCTGTCTTTGTCTCTGTCTCTGTCTCTGTCCCTGTTTCTGTCTCTGTCTTTGTCCCTGTCCCTGTCTCTGTCTCTGTCTCTGTCTCTGTCTCTGTCTCTGTCTCTGTCTCTGTCTCTGTCTCTGTCTCTGTCTCTGTCTCAGTCCCTGTCTCTGTCTCTGTCTCTGTCTCTGTCTCTGTCTCTGTCTCTGTCTCTGTCTCTGTCTCTGTCTCTGTCTCTGTCTCTGTCTCTGTCTCTGTCTCTGTCTCTGTCTCTGTCTCTGTCTCTGTCTCTGTCTCTGTCTCTGTCTCTGTCTCTGTCTCTGTCTCTGTCTCTGTCTCTGTCTCTGTCTCTGTCTCTGTCTCTGTCTCTGTCTCTGTCTCTGTCTCTGTCTCTGTCTCTGTCTCTGTCTCCGCCTTTGTCTCTGCCTTTGTCTCCGTATTTGTCTCTGTCTGTGTCTCCATCTTTGTCTCCGTCTTTGTCTGCGTCTTTGCCTCCGTCTTGGTCTCAGTCTTTGTCGCCGTCTTTATCTCCGTCTTTGTCTTCATACTTGTCTCTGTTTTTGTCTCCGTCTTTGTCTCTATCTCTGTCTCTGTCTTTGTCTCTGTCTCTGTCTCTGTCTCTGTCTCTGTCTCTGTCTCTGTCTCTGTCTCTGTCTCTGTCTCTGTCTCTGTCTCTGTCTCTGTCTCTGTCTCTGTCTCTGTCTCTGTCTCTGTCTCTGTCTCTGTCTCTGTCTCTGTCTCCGTATCGGTCTCTGTCTCTGTCTCTGTCTCCGCCTCTGTCTCTGCCTTTGTCTCCGTATTTGTCTCTGTCTGTGTCTCCATATTTGTCTCCGTCTTTGTCTGCGTCTTTGCCTCCGTTTTGGTCTCAGTCTTTGTCTCCGTCTTTGTCTTCCTACTTGTCTCTGTTTTTGTCTGCGTCTTTGTCTCTATCTCTGTCTCCATCTCTGTCTCTGTCTCGGTCTCTGTCTCTGTCTCTGTCTCTGTCTCTGTCTCTGTCTCTGTCTCTGTCTTTGTCTCCGTCTTTGCCTCCGTCTTTGTTTTCGTCTTAGTCTCCGTCTTTGTCTCAGTCTTTGTCTACGTCTTTGTGCCTGTCTTTGTCTCCATATTTGTCACCGTCTTTGTCTCTGTATTTGTCTCCGTCTGTGTCTCCATATTTGTCTCCGTCTTTGTCTCCGTCTTTGCCTCCGTCTTTGTCTACGTCTTTGTCTCAGTCTTTGTCTCCGTCTTTGTCTCCGTCTTTGTCTTCATACTTGTCTCTGTTTTTGTCTCCGTCTGTGTCTCTATCTCTGTCTCTGTCTCTCTCTCTGTCTCTGTCTCTGTCTCTGTCTCTGTCTCTGTCTCTGTCTCTGTCTCTGTCTTTGTCTCTATCTCTGTCTCTGTCTCAGTCCCTGTCTCTGTCTCTGTCTCTGTCTCTGTCTCTGTCTCTGTCTCTGTCTCTGTCTCTGTCCCTGTCTCTGTCTCTGTCTCAGTCTCAGTCTCTGTCTCTGTCTCTGTCTCAATCTCTTGTCTCTGTCTCTGTCTCTGTCTCCATCTCTGTCTCTGTCTCGGTCTCTGTCTCTGTCTCTGTCTCTGTCTATGTCTCTGTCTCTGTCTCTGTCTCTTTCTCTGTCTCTGTCTCTGTCTCTGTCTCTGTCTCTGTCTCTGTCTCTGTCTCTGTCTTTGTATCCGGCTTTGTCTCCGTCTTTGTCTCCGTCGTTGTCTTCTTCTTTGTCTCCGCCTTTGTCTCCGCTTGTGTCTCCTGCCCCTCTGTCTCTGTCTCTGTCTCTGTCTCTGTCTCTGTCTCTGTCTCTGTCTCTGTCTCTGTCTCTGTCTCTGTCTCTGTCTCTGTCTCTGTCTCTGTCTCTGTCTCTGTCTCTGTCTCTGTCTCTGTCTCTGTCTCTGTCTCTGTCTCTGTCTCTGTCTCTGTCTCTGTCTCTGTCTCTGTCTCTGTCTCTGTCTATGCATCTGTCTCTGTCCCTGTCTCCGTCTCTGTCTCTGTCTCTGTCTTTGTCTCTGTCTCTGTCTCTGTCCCTGTTTCTGTCTCTGTCTTTGTCCCTGTCCCTGTCTCTGTCTCTGTCTCTGTCTGTGTCTCTGTCTCTGTCTCTGTCTCTGTCTCTGTCTCTGTCTCTGTCTCTGTCTCTGTCTCTGTCTCTGTCTCTGTCTCTGTCTCCGCCTTTGTCCCTGCCTTTGTCTCCGTATTTGTCTCTGTCTGTGTCTCCATCTTTGTCTCCGTCTTTGTCTGCGTCTTTGCCTCCGTCTTGGTCTCAGTCTTTGTCGCCGTCTTTATCTCCGTCTTTGTCTCTGTTTTTGTCTCCGTCTTTGTCTCTATCTCTGTCTCTGTCTTTGTCTCTGTCTCTGTCTCTGTCTCTGTCTCTGTCTCTGTCTCTGTCTCTGTCTCTGTCTCTGTCTCTGTTTCTGTCTCTGTCTCTGTCTCTGTCTCTGTCTCTGTCTCTGTCTCTCTCTCTGTCTCTGTCTCTGTCTCTGTCTCCGTATCGGTCTCTGTCTCTGTCTCTGTCTCCGCCTCTGTCTCTGCCTTTGTCTCCGTATTTGTCTCTGTCTGTGTCTCCATATTTGTCTCCGTCTTTGTCTGCGTCTTTGCCTCCGTTTTGGTCTCAGTCTTTGTCTCCGTCTTTGTCTCCGTCTTTGTCTTCCTACTTGTCTCTGTTTTTGTCTGCGTCTTTGTCTCTATCTCTGTCTCGGTCTCTGTCTCTGTCTCTGTCTCTGTCTCTGTCTCTGTCTCTGTCTCTGTCTTTGTCTCCGTCTTTGCCTCCGTCTTTGTCTTCGTCTTAGTCTCCGTCTTTGTCTCAGTCTTTGTCTACGTCTTTGTGCCTGTCTTTGTCTCCATATTTGTCACCGTCTTTGTCTCTGTATTTGTCTCCGTCTGTGTCTCCATATTTGTCTCCGTCTTTGTCTCCGTCTTTGCCTCCGTCTTTGTCTACGTCTTTGTCTCAGTCTTTGTCTCCGTCTTTGTCTCCGTCTTTGTCTTCATACTTGTCTCTGTTTTTGTCTCCGTCTGTGTCTCTATCTCTGTCTCTGTCTCTCTCTCTGTCTCTGTCTCTGTCTCTGTCTCTGTCTCTGTCTCTGTCTCTGTCTTTGTCTCTATCTCTGTCTCTGTCTCTATCTCTGTCTCTGTCTCTGTCTCTGGGTGTCTGCCTGTGTGCCTCTGCCTCTGTCTCTTTGTCTCTGTCTCTGCATCTCTGCCTCCGTGCCTATGTCTCCCTGTTTCTGTCCCTCTCCCTGTCCCTGTCGCTGTCTCTGCCTCTGTCTCTGTCTCTGTCTCTGTCTCTGTCTCTGTCTCTGTCTCTGTCTCTGTCTCTGTCTCTGTCTCTGTCTCCGTCTCTGTCTCTATCTCTATCTCTGCCTCTGTCTCTGTCCCCGTATCTGTCTCTGTCTCTGCCTCTGTCTCTGTCCATGTCCCTCTGCCTGTTCCTGTCCCTGTCGCTGTCTCAGTCTGTGTCTCTGTCTCTGCCTTTGTCTCTGTCTGTGTCTCTGCCTCTGCCTCCGTCTCTGTCTCTGTCTCTGTCTCTGTATCTGTCTCTGTCTCTGTTTGTGTCTCTGTCTCTGTCTCGGTCTTTGTCTCCGTCTCTGTCTGTGTCTCTGTCTCTGTCTCTGTCTCTGTCTCTGTCTCTGTCTCTGTCTCTGTCTCTGTCTCTGTCGCTGTCTCTGTCTCTGTCTCTGTCTCTGTCTCTGTCTCTGTCTCTGTCTCTGTCTCTGTCTCTGTCTCTGTCTCTGTCTCTGTCTCTGTCTCTGTCTCTGTCTCTGTCTCTGTCTCTGTCTCTGTCTCTGTCTCTGTCTCTGTCTCTGTCTCTGTCTCTGTCTCTGTCTCTGTCTCTGTCTATGCATCTGTCTCTGTCCCTGTCTCCGTCTCTGTCTCTGTCTCTGTCTTTGTCTCTGTCTCTGTCTCTGTCCCTGTTTCTGTCTCTGCCTTTGCCTCTGTCTCTGTCTCTGTCTCTGTCACTGTCTCCGTCTCTGTCCCTCTCTCTGTCTCTGTCTCCGCCTCTGTCTCTGTCCCTGTCCCTCTCCCTGTCCCTGTCGCTGTCTCTGTCTCTGTCTCTGTCTCTGTCTCTGTCTCTGTCTCTGTCTCTGTCTCTGTCTCTGTCTCTGTCTCTGTCTCTGTCTCTGTCTCTGTCTCTGTCTCTGTCTCTGTCTCTATCTCTGTCACTGTCTCTGTCTCTATCTCTGTCTCTGTCTCTGTCTCTGGGTCTCTGCCTGTGTGCCTCTGCCTCTGTCTCTTTGTCTCTGTCTCTGCATCTCTGCCTCCGTGCCTATGTCTCTCTGTCTCTGTCTCTGTCTCTGTCTCTGTCTCCGTCTCTGTCTCTGTCTCTGTCTCTGCCTCTGCCTCTGTCTCTGTCCCTGTCCCTCTCCCTGTCCCTGTCGCTGTCTCTGTCTCTGTCTCTGTCTCTGTCTCTGTCTCTACCTCTGTCTCTGTCTGTGTCTCTGTCTCTGTCTCTGTCTATGCATCTGTCTCTGTCCCTGTCTCTGTCCCTGTCTCCGTCTCTGTCTCTGTCTCTGTCTTTGTCTCTGTCCCCGTATCTGTCTCTGTCTCTGCCTCTGTCTTTGTCTCTGTCTCTGTCTCTGTCTCTGTCTCTGCCCCTGTCTCTGTGTCTGTCTCTGTCTCTGTCTCTGCCTCTGTCTCTGTCTCTGTCTCTGTCGGTGTCTCTGCATCTGTCTCGGTCTTTGTCTCCGTCCCTGTCTCTGTCCCTGTCTCTGTCTCTGTCTCTGTCTGTGTCTCTGCCTCTGTCACGGTCTTTGTCTCCGTCTCTGTCTCTGTCTCTGTCTCTGTCTCTATCTCTGTCTCTGTCTCCTTCTCTGGGTTTCTGCCTGTGTGCCTCTGCCTCTGTCTCTTTGTCTCTGTCTCTGCATCTCTGCCTCCGTGCCTATGTCTCTCTGCCTCTGCCTCTGTCTCTGTCTCTGTCTCTGTCTCTGTCTCTATCTCTGTCTCTGTCTCTGTCTCTATCTTTGTCTCTGTCTCTGTCTCTGGGTCTCTGCCTGTGTGCCTCTGCCTCTGTCTCTTTGTCTCTGTCTCTGCATCTCTGCCTCCGTGCCTATGTCTCCCTGTCTCTGTCCCTCTCCCTGTCCCTGTCGCTGTCTCTGCCTCTGTCTCTGTCTCTGTCTCTGTCTCTGTCTCTGTCTCTGTCTCTGTCTCTGTCTCTGTCTCTGTCTCTGTCTCCGTCTCTGTCTCTATCTCTATCTCTGCCTCTGTCTCTGTCCCCGTATCTGTCTCTGTCTCTGCCTCTGTCTCTGTCCATGTCCCTCTGCCTGTTCCTGTCCCTGTCGCTGTCTCAGTCTCTGTCTCTGTCTCTGCCTTTGTCTCTGTCTGTGTCTCTGCCTCTGCCTCCGTCTCTGTCTCTGTCTCTGTCTCTGTATCTGTCTCTGTCTCTGTTTGTGTCTCTGTCTCTGTCTCGGACTTTGTCTCCGTCTCTGTCTCTGTCTCTGTCTCTGTCTCTGTCTCTGTCTCTGTCGCTGTCTCTGTCTCTGTCTCTGTCTCTGTCTCTGTCTCTGTCTCTGTCTCTGTCTCTGTCTCTGTCTCTGTCTCTGTCTCTGTCTCTGTCTCTGTCTCTGTCTCTGTCTCTGTCTCTGTCTCTGTCTCTGTCTCTGTCTCTGTCTCTGTCTCTGTCTCTGTCTCTGTCTCTGTCTCTGTCTCTGTCTCTGTCTCTGTCTCTGTCTCTGTCTATGCATCTGTCTCTGTCCCTGTCTCCGTCTCTGTCTCTGTCTCTGTCTTTGTCTCTGTCTCTGTCTCTGTCCCTGTTTCTGTCTCTGTCTTTGTCCCTGTCCCTGTCTCTGTCTCTGTCTCTGTCTCTGTCTCTGTCTCTGTCTCTGTCTCTGTCTCTGTCTCTGTCTCTGTCTCTGTCTCCGTCTCAGTCCCTGTCTCTGTCTATGTCTCTGTCTCTGTCTCTGTCTCTGTCTCTGTCTCTGTCTCTGTCTCTGTCTCTGTCTCTGTCTCTGTCTCTGTCTCTGTCTCTGTCTCTGTCTCTGTCTCTGTCTCTGTCTCTGTCTCTGTCTCTGTCTCTGTCTCTGTCTCTGTCTCTGTCTCTGTCTCTGTGTCTGTCTCTGTCTCTGTCTCTGTCTCTGTCTCTGTCTCCGCCTTTGTCTCTGCCTTTGTCTCCGTATTTGTCTCTGTCTGTGTCTCCATCTTTGTCTCCGTCTTTGTCTGCGTCTTTGCCTCCGTCTTGGTCTCAGTCTTTGTCGCCGTCTTTATCTCCGTCTTTGTCTTCATACTTGTCTCTGTTTTTGTCTCCGTCTTTGTCTCTATCTCTGTCTCTGTCTTTGTCTCTGTCTCTGTCTCTGTCTCTGTCTCTGTCTCTGTCTCTGTCTCTGTCTCTGTCTCTGTCTCTGTCTCTGTCTCTGTCTCTGTCTCTGTCTCTGTCTCTGTCTCTGTCTCTGTCTCTGTCTCTGTCTCTGTCTCCGTATCGGTCTCTGTCTCTGTCTCTGTCTCCGCCTCTGTCTCTGCCTTTGTCTCCGTATTTGTCTCTGTCTGTGTCTCCATATTTGTCTCCGTCTTTGTCTGCGTCTTTGCCTCCGTTTTGGTCTCAGTCTTTGTCTCCGTCTTTGTCTCCGTCTTTGTCTTCCTACTTGTCTCTGTTTTTGTCTGCGTCTTTGTCTCTATCTCTGTCTCCATCTCTGTCTCTGTCTCGGTCTCTGTCTCTGTCTCTGTCTCTGTCTCTGTCTCTGTCTCTGTCTTTGTCTCCGTCTTTGCCTCCGTCTTTGTCTTCGTCTTAGTCTCCGTCTTTGTCTCAGTCTTTGTCTACGCCTTTGTGCCTGTCTTTGTCTCCATATTTGTGACCGTCTTTGTCTCTGTATTTGTCTCCGTCTGTGTCTCCATATTTGTCTCCGTCTTTGTCTCCGTCTTTGCCTCCGTCTTTGTCTACGTCTTTGTCTCAGTCTTTGTCTCCGTCTTTGTCTCCGTCTTTGTCTTCATACTTGTCTCTGTTTTTGTCTCCGTCTGTGTCTCTATCTCTGTCTCTGTCTCTCTCTCTGTCTCTGTCTCTGTCTCTGTCTCTGTCTCTGTCTCTGTCTCTGTCTCTGTCTCTGTCTTTGTCTCTATCTCTGTCTCTGTCTCAGTCCCTGTCTCTGTCTCTGTCTCTGTCTCTGTCTCTGTCTCTGTCTCTGTCTCTGTCTCTGTCTCTGTCTCTGTCTCTGTCTCTGTCTCTGTCCCTGTCTCTGTCTCTGTCTCAGTCTCAGTCTCTGTCTCTGTCTCTGTCTCAATCTCTTGTCTCTGTCTCTGTCTCTGTCTCCATCTCTGTCTCTGTCTCGGTCTCTGTCTCTGTCTCTGTCTCTGTCTATGTCTCTGTCTCTGTCTCTGTCTCTGTCTCTGTCTCTGTCTCTGTCTCTGTCTCTGTCTCTGTCTCTGTCTCTGTCTCTGTCTCTGTCTCTGTCTCTGTCTCTGTCTCCGTCTTTGTCTCTGTCTTTGTCTCCATCTTTGTCTCCGTCCTTGTACCTGTCTTTGTCTCCGTATTTGTGTCCGTCTGTGTAACCATCTTTGTCTCCGTCTTTGTCTCCGTCTTTGCCTCCGTCTTTGTCTTCGTCTTAGTCTCCGTCTTTGTCTCAGTCTTTGTCTCCGTCTTTGTGCCTGTCTTTGTCTCCATATTTGTCACCGTCTTTGTCTCTGTATTTGTCTCCGTCTGTGTCTCCATATTTGTCTCCGTCTTTGTCTCCGTCTATGCCTCCGTCTTTGTCTACGTCTTTGTCTCCGTCTTTGTCTCCGTCTTTGTCTCCGTCTTTGTCTCCGTCCATGTCTCCTGACCCTCTGTCCCGGTCTTTGTCTCATGCGCGTCTCTCTCTGTCTCTGTCTCTGTCTGTGCCTCTGTCTCTGCCTCTGTTTCTGTCTCTGTCTCTGTCTCTGTCTCTGTCTCTGTCTCTGTCTCTGTCTCTGTCTCTGTCTCTGTCTCTGTCTCTGTCTCTGTCTCTGTCTCTGTCTCTGTCTCTGTCTCTGTCTCTGTCTCTGTCTCTGTCTTTGTATCCGTCTTTGTCTCCGTCTTTGTCTCCGCTTATGTCTCCTGCCCCTCTGTCTCGGTCTTTGTCTCATGCACCTCAGTCTCTGTCTCTGTCTCTGTCTCTGTCTGTGTCTGTGTCTCTGTCTCTGCCTCTGTCTCCGCCTCTGCCTCTGTCTCTGTCTTTGTCTCCATCCTTGTCTCCGTCTTTGTCTCCGTCTTTGTCACCGTCTTTGTCTCCGTCGTCGTCTTCCTCTTCGTCTGCGTCTTTGTCTCCGTCTTTGTCTACGTCTTTGTCTACGTCTTTGTCTCCGTCTTTGTCTTCGTCCATGTCTCCTGCCCCTCTGTCTCGGTCTTTGTCTCATATGCCTCTGTCTCTGTCTATGTCTCTGTCTGTGTCGCCGTCTTTGTCTCCGTCGTCGTCTTCCTCTTCGTCTGCGTCATTGTCTCCGTCTTTGTCTCCGTCCATGTCTCCTGCCCCTTTGTCTCGGTCTTTGTCTCATGCGCGTCTCTCTCTGTCTCTGTCTCTGTCTGTGTCTCTGTCTCTGTCTCTGTTTCTGTCTCTGTCTCTGTCTCTGTCTCTGTCTCTGTCTCTTTCTCTGTCTCTGTCTCTGTCTCTGTCTCTGTCTCTGTCTCTGTCTCTGTCTTTGTATCCGGCTTTGTCTCCGTCTTTGTCTCCGTCGTTGTCTTCTTCTTTGTCTCCGCCTTTGTCTCCGCTTGTGTCTCCTGCCCCTCTGTCTCTGTCTCTGTCTCTGTCTCTGTCTCTGTCTCTGTCTCTGTCTCTGTCTCTGTCTCTGTCTCTGTCTCTGTCTATGTCTCTGTCTCTGTCTCTGTCTCTGTCTCTGTCTCTGTCTCTGTCTCTGTCTCTGTCTCTGTCTCTGTCTCTGTCTCTGTCTCTGTCTCTGTCTATGCATCTGTCTCTGTCCCTGTCTCCGTCTCTGTCTCTGTCTCTGTCTTTGTCTCTGTCTCTGTCTCTGTCCCTGTTTCTGTCTCTGTCTTTGTCCCTGTCCCTGTCTCTGTCTCTGTCTCTGTCTCTGTCTCTGTCTCTGTCTCTGTCTCTGTCTCTGTCTCTGTCTCTGTCTCTGTCTCTGTCTCTGTCTCTGTCTCTGTCTCTGTCTCTGTCTCTGTCTATGCATCTGTCTCTGTCCCTGTCTCCGTCTCTGTCTCTGTCTCTGTCTTTGTCTCTGTCTCTGTCTCTGTCCCTGTTTCTGTCTCTGTCTTTGTCCCTGTCCCTGTCTCTGTCTCTGTCTCTGTCTCTGTCTCTGTCTCTGTCTCTGTCTCTGTCTCTGTCTCTGTCTCTGTCTCTGTCTCAGTCCCTGTCTCTGTCTCTGTCTCTGTCTCTGTCTCTGTCTCTGTCTCTGTCTCTGTCTCTGTCTCTGTCTCTGTCTCTGTCTCTGTCTCTGTCTCTGTCTCTGTCTCTGTCTCTGTCTCTGTCTCCGTCTCTGTCTCTGTCTCTGTCTCTGTCTCTGTCTCTGTCTCTGTCTCTGTCTCTGTCTCTGTCTCTGTCTCTGTCTCTGTCTCTGTCTCTGTCTCTGTCTCTGTCTCTGTCTCTGTCTCTGTCTCTGTCTCTGTCTCTGTCTCTGTCTCTGTCTCTGTCTCTGTCTCTGTCTCTGTCTCTGTCTCTGTCTCTGTCTCTGTCTCTGTCTCTGTCTCTGTCTATGCATCTGTCTCTGTCCCTGTCTCCGTCTCTGTCTCTGTCTCTGTCTCTGTCCCTGTTTCTGTCTCTGTCTTTGTCCCTGTCCCTGTCTCTGTCTCTGTCTCTGTCTCTGTCTCTGTCTCTGTCTCTGTCTCTGTCTCTGTCTCAGTCCCTGTCTCTGTCTCTGTCTCTGTCTCTGTCTCTGTCTCTGTCTCTGTCTCTGTCTCTGTCTCTGTCTCTGTCTCTGTCTCTGTCTCTGTCTCTGTCTCTGTCTCTGTCTCTGTCTCTGTCTCTGTCTCTGTCTCTGTCTCTGTCTCTGTCTCTGTCTCTGTCTCTGTCTCTGTCTCTGTCTCTGTCTCTGTCTCTGTCTCTGTCTCTGTCTCTGT
Organism: Megachile willughbiella; assembly: GCA_945859595.2. Classification (NCBI taxonomy): domain Eukaryota; kingdom Metazoa; phylum Arthropoda; class Insecta; order Hymenoptera; family Megachilidae; genus Megachile; species Megachile willughbiella. The sequence goes on from CAMAOD020000271.1 coordinate 918,317, forward strand.
CTCTGTCTCTGTCTCTGTCTCCGCCTTTGTCTCTGCCTTTGTCTCCGTATTTGTCTCTGTCTGTGTCTCCATCTTTGTCTCCGTCTTTGTCTGCGTCTTTGCCTCCGTCTTGGTCTCAGTCTTTGTCGCCGTCTTTATCTCCGTCTTTGTCTTCATACTTGTCTCTGTTTTTGTCTCCGTCTTTGTCTCTATCTCTGTCTCTGTCTTTGTCTCTGTCTCTGTCTCTGTCTCTGTCTCTGTCTCTGTCTCTGTCTCTGTCTCTGTCTCTGTCTCTGTCTCTGTCTCTGTCTCTGTCTCTGTCTCTGTCTCTGTCTCTCTCTCTGTCTCTGTCTCTGTCTCTGTCTCCGTATCGGTCTCTGTCTCTGTCTCTGTCTCCGCCTCTGTCTCTGCCTTTGTCTCCGTATTTGTCTCTGTCTGTGTCTCCATATTTGTCTCCGTCTTTGTCTGCGTCTTTGCCTCCGTTTTGGTCTCAGTCTTTGTCTCCGTCTTTGTCTCCGTCTTTGTCTTCCTACTTGTCTCTGTTTTTGTCTGCGTCTTTGTCTCTATCTCTGTCTCCATCTCTGTCTCTGTCTCGGTCTCTGTCTCTGTCTCTGTCTCTGTCTCTGTCTCTGTCTCTGTCTCTGTCTCTGTCTTTGTCTCCGTCTTTGCCTCCGTCTTTGTCTTCGTCTTAGTCTCCGTCTTTGTCTCAGTCTTTGTCTACGTCTTTGTGCCTGTCTTTGTCTCCATATTTGTCACCGTCTTTGTCTCTGTATTTGTCTCCGTCTGTGTCTCCATATTTGTCTCCGTCTTTGTCTCCGTCTTTGCCTCCGTCTTTGTCTACGTCTTTGTCTCAGTCTTTGTCTCCGTCTTTGTCTCCGTCTTTGTCTTCATACTTGTCTCTGTTTTTGTCTCCGTCTGTGTCTCTATCTCTGTCTCTGTCTCTCTCTCTGTCTCTGTCTCTGTCTCTGTCTCTGTCTCTGTCTCTGTCTCTGTCTCTGTCTCTGTCTTTGTCTCTATCTCTGTCTCTGTCTCAGTCCCTGTCTCTGTCTCTGTCTCTGTCTCTGTCTCTGTCTCTGTCTCTGTCTCTGTCTCTGTCTCTGTCTCTGTCTCTGTCTCTGTCTCTGTCTCTGTCTCTGTCTCTGTCTCTGTCTCTGTCTCTGTCTCTGTCTCTGTCTCTGTCTCTGTCTCTGTCTCTGTCTCTGTCTCTGTCTCTGTCTCTGTCTCTGTCTCTGTCTCTGTCTCTGTCTCTGTCTCTGTCTCTGTCTCTGTCTCTGTCTCTGTCTCTGTCTCTGTCTCTGTCTCTGTCTCTGTCTATGCATCTGTCTCTGTCCCTGTCTCCGTCTCTGTCTCTGTCTCTGTCTTTGTCTCTGTCTCTGTCTCTGTCCCTGTTTCTGTCTCTGTCTTTGTCCCTGTCCCTGTCTCTGTCTCTGTCTCTGTCTCTGTCTCTGTCTCTGTCTCTGTCTCTGTCTCTGTCTCAGTCCCTGTCTCTGTCTCTGTCTCTGTCTCTGTCTCTGTCTCTGTCTCTGTCTCTGTCTCTGTCTCTGTCTCTGTCTCTGTCTCTGTCTCTGTCTCTGTCTCTGTCTCTGTCTCTGTCTCTGTCTCTGTCTCTGTCTCTGTCTCTGTCTCTGTCTCTGTCTCTGTCTCTGTCTCTGTCTCTGTCTCTGTCTCTGTCCCTGTCTCTGTCTCTGTCTCAGTCTCAGTCTCTGTCTCTGTCTCTGTCTCAATCTCTTGTCTCTGTCTCTGTCTCTGTCTCCATCTCTGTCTCTGTCTCGGTCTCTGTCTCTGTCTCTGTCTCTGTCTATGTCTCTGTCTCTGTCTCTGTCTCTGTCTCTGTCTCTGTCTCTGTCTCTGTCTCTGTCTCTGTCTCTGTCTCTGTCTCTGTCTCTGTCTCTGTCTCTGTCTCTGTCTCTGTCTCTGTCTCTGTCTCCGTCTTTGTCTCTGTCTTTGTCACCATCTTTGTCTCCGTCTTTGTACCTGTCTTTGTCTCCGTATTTGTGTCCGTCTGTGTAACCATCTTTGTCTCCGTCTTTGTCTCCGTCTGTGCCTCCGTCTTTGTCTTCGTCTTAGTCTCCGTCTTTGTCTCAGTCTTTGTCTCCGTCTTTGTGCCTGTCTTTGTCTCCATATTTGTCACCGTCTTTATCTCTGTATTTGTCTCCGTCTGTGTCTCCATATTTGTCTCCGTCTTTGTCTCCGTCTATGCCTCCGTCTTTGTCTACGTCTTTGTCTCCGTCTTTGTCTCCGTCTTTGTCTCCGTCTTTGTCTCCGTCCATGTCTCCTGACCCTCTGTCTCGGTCTTTGTCTCATGCGCGTCTCTCTCTGTCTCTGTCTCTGTCTGTGCCTCTGTCTCTGCCTCTGTTTCTGTCTCTGTCTCTGTCTCTGTCTCTGTCTCTGTCTCTGTCTCTGTCTCTGTCTCTGTCTCTGTCTCTGTCTCTGTCTCTGTCTCTGTCTCTGTCTTTGTATCCGTCTTTGTCTCCGTCTTTGTCTCCGCTTATGTCTCCTGCCCCTCTGTCTCGGTCTTTGTCTCATATGCCTCTGTCTCTGTCTATGTCTCTGTCTGTGTCGCCGTCTTTGTCTCCGTCGTCGTCTTCCTCTTCGTCTGCGTCATTGTCTCCGTCTTTGTCTCCTGCCCCTTTGTCTCGGTCTTTGTCTCATGCGCGTCTCTCTCTGTCTCTGTCTCTGTCTGTGTCTCTGTCTCTGTCTCTGTTTCTGTCTCTGTCTCTGTCTCTGTCTCTGTCTCTGTCTCTTTCTCTGTCTCTGTCTCTGTCTCTGTCTCTGTCTCTGTCTCTGTCTCTGTCTTTGTATCCGGCTTTGTCTCCGTCTTTGTCTCCGTCGTTGTCTTCTTCTTTGTCTCCGCCTTTGTCTCCGCTTGTGTCTCCTGCCCCTCTGTCTCTGTCTCTGTCTCTGTCTCTGTCTCTGTCTCTGTCTCTGTCTCTGTCTCTGTCTCTGTCTCTGTCTCTGTCTATGTCTCTGTCTCTGTCTCTGTCTCTGTCTCTGTCTCTGTCTCTGTCTCTGTCTCTGTCTCTGTCTCTGTCTCTGTCTCTGTCTCTGTCTCTGTCTATGCATCTGTCTCTGTCCCTGTCTCCGTCTCTGTCTCTGTCTCTGTCTTTGTCTCTGTCTCTGTCTCTGTCCCTGTTTCTGTCTCTGTCTTTGTCCCTGTCCCTGTCTCTGTCTCTGTCTCTGTCTCTGTCTCTGTCTCTGTCTCTGTCTCTGTCTCTGTCTCTGTCTCTGTCTCTGTCTCTGTCTCTGTCTCAGTCCCTGTCTCTGTCTCTGTCTCTGTCTCTGTCTCTGTCTCTGTCTCTGTCTCTGTCTCTGTCTCTGTCTCTGTCACTGTCTCTGTCTCTGTCTCTGTCTCTGTCTCTGTCTCTGTCTCTGTCTCTGTCTCTGTCTCTGTCTCTGTCTCTGTCTCTGTCTCTGTCTCTGTCTCTGTCTCTGTCTCTGTCTCTGTCTCTGTCTCTGTCTCTGTCTCCGCCTTTGTCTCTGCCTTTGTCTCCGTATTTGTCTCTGTCTGTGTCTCCATCTTTGTCTCCGTCTTTGTCTGCGTCTTTGCCTCCGTCTTGGTCTCAGTCTTTGTCGCCGTCTTTATCTCCGTCTTTGTCTTCATACTTGTCTCTGTTTTTGTCTCCGTCTTTGTCTCTATCTCTGTCTCTGTCTTTGTCTCTGTCTCTGTCTCTGTCTCTGTCTCTGTCTCTGTCTCTGTCTCTGTCTCTGTCTCTGTCTCTGTCTCTGTCTCTGTCTCTGTCTCTGTCTCTGTCTCTGTCTCTGTCTCTGTCTCTGTCTCTGTCTCTGTCTCTGTCTCTGTCTCTGTCTCTGTCTCTGTCTCCGTATCGGTCTCTGTCTCTGTCTCTGTCTCCGCCTCTGTCTCTGCCTTTGTCTCCGTATTTGTCTCTGTCTGTGTCTCCATATTTGTCTCCGTCTTTGTCTGCGTCTTTGCCTCCGTTTTGGTCTCAGTCTTTGTCTCCGTCTTTGTCTCCGTCTTTGTCTTCCTACTTGTCTCTGTTTTTGTCTGCGTCTTTGTCTCTATCTCTGTCTCCATCTCTGTCTCTGTCTCGGTCTCTGTCTCTGTCTCTGTCTCTGTCTCTGTCTCTGTCTCTGTCTCTGTCTCTGTCTTTGTCTCCGTCTTTGCCTCCGTCTTTGTTTTCGTCTTAGTCTCCGTCTTTGTCTCAGTCTTTGTCTACGTCTTTGTGCCTGTCTTTGTCTCCATATTTGTCACCGTCTTTGTCTCTGTATTTGTCTCCGTCTGTGTCTCCATATTTGTCTCCGTCTTTGTCTCCGTCTTTGCCTCCGTCTTTGTCTACGTCTTTGTCTCAGTCTTTGTCTCCGTCTTTGTCTCCGTCTTTGTCTTCATACTTGTCTCTGTTTTTGTCTCCGTCTGTGTCTCTATCTCTGTCTCTGTCTCTCTCTCTGTCTCTGTCTCTGTCTCTGTCTCTGTCTCTGTCTCTGTCTCTGTCTCTGTCTCTGTCTCTGTCTCTGTCTTTGTCTCTATCTCTGTCTCTGTCTCAGTCCCTGTCTCTGTCTCTGTCTCTGTCTCTGTCTCTGTCTCTGTCTCTGTCTCTGTCTCTGTCTCTGTCTCTGTCTCTGTCTCTGTCTCTGTCCCTGTCTCTGTCTCTGTCTCAGTCTCAGTCTCTGTCTCTGTCTCTGTCTCAATCTCTTGTCTCTGTCTCTGTCTCTCTCTCCATCTCTGTCTCTGTCTCGGTCTCTGTCTCTGTCTCTGTCTCTGTCTATGTCTCTGTCTCTGTCTCTGTCTCTTTCTCTGTCTCTGTCTCTGTCTCTGTCTCTGTCTCTGTCTCTGTCTCTGTCTTTGTATCCCGCTTTGTCTCCGTCTTTGTCTCCGTCGTTGTCTTCTTCTTTGTCTCCGCCTTTGTCTCCGCTTGTGTCTCCTGCCCCTCTGTCTCTGTCTCTGTCTCTGTCTCTGTCTCTGTCTCTGTCTCTGTCTCTGTCTCTGTCTCTGTCTCTGTCTCTGTCTCTGTCTCTGTCTCTGTCTCTGTCTCTGTCTCTGTCTCTGTCTCTGTCTCTGTCTCTGTCTCTGTCTCTGTCTCTGTCTCTGTCTCTGTCTCTGTCTCTGTCTCTGTCTCTGTCTCTGTCTCTGTCTCTGTCTATGCATCTGTCTCTGTCCCTGTCTCCGTCTCTGTCTCTGTCTCTGTCTTTGTCTCTGTCTCTGTCTCTGTCCCTGTTTCTGTCTCTGTCTTTGTCCCTGTCCCTGTCTCTGTCTCTGTCTCTGTCTCTGTCTCTGTCTCTGTCTCTGTCTCTGTATCTGTCTCTGTCTCAGTCCCTGTCTCTGTCTCTGTCTCTGTCTCTGTCTCTGTCTCTGTCTCTGTCTCTGTCTCTGTCTCTGTCTCTGTCTCTGTCTCTGTCTCTGTCTCTGTCTCTGTCTCTGTCTCTGTCTCTGTCTCTGTCTCTGTCTCTGTCTCTGTCTCTGTCTCTGTCTCTGTCTCTGTCTCTGTCTCTGTCTCTGTCTCTGTCTCTGTCTCTGTCTCTGTCTCTGTCTCTGTCTCTGTCTCTGTCTCTGTCTCTGTCTCCGCCTTTGTCTCTGCCTTTGTCTCCGTATTTGTCTCTGTCTGTGTCTCCATCTTTGTCTCCGTCTTTGTCTGCGTCTTTGCCTCCGTCTTGGTCTCAGTCTTTGTCGCCGTCTTTATCTCCGTCTTTGTCTTCATACTTGTCTCTGTTTTTGTCTCCGTCTTTGTCTCTATCTCTGTCTCTGTCTTTGTCTCTGTCTCTGTCTCTGTCTCTGTCTCTGTCTCTGTCTCTGTCTCTGTCTCTGTCTCTGTCTCTGTCTCTGTCTCTGTCTCTGTCTCTGTCTCTGTCTCTGTCTCTGTCTCTGTCTCTCTCTCTGTCTCTGTCTCTGTCTCTGTCTCCGTATCGGTCTCTGTCTCTGTCTCTGTCTCCGCCTCTGTCTCTGCCTTTGTCTCCGTATTTGTCTCTGTCTGTGTCTCCATATTTGTCTCCGTCTTTGTCTGCGTCTTTGCCTCCGTTTTGGTCTCAGTCTTTGTCTCCGTCTTTGTCTCCGTCTTTGTCTTCCTACTTGTCTCTGTTTTTGTCTGCGTCTTTGTCTCTATCTCTGTCTCCATCTCTGTCTCTGTCTCGGTCTCTGTCTCTGTCTCTGTCTCTGTCTCTGTCTCTGTCTTTGTCTCCGTCTTTGCCTCCGTCTTTGTCTTCGTCTTAGTCTCCGTCTTTGTCTCAGTCTTTGTCTACGTCTTTGTGCCTGTCTTTGTCTCCATATTTGTCACCGTCTTTGTCTCTGTATTTGTCTCCGTCTGTGTCTCCATATTTGTCTCCGTCTTTGTCTCCGTCTTTGCCTCCGTCTTTGTCTACGTCTTTGTCTCAGTCTTTGTCTCCGTCTTTGTCTCCGTCTTTGTCTTCATACTTGTCTCTGTTTTTGTCTCCGTCTGTGTCTCTATCTCTGTCTCTGTCTCTCTCTCTGTCTCTGTCTCTGTCTCTGTCTCTGTCTCTGTCTCTGTCTCTGTCTTTGTCTCTATCTCTGTCTCTGTCTCAGTCCCTGTCTCTGTCTCTGTCTCTGTCTCTGTCTCTGTCTCTGTCTCTGTCTCCGTCTCTGTCTCTGTCTCTGTCTCTGTCTCTGTCTCTGTCCCTGTCTCTGTCTCTGTCTCAGTCTCAGTCTCTGTCTCTGTCCCTGTCTCAATCTCTTGTCTCTGTCTCTGTCTCTGTCTCCATCTCTGTCTCTGTCTCGGTCTCTGTCTCTGTCTCTGTCTCTGTCTATGTCTCTGTCTCTGTCTCTGTCTCTTTCTCTGTCTCTGTCTCTGTCTCTGTCTCTGTCTCTGTCTCTGTCTCTGTCTCTGTCTCTGTCTCTGTCTCTGTCTCTGTCTCAGTCCCTGTCTCTGTCTCTGTCTCTGTCTCTGTCTCTGTCTCTGTCTCTGTCTCTGTCTCTGTCTCTGTCTCTGTCTCTGTCTCTGTCTCTGTCTCTGTCTCTGTCTCTGTCTCTGTCTCTGTCTCTGTCTCTGTCTCTGTACCTGTCTCTGTCTCTGTCTCAGTCTCAGTCTCTGTCTCTGTCTCTGTCTCAATCTCTTGTCTCTGTCTCTGTCTCTGTCTCCATCTCTGTCTCTGTCTCGGTCTCTGTCTCTGTCTCTGTCTCTGTCTATGTCTCTGTCTCTGTCTCTGTCTCTGTCTCTGTCTCTGTCTCTGTCTCTGTCTCTGTCTCTGTCTCTGTCTCTGTCTCTGTCTCTGTCTCTGTCTCTGTCTCTGTCTCTGTCTCTGTCTCTGTCTCCGTCTTTGTCTCTGTCTTTGTCTCCATCTTTGTCTCCGTCTTTGTACCTGTCTTTGTCTCCGTATTTGTGTCCGTCTGTGTAACCATCTTTGTCTCCGTCTTTGTCTCCGTCTGTGCCTCCGTCTTTGTCTTCGTCTTAGTCTCCGTCTTTGTCTCAGTCTTTGTCTCCGTCTTTGTGCCTGTCTTTGTCTCCATATTTGTCACCGTCTTTATCTCTGTATTTGTCTCCGTCTGTGTCTCCATATTTGTCTCCGTCTTTGTCTCCGTCTATGCCTCCGTCTTTGTCTACGTCTTTGTCTCCGTCTTTGTCTCCGTCTTTGTCTCCGTCTTTGTCTCCGTCCATGTCTCCTGACCCTCTGTCTCGGTCTTTGTCTCATGCGCGTCTCTCTCTGTCTCTGTCTCTGTCTGTGCCTCTGTCTCTGCCTCTGTTTCTGTCTCTGTCTCTGTCTCTGTCTCTGTCTCTGTCTCTGTCTCTGTCTCTGTCTCTGTCTCTGTCTCTGTCTCTGTCTCTGTCTCTGTCTCTGTCTCTGTCTCTGTCTTTGTATCCGTCTTTGTCTCCGTCTTTGTCTCCGCTTATGTCTCCTGCCCCTCTGTCTCGGTCTTTGTCTCATGCACCTCAGTCTCTGTCTCTGTCTCTGTCTCTGTCTGTGTCTGTGTCTCTGTCTCTGCCTCTGTCTCCGCCTCTGCCTCTGTCTCTGTCTTTGTCTCCATCCTTGTCTCCGTCTTTGTCTCCGTCTTTGTCACCGTCTTTGTCTCCGTCGTCGTCTTCCTCTTCGTCTGCGTCTTTGTCTCCGTCTTTGTCTACGTCTTTGTCTACGTCTTTGTCTCCGTCTTTGTCTTCGTCCATGTCTCCTGCCCCTCTGTCTCGGTCTTTGTCTCATATGCCTCTGTCTCTGTCTATGTCTCTGTCTGTGTCGCCGTCTTTGTCTCCGTCGTCGTCTTCCTCTTCGTCTGCGTCATTGTCTCCGTCTTTGTCTCCGTCCATGTCTCCTGCCCCTTTGTCTCGGTCTTTGTCTCATGCGCGTCTCTCTCTGTCTCTGTCTCTGTCTGTGTCTCTGTCTCTGTCTCTGTTTCTGTCTCTGTCTCTGTCTCTGTCTCTGTCTCTGTCTCTTTCTCTGTCTCTGTCTCTGTCTCTGTCTCTGTCTCTGTCTCTGTCTCTGTCTTTGTATCCGGCTTTGTCTCCGTCTTTGTCTCCGTCGTTGTCTTCTTCTTTGTCTCCGCCTTTGTCTCCGCTTGTGTCTCCTGCCCCTCTGTCTCTGTCTCTGTCTCTGTCTCTGTCTCTGTCTCTGTCTCTGTCTCTGTCTCTGTCTCTGTCTATGTCTCTGTCTCTGTCTCTGTCTCTGTCTCTGTCTCTGTCTCTGTCTCTGTCTCTGTCTCTGTCTCTGTCTCTGTCTCTGTCTCTGTCTCTGTCTATGCATCTGTCTCTGTCCCTGTCTCCGTCTCTGTCTCTGTCTCTGTCTTTGTCTCTGTCTCTGTCTCTGTCCCTGTTTCTGTCTCTGTCTTTGTCCCTGTCCCTGTCTCTGTCTCTGTCTCTGTCTCTGTCTCTGTCTCTGTCTCTGTCTCTGTCTCTGTCTCTGTCTCTGTCTCTGTCTCAGTCCCTGTCTCTGTCTCTGTCTCTGTCTCTGTCTCTGTCTCTGTCTCTGTCTCTGTCTCTGTCTCTGTCTCTGTCTCTGTCACTGTCTCTGTCTCTGTCTCTGTCTCTGTCTCTGTCTCTGTCTCTGTCTCTGTCTCTGTCTCTGTCTCTGTCTCTGTCTCTGTCTCTGTCTCTGTCTCTGTCTCTGTCTCTGTCTCTGTCTCTGTCTCTGTCTCTGTCTCCGCCTTTGTCTCTGCCTTTGTCTCCGTATTTGTCTCTGTCTGTGTCTCCATCTTTGTCTCCGTCTTTGTCTGCGTCTTTGCCTCCGTCTTGGTCTCAGTCTTTGTCGCCGTCTTTATCTCCGTCTTTGTCTTCATACTTGTCTCTGTTTTTGTCTCCGTCTTTGTCTCTATCTCTGTCTCTGTCTTTGTCTCTGTCTCTGTCTCTGTCTCTGTCTCTGTCTCTGTCTCTGTCTCTGTCTCTGTCTCTGTCTCTGTCTCTGTCTCTGTCTCTGTCTCTGTCTCTGTCTCTGTCTCTGTCTCTGTCTCTCTCTCTGTCTCTGTCTCTGTCTCTGTCTCCGTATCGGTCTCTGTCTCTGTCTCTGTCTCCGCCTCTGTCTCTGCCTTTGTCTCCGTATTTGTCTCTGTCTGTGTCTCCATATTTGTCTCCGTCTTTGTCTGCGTCTTTGCCTCCGTTTTGGTCTCAGTCTTTGTCTCCGTCTTTGTCTCCGTCTTTGTCTTCCTACTTGTCTCTGTTTTTGTCTGCGTCTTTGTCTCTATCTCTGTCTCCATCTCTGTCTCTGTCTCGGTCTCTGTCTCTGTCTCTGTCTCTGTCTCTGTCTCTGTCTCTGTCTCTGTCTTTGTCTCCGTCTTTGCCTCCGTCTTTGTCTTCGTCTTAGTCTCCGTCTTTGTCTCAGTCTTTGTCTACGTCTTTGTGCCTGTCTTTGTCTCCATATTTGTCACCGTCTTTGTCTCTGTATTTGTCTCCGTCTGTGTCTCCATATTTGTCTCCGTCTTTGTCTCCGTCTTTGCCTCCGTCTTTGTCTACGTCTTTGTCTCAGTCTTTGTCTCCGTCTTTGTCTCCGTCTTTGTCTTCATACTTGTCTCTGTTTTTGTCTCCGTCTGTGTCTCTATCTCTGTCTCTGTCTCTCTCTCTGTCTCTGTCTCTGTCTCTGTCTCTGTCTCTGTCTCTGTCTCTGTCTTTGTCTCTATCTCTGTCTCTGTCTCAGTCCCTGTCTCTGTCTCTGTCTCTGTCTCTGTCTCTGTCTCTGTCTCTGTCTCCGTCTCTGTCTCTGTCTCTGTCTCTGTCTCTGTCCCTGTCTCTGTCTCTGTCTCAGTCTCAGTCTCTGTCTCTGTCCCTGTCTCAATCTCTTGTCTCTGTCTCTGTCTCTGTCTCCATCTCTGTCTCTGTCTCGGTCTCTGTCTCTGTCTCTGTCTCTGTCTATGTCTCTGTCTCTGTCTCTGTCTCTTTCTCTGTCTCTGTCTCTGTCTCTGTCTCTGTCTCTGTCTCTGTCTCTGTCTCTGTCTCTGTCTCTGTCTCTGTCTCTGTCTCAGTCCCTGTCTCTGTCTCTGTCTCTGTCTCTGTCTCTGTCTCTGTCTCTGTCTCTGTCTCTGTCTCTGTCTCTGTCTCTGTCTCTGTCTCTGTCTCTGTCTCTGTCTCTGTCTCTGTCTCTGTCTCTGTCTCTGTCTCTGTCTCTGTCTCTGTCTCTGTCTCTGTCCCTGTCTCTGTCTCTGTCTCAGTCTCAGTCTCTGTCTCTGTCTCTGTCTCAATCTCTTGTCTCTGTCTCTGTCTCTGTCTCCATCTCTGTCTCTGTCTCGGTCTCTGTCTCTGTCTCTGTCTCTGTCTATGTCTCTGTCTCTGTCTCTGTCTCTGTCTCTGTCTCTGTCTCTGTCTCTGTCTCTGTCTCTGTCTCTGTCTCTGTCTCTGTCTCTGTCTCTGTCTCTGTCTCTGTCTCTGTCTCCGTCTTTGTCTCTGTCTTTGTCTCCATCTTTGTCTCCGTCTTTGTACCTGTCTTTGTCTCCGTATTTGTGTCCGTCTGTGTAACCATCTTTGTCTCCGTCTTTGTCTCCGTCTGTGCCTCCGTCTTTGTCTTCGTCTTAGTCTCCGTCTTTGTCTCAGTCTTTGTCTCCGTCTTTGTGCCTGTCTTTGTCTCCATATTTGTCACCGTCTTTATCTCTGTATTTGTCTCCGTCTGTGTCTCCATATTTGTCTCCGTCTTTGTCTCCGTCTATGCCTCCGTCTTTGTCTACGTCTTTGTCTCCGTCTTTGTCTCCGTCTTTGTCTCCGTCTTTGTCTCCGTCCATGTCTCCTGACCCTCTGTCTCGGTCTTTGTCTCATGCGCGTCTCTCTCTGTCTCTGTCTCTGTCTGTGCCTCTGTCTCTGCCTCTGTTTCTGTCTCTGTCTCTGTCTCTGTCTCTGTCTCTGTCTCTGTCTCTGTCTCTGTCTCTGTCTCTGTCTCTGTCTCTGTCTCTGTCTCTGTCTCTGTCTTTGTATCCGTCTTTGTCTCCGTCTTTGTCTCCGCTTATGTCTCCTGCCCCTCTGTCTCGGTCTTTGTCTCATGCACCTCAGTCTCTGTCTCTGTCTCTGTCTCTGTCTGTGTCTGTGTCTCTGTCTCTGCCTCTGTCTCCGCCTCTGCCTCTGTCTCTGTCTTTGTCTCCATCCTTGTCTCCGTCTTTGTCTCCGTCTTTGTCACCGTCTTTGTCTCCGTCGTCGTCTTCCTCTTCGTCTGCGTCTTTGTCTCCGTCTTTGTCTACGTCTTTGTCTACGTCTTTGTCTCCGTCTTTGTCTTCGTCCATGTCTCCTGCCCCTCTGTCTCGGTCTTTGTCTCATATGCCTCTGTCTCTGTCTATGTCTCTGTCTGTGTCGCCGTCTTTGTCTCCGTCGTCGTCTTCCTCTTCGTCTGCGTCATTGTCTCCGTCTTTGTCTCCGTCCATGTCTCCTGCCCCTTTGTCTCGGTCTTTGTCTCATGCGCGTCTCTCTCTGTCTCTGTCTCTGTCTGTGTCTCTGTCTCTGTCTCTGTTTCTGTCTCTGTCTCTGTCTCTGTCTCTGTCTCTGTCTCTTTCTCTGTCTCTGTCTCTGTCTCTGTCTCTGTCTCTGTCTCTGTCTCTGTCTTTGTATCCGGCTTTGTCTCCGTCTTTGTCTCCGTCGTTGTCTTCTTCTTTGTCTCCGCCTTTGTCTCCGCTTGTGTCTCCTGCCCCTCTGTCTCTGTCTCTGTCTCTGTCTCTGTCTCTGTCTCTGTCTCTGTCTCTGTCTCTGTCTCTGTCTATGTCTCTGTCTCTGTCTCTGTCTCTGTCTCTGTCTCTGTCTCTGTCTCTGTCTCTGTCTCTGTCTCTGTCTCTGTCTCTGTCTCTGTCTCTGTCTATGCATCTGTCTCTGTCCCTGTCTCCGTCTCTGTCTCTGTCTCTGTCTTTGTCTCTGTCTCTGTCTCTGTCCCTGTTTCTGTCTCTGTCTTTGTCCCTGTCCCTGTCTCTGTCTCTGTCTCTGTCTCTGTCTCTGTCTCTGTCTCTGTCTCTGTCTCTGTCTCTGTCTCTGTCTCTGTCTCAGTCCCTGTCTCTGTCTCTGTCTCTGTCTCTGTCTCTGTCTCTGTCTCTGTCTCTGTCTCTGTCTCTGTCTCTGTCACTGTCTCTGTCTCTGTCTCTGTCTCTGTCTCTGTCTCTGTCTCTGTCTCTGTCTCTGTCTCTGTCTCTGTCTCTGTCTCTGTCTCTGTCTCTGTCTCTGTCTCTGTCTCTGTCTCTGTCTCTGTCTCTGTCTCCGCCTTTGTCTCTGCCTTTGTCTCCGTATTTGTCTCTGTCTGTGTCTCCATCTTTGTCTCCGTCTTTGTCTGCGTCTTTGCCTCCGTCTTGGTCTCAGTCTTTGTCGCCGTCTTTATCTCCGTCTTTGTCTTCATACTTGTCTCTGTTTTTGTCTCCGTCTTTGTCTCTATCTCTGTCTCTGTCTTTGTCTCTGTCTCTGTCTCTGTCTCTGTCTCTGTCTCTGTCTCTGTCTCTGTCTCTGTCTCTGTCTCTGTCTCTGTCTCTGTCTCTGTCTCTGTCTCTGTCTCTGTCTCTGTCTCTGTCTCTGTCTCTGTCTCTGTCTCTGTCTCTGTCTCTGTCTCTGTCTCTGTCTCTGTCTCTGTCTCCGTATCGGTCTCTGTCTCTGTCTCTGTCTCCGCCTCTGTCTCTGCCTTTGTCTCCGTATTTGTCTCTGTCTGTGTCTCCATATTTGTCTCCGTCTTTGTCTGCGTCTTTGCCTCCGTTTTGGTCTCAGTCTTTGTCTCCGTCTTTGTCTCCGTCTTTGTCTTCCTACTTGTCTCTGTTTTTGTCTGCGTCTTTGTCTCTATCTCTGTCTCCATCTCTGTCTCTGTCTCGGTCTCTGTCTCTGTCTCTGTCTCTGTCTCTGTCTCTGTCTCTGTCTCTGTCTTTGTCTCCGTCTTTGCCTCCGTCTTTGTTTTCGTCTTAGTCTCCGTCTTTGTCTCAGTCTTTGTCTACGTCTTTGTGCCTGTCTTTGTCTCCATATTTGTCACCGTCTTTGTCTCTGTATTTGTCTCCGTCTGTGTCTCCATATTTGTCTCCGTCTTTGTCTCCGTCTTTGCCTCCGTCTTTGTCTACGTCTTTGTCTCAGTCTTTGTCTCCGTCTTTGTCTCCGTCTTTGTCTTCATACTTGTCTCTGTTTTTGTCTCCGTCTGTGTCTCTATCTCTGTCTCTGTCTCTCTCTCTGTCTCTGTCTCTGTCTCTGTCTCTGTCTCTGTCTCTGTCTCTGTCTCTGTCTCTGTCTCTGTCTTTGTCTCTATCTCTGTCTCTGTCTCAGTCCCTGTCTCTGTCTCTGTCTCTGTCTCTGTCTCTGTCTCTGTCTCTGTCTCTGTCTCTGTCTCTGTCTCTGTCCCTGTCTCTGTCTCTGTCTCAGTCTCAGTCTCTGTCTCTGTCTCTGTCTCAATCTCTTGTCTCTGTCTCTGTCTCTCTCTCCATCTCTGTCTCTGTCTCGGTCTCTGTCTCTGTCTCTGTCTCTGTCTATGTCTCTGTCTCTGTCTCTGTCTCTTTCTCTGTCTCTGTCTCTGTCTCTGTCTCTGTCTCTGTCTTTGTATCCGGCTTTGTCTCCGTCTTTGTCTCCGTCGTTGTCTTCTTCTTTGTCTCCGCCTTTGTCTCCGCTTGTGTCTCCTGCCCCTCTGTCTCTGTCTCTGTCTCTGTCTCTGTCTCTGTCTCTGTCTCTGTCTCTGTCTCTGTCTCTGTCTCTGTCTCTGTCTCTGTCTCTGTCTCTGTCTCTGTCTCTGTCTCTGTCTCTGTCTCTGTCTCTGTCTCTGTCTCTGTCTCTGTCTCTGTCTCTGTCTCTGTCTCTGTCTCTGTCTCTGTCTCTGTCTCTGTCTCTGTCTCTGTCTCTGTCTCTGTCTCCGCCTTTGTCTCTGCCTTTGTCTCCGTATTTGTCTCTGTCTGTGTCTCCATCTTTGTCTCCGTCTTTGTCTGCGTCTTTGCCTCCGTCTTGGTCTCAGTCTTTGTCGCCGTCTTTATCTCCGTCTTTGTCTTCATACTTGTCTCTGTTTTTGTCTCCGTCTTTGTCTCTATCTCTGTCTCTGTCTTTGTCTCTGTCTCTGTCTCTGTCTCTGTCTCTGTCTCTGTCTCTGTCTCTGTCTCTGTCTCTGTCTCTGTCTCTGTCTCTGTCTCTGTCTCTGTCTCTCTCTCTGTCTCTGTCTCTGTCTCTGTCTCCGTATCGGTCTCTGTCTCTGTCTCTGTCTCCGCCTCTGTCTCTGCCTTTGTCTCCGTATTTGTCTCTGTCTGTGTCTCCATATTTGTCTCCGTCTTTGTCTGCGTCTTTGCCTCCGTTTTGGTCTCAGTCTTTGTCTCCGTCTTTGTCTCCGTCTTTGTCTTCCTACTTGTCTCTGTTTTTGTCTGCGTCTTTGTCTCTATCTCTGTCTCCATCTCTGTCTCTGTCTCGGTCTCTGTCTCTGTCTCTGTCTCTGTCTCTGTCTCTGTCTCTGTCTCTGTCTTTGTCTCCGTCTTTGCCTCCGTCTTTGTCTTCGTCTTAGTCTCCGTCTTTGTCTCAGTCTTTGTCTACGTCTTTGTGCCTGTCTTTGTCTCCATATTTGTCACCGTCTTTGTCTCTGTATTTGTCTCCGTCTGTGTCTCCATATTTGTCTCCGTCTTTGTCTCCGTCTTTGCCTCCGTCTTTGTCTACGTCTTTGTCTCAGTCTTTGTCTCCGTCTTTGTCTCCGTCTTTGTCTTCATACTTGTCTCTGTTTTTGTCTCCGTCTGTGTCTCTATCTCTGTCTCTGTCTCTCTCTCTGTCTCTGTCTCTGTCTCTGTCTCTGTCTCTGTCTCTGTCTCTGTCTTTGTCTCTATCTCTGTCTCTGTCTCAGTCCCTGTCTCTGTCTCTGTCTCTGTCTCTGTCTCTGTCTCTGTCTCTGTCTCTGTCTCTGTCTCTGTCTCTGTCTCTGTCTCTGTCTCTGTCCCTGTCTCTGTCTCTGTCTCAGTCTCAGTCTCTGTCTCTGTCCCTGTCTCAATCTCTTGTCTCTGTCTCTGTCTCTGTCTCCATCTCTGTCTCTGTCTCGGTCTCTGTCTCTGTCTCTGTCTCTGTCTATGTCTCTGTCTCTGTCTCTGTCTCTTTCTCTGTCTCTGTCTCTGTCTCTGTCTCTGTCTCTGTCTCTGTCTCTGTCTTTGTATCCGGCTTTGTCTCCGTCTTTGTCTCCGTCGTTGTCTTCTTCTTTGTCTCCGCCTTTGTCTCCGCTTGTGTCTCCTGCCCCTCTGTCTCTGTCTCTGTCTCTGTCTCTGTCTCTGTCTCTGTCTCTGTCTCTGTCTCTGTCTCTGTCTCTGTCTCTGTCTCTGTCTCTGTCTCTGTCTCTGTCTCTGTCTCTGTCTCTGTCTCTGTCTCTGTCTCTGTCTCTGTCTCTGTCTCTGTCTCTGTCTCTGTCTCTGTCTCTGTCTCTGTCTCTGTCTCTGTCTCTGTCTCTGTCTCTGTCTCTGTCTCTGTCTCTGTCTATGCATCTGTCTCTGTCCCTGTCTCCGTCTCTGTCTCTGTCTCTGTCTTTGTCTCTGTCTCTGTCTCTGTCCCTGTTTCTGTCTCTGTCTTTGTCCCTGTCCCTGTCTCTGTCTCTGTCTCTGTCTCTGTCTCTGTCTCTGTCTCTGTCTCTGTCTCTGTCTCAGTCCCTGTCTCTGTCTCTGTCTCTGTCTCTGTCTCTGTCTCTGTCTCTGTCTCTGTCTCTGTCTCTGTCTCTGTCTCTGTCTCTGTCTCTGTCTCTGTCTCTGTCTCTGTCTCTGTCTCTGTCTCTGTCTCTGTCTCTGTCTCTGTCTCTGTCTCTGTCTCTGTCTCTGTCTCTGTCTCTGTCTCTGTCTCTGTCTCTGTCTCTGTCTCTGTCTCTGTCTCTGTCTCTGTCTCTGTCTCTGTCTCCGCCTTTGTCTCTGCCTTTGTCTCCGTATTTGTCTCTGTCTGTGTCTCCATCTTTGTCTCCGTCTTTGTCTGCGTCTTTGCCTCCGTCTTGGTCTCAGTCTTTGTCGCCGTCTTTATCTCCGTCTTTGTCTTCATACTTGTCTCTGTTTTTGTCTCCGTCTTTGTCTCTATCTCTGTCTCTGTCTTTGTCTCTGTCTCTGTCTCTGTCTCTGTCTCTGTCTCTGTCTCTGTCTCTGTCTCTGTCTCTGTCTCTGTCTCTGTCTCTGTCTCTGTCTCTGTCTCTGTCTCTGTCTCTGTCTCTGTCTCTGTCTCTGTCTCTGTCTCCGTATCGGTCTCTGTCTCTGTCTCTGTCTCCGCCTCTGTCTCTGCCTTTGTCTCCGTATTTGTCTCTGTCTGTGTCTCCATATTTGTCTCCGTCTTTGTCTGCGTCTTTGCCTCCGTTTTGGTCTCAGTCTTTGTCTCCGTCTTTGTCTCCGTCTTTGTCTTCCTACTTGTCTCTGTTTTTGTCTGCGTCTTTGTCTCTATCTCTGTCTCCATCTCTGTCTCTGTCTCGGTCTCTGTCTCTGTCTCTGTCTCTGTCTCTGTCTCTGTCTCTGTCTCTGTCTCTGTCTTTGTCTCCGTCTTTGCCTCCGTCTTTGTCTTCGTCTTAGTCTCCGTCTTTGTCTCAGTCTTTGTCTACGTCTTTGTGCCTGTCTTTGTCTCCATATTTGTCACCGTCTTTGTCTCTGTATTTGTCTCCGTCTGTGTCTCCATATTTGTCTCCGTCTTTGTCTCCGTCTTTGCCTCCGTCTTTGTCTACGTCTTTGTCTCAGTCTTTGTCTCCGTCTTTGTCTCCGTCTTTGTCTTCATACTTGTCTCTGTTTTTGTCTCCGTCTGTGTCTCTATCTCTGTCTCTGTCTCTCTCTCTGTCTCTGTCTCTGTCTCTGTCTCTGTCTCTGTCTCTGTCTCTGTCTTTGTCTCTATCTCTGTCTCTGTCTCAGTCCCTGTCTCTGTCTCTGTCTCTGTCTCTGTCTCTGTCTCTGTCTCTGTCTCTGTCTCTGTCTCTGTCTCTGTCTCTGTCTCTGTCCCTGTCTCTGTCTCTGTCTCAGTCTCAGTCTCTGTCTCTGTCTCTGTCTCAATCTCTTGTCTCTGTCTCTGTCTCTGTCTCCATCTCTGTCTCTGTCTCGGTCTCTGTCTCTGTCTCTGTCTCTGTCTATGTCTCTGTCTCTGTCTCTGTCTCTGTCTCTGTCTCTGTCTCTGTCTCTGTCTCTGTCTCTGTCTCTGTCTCTGTCTCTGTCTCTGTCTCTGTCTCTGTCTCTGTCTCTGTCTCTGTCTCCGTCTTTGTCTCTGTCTTTGTCTCCATCTTTGTCTCCGTCTTTGTACCTGCCTTTGTCTCCGTATTTGTGTCCGTCTGTGTAACCATCTTTGTCTCCGTCTTTGTCTCCGTCTGTGCCTCCGTCTTTGTCTTCGTCTTAGTCTCCGTCTTTGTCTCAGTCTTTGTCTCCGTCTTTGTGCCTGTCTTTGTCTCCATATTTGTCACCGTCTTTGTCTCTGTATTTGTCTCCGTCTGTGTCTCCATATTTGTCTCCGTCTTTGTCTCCGTCTATGCCTCCGTCTTTGTCTACGTCTTTGTCTCCGTCTTTGTCTCCGTCTTTGTCTCCGTCTTTGTCTCCGTCCATGTCTCCTGACCCTCTGTCTCGGTCTTTGTCTCATGCGCGTCTCTCTCTGTCTCTGTCTCTGTCTGTGCCTCTGTCTCTGCCTCTGTTTCTGTCTCTGTCTCTATCTCTGTCTCTGTCTCTGTCTCTGTCTCTGTCTCTGTCTCTGTCTCTGTCTCTGTCTCTGTCTCTGTCTCTGTCTCTGTCTCTGTCTCTGTCTCTGTCTTTGTATCCGTCTTTGTCTCCGTCTTTGTCTCCGCTTATGTCTCCTGCCCCTCTGTCTCGGTCTTTGTCTCATGCACCTCAGTCTCTGTCTCTGTCTCTGTCTCTGTCTGTGTCTGTGTCTCTGTCTCTGCCTCTGTCTCCGCCTCTGCCTCTGTCTCTGTCTTTGTCTCCATCCTTGTCTCCGTCTTTGTCTCCGTCTTTGTCACCGTCTTTGTCTCCGTCGTCGTCTTCCTCTTCGTCTGCGTCTTTGTCTCCGTCTTTGTCTACGTCTTTGTCTACGTCTTTGTCTCCGTCTTTGTCTTCGTCCATGTCTCCTGCCCCTCTGTCTCGGTCTTTGTCTCATATGCCTCTGTCTCTGTCTATGTCTCTGTCTGTGTCGCCGTCTTT
Organism: Megachile willughbiella; assembly: GCA_945859595.2. Taxonomy (NCBI): domain Eukaryota; kingdom Metazoa; phylum Arthropoda; class Insecta; order Hymenoptera; family Megachilidae; genus Megachile; species Megachile willughbiella. The sequence continues at coordinate 936,684 of CAMAOD020000271.1, forward strand.
GTCTCTGTTTCTGTCTCTGTCTCTGTCTCTGTCTCTGTCTCTGTCTCTGTCTCTTTCTCTGTCTCTGTCTCTGTCTCTGTCTCTGTCTCTGTCTCTGTCTCTGTCTTTGTATCCGGCTTTGTCTCCGTCTTTGTCTCCGTCGTTGTCTTCCTCTTTGTCTCCGCCTTTGTCTCCGCTTGTGTCTCCTGCCCCTCTGTCTCGGTCTTTGTCTCATGCACCTCTGTCTCTGTCTCTGTCTCTGTCTCTGTCTGTGTCTGTGTCTGTGTCTCTGTCTCTGTCTCTGTCTGTGTCTGTGTCTCTGTCTCTGTTTCCGAATCGGACTCTGCCTCTGTCTCTGTCTCCGCTTTTGTCTCTGCCTTTGTCTCCGTATTTGTCTCTGTCTGTGTCTCCATCTTTGTCTCCGTCTTTGCCTCCGTCTTGGTCTCGGTCATTGTCTCCGTCTTTTTCTCCGTCTTTGTCTTCCTACTTGTGTCTGTTTTTGTCTCGTCTTTGTCTCTATCTCTGTCTCTGTCTTTGTCTCTGTCTCTGTCTCTGTCTCTGTCTCTGTCTCTGTCTCTGTCTCTGTCTCTGTCTCTGTCTCTGTCTCTGTCTCTGTCTCTGTCTCTGTCTCTGTCTCTGTCTCTGTCTCTGTCTCTGTCTCTGTCTCTGTCTCTGTCTCTGTCTCTGTCTCTGTCTCTGTCTCTGTCTCTGTCTCTGTCTCTGTCTCTGTCTCTGTCTCTGTCTCTGTCTCTGTCTCTGTCTCTGTCTCTGTCTCTGTCTCTATCTCTGTCTCTGTCTCAGTCCCTGTCTCTGTCTCTGTCTCTGTCTCTGTCTCTGTCTCTGTCTTTGTCTCTGTCTCTGTCTCTGTCTCTGTCTCTGTCTCTGTCTCAGTCTCAGTCTCTGTCTCTGTCTCAATCTCTTGTCTCTGTCTCTGTCTGTGTCTCCATCTCTGTCTCTGTCTCGGTCTCTGTCTCTGTCTCTGTCTCTGTCTCTGTCTCTGTCTCTGTCTCTGTCTCTGTCTCTGTCTCTGTCTCTGTCTCTGTCTCTGTCTCTGTCTCTGTCTCTGTCTCTGTCTCTGTCTCTGTCTCTGTCTCTGTCTCTGTCTCTGTCTCTGTCTCTGTCTCTGTCTCTGTCTCTGTCTCTGTCTCTGTCTCTGTCTCTGTCTCTGTCTCTGTCTCTGTCTCTGTCTCTGTCTCTGTCCCTGTCTCTGACTCTGTCTCTGTCTCTGTCTTCGCCTTTGTCTCTGTCTTTGTCTCCATCTTTGTCTCCGTCTTTGTCTTCGTCTTAGTCTCCGTCTTTGTCTCAGTCTTTGTCTCCGTCTTTGTGCCTGTCTTTGTCTCCATATTTGTCACCGTATTTGTCTCTGTATTTGTCTCCGTCTGTGTCTCCATATTTGTCTCCGTCTTTGTCTCCGTCTTTGCCTCCGTCTTTGTCTACGTCTTTGTCTACGTCTTTGTCTCCGTCTTTGTCTCCGTCTTTGTCTCCGTCCATGTCTCCTGCCCCTCTGTCTCGGTCTTTGTCTCATGCGCGTCTCTCTCTGTCTCTGTCTCTGTCTGTGTCTCTGTCTCTGTCTCTGTTTCTGTCTCTGTCTCTGTCTCTGTCTCTGTCTCTGTCTCTGTCTCTGTCTCTGTCTCTGTCTCTGTCTCTGTCTCTGTCTCTGTCTCTGTCTCTGTCTCTGTCTCTGTCTCTGTCTCTGTCTCTGTCTCTGTCTTTGTATCCGTCTTTGTCTCCGTCTTTGTCTCCGTCGTTGTCTTCCTCTTTGTCTCCGCCTTTGTCTCCGCTTATGTCTCCTGCCCCTCTGTCTCGGTCTTTGTCTCATGCACCTCAGTCTCTGTCTCTTTCTCTGTCTCTGTCTGTGTCTGTGTCTCTGTCTCTGTCTCTGTCTCTGTCTGTGTCTGTGTCTCTGTCTCTGTTTCCGTATCGGACTCTGCCTCTGTCTCTATCTCCGCTTTTGTCTCTGCCTTTGTCTCCGTATTTGTCCCTGTCTGTGTCTGTGTCTCTGTCTCTGTTTCCGTATCGGACTCTGCCTCTGTCTCTATCTCCGCTTTTGTCTCTGCCTTTGTCTCCGTATTTGTTTCTGTCTGTGTCTCCATCTTTGTCTCCGTCTTTGTCTCCGTCGTCGTCTTCCCCTTTGTCTCCGTCTTTGTCTCCGCTTATGTCTCCTGCCCATCTACCTCGGTCTTTGTCTCATGCACCTCTGTCTCTGTCTCTGTCCCTGTCTCTGACTCTGTCTCTGTCTCTGTCTTCGCCTTTGTCTCTGTCTTTGTCTCCATATTTGTCTCCGTCTTTGTCTCCGTCTTTGCCTCCGTCTTTGTCTACGTCTTTGTCTACGTCTTTGTCTACGTCTTTGTCTCCGTCTTTGTCTTCGTCCATGTCTCCTGCCCCTCTGTCTCGGTCTTTGTCTCATATGCCTCTGTCTCTGTCTATGTCTCTGTCTGTGTCGCCGTCTTTGTCTCCGTCGTCGTCTTCCTCTTCGTCTGCGTCATTGTCTCCGTCTTTGTCTCCGTCCATGTCTCCTGCCCCTTTGTCTCGGTCTTTGTCTCATGCGCGTCTCTCTCTGTCTCTGTCTCTGTCTGTGTCTCTGTCTCTGTCTCTGTTTCTGTCTCTGTCTCTGTCTCTGTCTCTGTCTCTGTCTCTGTCTCTTTCTCTGTCTCTGTCTCTGTCTCTGTCTCTGTCTCTGTCTCTGTCTCTGTCTTTGTATCCGGCTTTGTCTCCGTCTTTGTCTCCGTCGTTGTCTTCTTCTTTGTCTCCGCCTTTGTCTCCGCTTGTGTCTCCTGCCCCTCTGTCTCTGTCTCTGTCTCTGTCTCTGTCTCTGTCTCTGTCTCTGTCTCTGTCTCTGTCTCTGTCTATGTCTCTGTCTCTGTCTCTGTCTCTGTCTCTGTCTCTGTCTCTGTCTCTGTCTCTGTCTCTGTCTCTGTCTCTGTCTCTGTCTCTGTCTCTGTCTATGCATCTGTCTCTGTCCCTGTCTCCGTCTCTGTCTCTGTCTCTGTCTTTGTCTCTGTCTCTGTCTCTGTCCCTGTTTCTGTCTCTGTCTTTGTCCCTGTCCCTGTCTCTGTCTCTGTCTCTGTCTCTGTCTCTGTCTCTGTCTCTGTCTCTGTCTCTGTCTCTGTCTCTGTCTCAGTCCCTGTCTCTGTCTCTGTCTCTGTCTCTGTCTCTGTCTCTGTCTCTGTCTCTGTCTCTGTCTCTGTCACTGTCTCTGTCTCTGTCTCTGTCTCTGTCTCTGTCTCTGTCTCTGTCTCTGTCTCTGTCTCTGTCTCTGTCTCTGTCTCTGTCTCTGTCTCTGTCTCTGTCTCTGTCTCTGTCTCTGTCTCTGTCTCTGTCTCCGCCTTTGTCTCTGCCTTTGTCTCCGTATTTGTCTCTGTCTGTGTCTCCATCTTTGTCTCCGTCTTTGTCTGCGTCTTTGCCTCCGTCTTGGTCTCAGTCTTTGTCGCCGTCTTTATCTCCGTCTTTGTCTTCATACTTGTCTCTGTTTTTGTCTCCGTCTTTGTCTCTATCTCTGTCTCTGTCTTTGTCTCTGTCTCTGTCTCTGTCTCTGTCTCTGTCTCTGTCTCTGTCTCTGTCTCTGTCTCTGTCTCTGTCTCTGTCTCTGTCTCTGTCTCTGTCTCTGTCTCTGTCTCTGTCTCTGTCTCTGTCTCTGTCTCTGTCTCTGTCTCTGTCTCTGTCTCTGTCTCTGTCTCTGTCTCTGTCTCCGTATCGGTCTCTGTCTCTGTCTCTGTCTCCGCCTCTGTCTCTGCCTTTGTCTCCGTATTTGTCTCTGTCTGTGTCTCCATATTTGTCTCCGTCTTTGTCTGCGTCTTTGCCTCCGTTTTGGTCTCAGTCTTTGTCTCCGTCTTTGTCTCCGTCTTTGTCTTCCTACTTGTCTCTGTTTTTGTCTGCGTCTTTGTCTCTATCTCTGTCTCCATCTCTGTCTCTGTCTCGGTCTCTGTCTCTGTCTCTGTCTCTGTCTCTGTCTCTGTCTCTGTCTCTGTCTTTGTCTCCGTCTTTGCCTCCGTCTTTGTTTTCGTCTTAGTCTCCGTCTTTGTCTCAGTCTTTGTCTACGTCTTTGTGCCTGTCTTTGTCTCCATATTTGTCACCGTCTTTGTCTCTGTATTTGTCTCCGTCTGTGTCTCCATATTTGTCTCCGTCTTTGTCTCCGTCTTTGCCTCCGTCTTTGTCTACGTCTTTGTCTCAGTCTTTGTCTCCGTCTTTGTCTCCGTCTTTGTCTTCATACTTGTCTCTGTTTTTGTCTCCGTCTGTGTCTCTATCTCTGTCTCTGTCTCTCTCTCTGTCTCTGTCTCTGTCTCTGTCTCTGTCTCTGTCTCTGTCTCTGTCTCTGTCTCTGTCTCTGTCTTTGTCTCTATCTCTGTCTCTGTCTCAGTCCCTGTCTCTGTCTCTGTCTCTGTCTCTGTCTCTGTCTCTGTCTCTGTCTCTGTCTCTGTCTCTGTCTCTGTCTCTGTCTCTGTCTCTGTCCCTGTCTCTGTCTCTGTCTCAGTCTCAGTCTCTGTCTCTGTCTCTGTCTCAATCTCTTGTCTCTGTCTCTGTCTCTCTCTCCATCTCTGTCTCTGTCTCGGTCTCTGTCTCTGTCTCTGTCTCTGTCTATGTCTCTGTCTCTGTCTCTGTCTCTTTCTCTGTCTCTGTCTCTGTCTCTGTCTCTGTCTCTGTCTCTGTCTCTGTCTTTGTATCCGGCTTTGTCTCCGTCTTTGTCTCCGTCGTTGTCTTCTTCTTTGTCTCCGCCTTTGTCTCCGCTTGTGTCTCCTGCCCCTCTGTCTCTGTCTCTGTCTCTGTCTCTGTCTCTGTCTCTGTCTCTGTCTCTGTCTCTGTCTCTGTCTCTGTCTCTGTCTCTGTCTCTGTCTCTGTCTCTGTCTCTGTCTCTGTCTCTGTCTCTGTCTCTGTCTCTGTCTCTGTCTCTGTCTCTGTCTCTGTCTCTGTCTCTGTCTCTGTCTCTGTCTCTGTCTCTGTCTATGCATCTGTCTCTGTCCCTGTCTCCGTCTCTGTCTCTGTCTCTGTCTTTGTCTCTGTCTCTGTCTCTGTCCCTGTTTCTGCCTCTGTCTTTGTCCCTGTCCCTGTCTCTGTCTCTGTCTCTGTCTCTGTCTCTGTCTCTGTCTCTGTCTCTGTCTCTGTCTCAGTCCCTGTCTCTGTCTCTGTCTCTGTCTCTGTCTCTGTCTCTGTCTCTGTCTCTGTCTCTGTCTCTGTCTCTGTCTCTGTCTCTGTCTCTGTCTCTGTCTCTGTCTCTGTCTCTGTCTCTGTCTCTGTCTCTGTCTCTGTCTCTGTCTCTGTCTCTGTCTCTGTCTCTGTCTCTGTCTCTGTCTCTGTCTCTGTCTCTGTCTCTGTCTCTGTCTCTGTCTCTGTCTCTGTCTCCGCCTTTGTCTCTGCCTTTGTCTCCGTATTTGTCTCTGTCTGTGTCTCCATCTTTGTCTCCGTCTTTGTCTGCGTCTTTGCCTCCGTCTTGGTCTCAGTCTTTGTCGCCGTCTTTATCTCCGTCTTTGTCTTCATACTTGTCTCTGTTTTTGTCTCCGTCTTTGTCTCTATCTCTGTCTCTGTCTTTGTCTCTGTCTCTGTCTCTGTCTCTGTCTCTGTCTCTGTCTCTGTCTCTGTCTCTGTCTCTGTCTCTGTCTCTGTCTCTGTCTCTGTCTCTGTCTCTGTCTCTGTCTCTCTCTCTGTCTCTGTCTCTGTCTCTGTCTCCGTATCGGTCTCTGTCTCTGTCTCTGTCTCCGCCTCTGTCTCTGCCTTTGTCTCCGTATTTGTCTCTGTCTGTGTCTCCATATTTGTCTCCGTCTTTGTCTGCGTCTTTGCCTCCGTTTTGGTCTCAGTCTTTGTCTCCGTCTTTGTCTCCGTCTTTGTCTTCCTACTTGTCTCTGTTTTTGTCTGCGTCTTTGTCTCTATCTCTGTCTCCATCTCTGTCTCTGTCTCGGTCTCTGTCTCTGTCTCTGTCTCTGTCTCTGTCTCTGTCTCTGTCTCTGTCTCTGTCTTTGTCTCCGTCTTTGCCTCCGTCTTTGTCTTCGTCTTAGTCTCCGTCTTTGTCTCAGTCTTTGTCTACGTCTTTGTGCCTGTCTTTGTCTCCATATTTGTCACCGTCTTTGTCTCTGTATTTGTCTCCGTCTGTGTCTCCATATTTGTCTCCGTCTTTGTCTCCGTCTTTGCCTCCGTCTTTGTCTACGTCTTTGTCTCAGTCTTTGTCTCCGTCTTTGTCTCCGTCTTTGTCTTCATACTTGTCTCTGTTTTTGTCTCCGTCTGTGTCTCTATCTCTGTCTCTGTCTCTCTCTCTGTCTCTGTCTCTGTCTCTGTCTCTGTCTCTGTCTCTGTCTCTGTCTCTGTCTTTGTCTCTATCTCTGTCTCTGTCTCAGTCCCTGTCTCTGTCTCTGTCTCTGTCTCTGTCTCTGTCTCTGTCTCTGTCTCTGTCTCTGTCTCTGTCTCTGTCTCTGTCTCTGTCCCTGTCTCTGTCTCTGTCTCAGTCTCAGTCTCTGTCTCTGTCCCTGTCTCAATCTCTTGTCTCTGTCTCTGTCTCTGTCTCCATCTCTGTCTCTGTCTCGGTCTCTGTCTCTGTCTCTGTCTCTGTCTATGTCTCTGTCTCTGTCTCTGTCTCTTTCTCTGTCTCTGTCTCTGTCTCTGTCTCTGTCTCTGTCTCTGTCTCTGTCTTTGTATCCGGCTTTGTCTCCGTCTTTGTCTCCGTCGTTGTCTTCTTCTTTGTCTCCGCCTTTGTCTCCGCTTGTGTCTCCTGCCCCTCTGTCTCTGTCTCTGTCTCTGTCTCTGTCTCTGTCTCTGTCTCTGTCTCTGTCTCTGTCTCTGTCTCTGTCTCTGTCTCTGTCTCTGTCTCTGTCTCTGTCTCTGTCTCTGTCTCTGTCTCTGTCTCTGTCTCTGTCTCTGTCTCTGTCTCTGTCTCTGTCTCTGTCTCTGTCTCTGTCTCTGTCTCTGTCTCTGTCTCTGTCTCTGTCTCTGTCTCTGTCTCTGTCTCTGTCTCTGTCTATGCATCTGTCTCTGTCCCTGTCTCCGTCTCTGTCTCTGTCTCTGTCTTTGTCTCTGTCTCTGTCTCTGTCCCTGTTTCTGTCTCTGTCTTTGTCCCTGTCCCTGTCTCTGTCTCTGTCTCTGTCTCTGTCTCTGTCTCTGTCTCTGTCTCTGTCTCTGTCTCAGTCCCTGTCTCTGTCTCTGTCTCTGTCTCTGTCTCTGTCTCTGTCTCTGTCTCTGTCTCTGTCTCTGTCTCTGTCTCTGTCTCTGTCTCTGTCTCTGTCTCTGTCTCTGTCTCTGTCTCTGTCTCTGTCTCTGTCTCTGTCTCTGTCTCTGTCTCTGTCTCTGTCTCTGTCTCTGTCTCTGTCTCTGTCTCTGTCTCTGTCTCTGTCTCCGCCTTTGTCTCTGCCTTTGTCTCCGTATTTGTCTCTGTCTGTGTCTCCATCTTTGTCTCCGTCTTTGTCTGCGTCTTTGCCTCCGTCTTGGTCTCAGTCTTTGTCGCCGTCTTTATCTCCGTCTTTGTCTTCATACTTGTCTCTGTTTTTGTCTCCGTCTTTGTCTCTATCTCTGTCTCTGTCTTTGTCTCTGTCTCTGTCTCTGTCTCTGTCTCTGTCTCTGTCTCTGTCTCTGTCTCTGTCTCTGTCTCTGTCTCTGTCTCTGTCTCTGTCTCTGTCTCTGTCTCTGTCTCTGTCTCTGTCTCTGTCTCTGTCTCTGTCTCCGTATCGGTCTCTGTCTCTGTCTCTGTCTCCGCCTCTGTCTCTGCCTTTGTCTCCGTATTTGTCTCTGTCTGTGTCTCCATATTTGTCTCCGTCTTTGTCTGCGTCTTTGCCTCCGTTTTGGTCTCAGTCTTTGTCTCCGTCTTTGTCTCCGTCTTTGTCTTCCTACTTGTCTCTGTTTTTGTCTGCGTCTTTGTCTCTATCTCTGTCTCCATCTCTGTCTCTGTCTCGGTCTCTGTCTCTGTCTCTGTCTCTGTCTCTGTCTCTGTCTCTGTCTCTGTCTTTGTCTCCGTCTTTGCCTCCGTCTTTGTCTTCGTCTTAGTCTCCGTCTTTGTCTCAGTCTTTGTCTACGTCTTTGTGCCTGTCTTTGTCTCCATATTTGTCACCGTCTTTGTCTCTGTATTTGTCTCCGTCTGTGTCTCCATATTTGTCTCCGTCTTTGTCTCCGTCTTTGCCTCCGTCTTTGTCTACGTCTTTGTCTCAGTCTTTGTCTCCGTCTTTGTCTCCGTCTTTGTCTTCATACTTGTCTCTGTTTTTGTCTCCGTCTGTGTCTCTATCTCTGTCTCTGTCTCTCTCTCTGTCTCTGTCTCTGTCTCTGTCTCTGTCTCTGTCTCTGTCTCTGTCTTTGTCTCTATCTCTGTCTCTGTCTCAGTCCCTGTCTCTGTCTCTGTCTCTGTCTCTGTCTCTGTCTCTGTCTCTGTCTCTGTCTCTGTCTCTGTCTCTGTCTCTGTCTCTGTCTCTGTCTCTGTCTCTGTCTCTGTCTCTGTCTCCGTCTTTGTCTCTGTCTTTGTCTCCATCTTTGTCTCCGTCTTTGTACCTGTCTTTGTCTCCGTATTTGTGTCCGTCTGTGTAACCATCTTTGTCTCCGTCTTTGTCTCCGTCTGTGCCTCCGTCTTTGTCTTCGTCTTAGTCTCCGTCTTTGTCTCAGTCTTTGTCTCCGTCTTTGTGCCTGTCTTTGTCTCCATATTTGTCACCGTCTTTGTCTCGGTATTTGTCTCCGTCTGTGTCTCCATATTTGTCTCCGTCTTTGTCTCCGTCTATGCCTCCGTCTTTGTCTACGTCTTTGTCTCCGTCTTTGTCTCCGTCTTTGTCTCCGTCTTTGTCTCCGTCCATGTCTCCTGACCCTCTGTCTCGGTCTTTGTCTCATGCGCGTCTCTCTCTGTCTCTGTCTCTGTCTGTGCCTCTGTCTCTGCCTCTGTTTCTGTCTCTGTCTCTGTCTCTGTCTCTGTCTCTGTCTCTGTCTCTGTCTCTGTCTCTGTCTCTGTCTCTGTCTCTGTCTCTGTCTCTGTCTTTGTATCCGTCTTTGTCTCCGTCTTTGTCTCCGCTTATGTCTCCTGCCCCTCTGTCTCGGTCTTTGTCTCATGCACCTCAGTCTCTGTCTCTGTCTCTGTCTCTGTCTGTGTCTGTGTCTCTGTCTCTGCCTCTGTCTCCGCCTCTGCCTCTGTCTCTGTCTTTGTCTCCATCCTTGTCTCCGTCTTTGTCTCCGTCTTTGTCACCGTCTTTGTCTCCGTCGTCGTCTTCCTCTTCGTCTGCGTCTTTGTCTCCGTCTTTGTCTACGTCTTTGTCTACGTCTTTGTCTCCGTCTTTGTCTTCGTCCATGTCTCCTGCCCCTCTGTCTCGGTCTTTGTCTCATATGCCTCTGTCTCTGTCTATGTCTCTGTCTGTGTCGCCGTCTTTGTCTCTGTTTCTGTCTCTGTCTCTGTCTCTGTCTCTGTCTCTGTCTCTGTCTCTTTCTCTGTCTCTGTCTCTGTCTCTGTCTCTGTCTCTGTCTCTGTCTCTGTCTTTGTATCCGGCTTTGTCTCCGTCTTTGTCTCCGTCGTTGTCTTCCTCTTTGTCTCCGCCTTTGTCTCCGCTTGTGTCTCCTGCCCCTCTGTCTCGGTCTTTGTCTCATGCACCTCTGTCTCTGTCTCTGTCTCTGTCTCTGTCTGTGTCTGTGTCTGTGTCTCTGTCTCTGTCTCTGTCTGTGTCTGTGTCTCTGTCTCTGTTTCCGTATCGGACTCTGCCTCTGTCTCTGTCTCCGCTTTTGTCTCTGCCTTTGTCTCCGTATTTGTCTCTGTCTGTGTCTCCATCTTTGTCTCCGTCTTTGCCTCCGTCTTGGTCTCGGTCATTGTCTCCGTCTTTTTCTCCGTCTTTGTCTTCCTACTTGTGTCTGTTTTTGTCTCGTCTTTGTCTCTATCTCTGTCTCTGTCTTTGTCTCTGTCTCTGTCTCTGTCTCTGTCTCTGTCTCTGTCTCTGTCTCTGTCTCTGTCTCTGTCTCTGTCTCTGTCTCTGTCTCTGTCTCTGTCTCTGTCTCTGTCTCTGTCTCTGTCTCTGTCTCTGTCTCTGTCTCTGTCTCTGTCTCTGTCTCTGTCTCTGTCTCTGTCTCTGTCTCTGTCTCTATCTCTGTCTCTGTCTCAGTCCCTGTCTCTGTCTCTGTCTCTGTCTCTGTCTCTGTCTTTGTCTCTGTCTCTGTCTCTGTCTCTGTCTCTGTCTCAGTCTCAGTCTCTGTCTCTGTCTCAATCTCTTGTCTCTGTCTCTGTCTGTGTCTCCATCTCTGTCTCTGTCTCGGTCTCTGTCTCTGTCTCTGTCTCTGTCTCTGTCTCTGTCTCTGTCTCTGTCTCTGTCTCTGTCTCTGTCTCTGTCTCTGTCTCTGTCTCTGTCTCTGTCTCTGTCTCTGTCTCTGTCTTTGTCTCTGTCTCTGTCTCTGTCTCTCTCTCTGTCTCTCTCTCTGTCTCTGCCTTTGTCTCTGTCTCTGTCTCTGTCTCTGTCTCTGTCTCTGTCTCTGTCTCTGTCTCTGTCTCAATCTCAGTCTCTGTCTCTGTCTCTGTCTCAATCTCTTGTCTCTGTCTCTGTCTGTGTCTCCATCTCTGTCTCTGTCTCGGTCTCTGTCTCTGTCTCTGTCTCTGTCTCTGTCTCTGTCTCTGTCTCTGTCTCTGTCTCTGTCTCTGTCTCTGTCTCTGTCTCTGTCTCTGTCTCTGTCTCTGTCTCTGTCTCTGTCTCTGTCTCTGTCTCTGTCTCTGTCTCTGTCTCTGTCTCTGTCTCTGTCTCTGCCTCTGTCTCCGTCTTTGTCTCTGTCTTTGTCTCCATCTTTGTCTCCGTCTTTGGGCCTGTCTTTGTCTCCGTATTTGTATCCGTCTGTGTAACCATCTGTGTCTCCGTCTTTGTCTCCGTCTTTGCCTCCGTCTTTGTCTTCGTCTTAGTCTCCGTCTTTGTCTCAGTCTTTGTCTCCGTCTTTGTGCCTGTCTTTGTCTCCATATTTGTCACCGTCTTTGTCTCTGTATTTGTCTCCGTCTGTGTCTCCATATTTGTCTCCGTCTTTGTCTCCGTCTTTGCCTCCGTCTTTGTCTACGTCTTTGTCTCCGTCTTTGTCTCCGTCTTTGTCTCCGTCTTTGTCTCCGTCCATGACTCCTGCCCCTCTGTCTCGGTCTTTGTCTCATGCGCGTCTCTCTCTGTCTCTGTCTCTGTTTCTGTCTCTGTCTCTGTCTCTGTCTCTGTCTCTGTCTCTGTCTCTGTCTCTGTCTCTGTACCTGTCCCTCTCCCTGTCCCTGTCGCCGTCTGTGTCTCTGTCTCTGTCTCTGTCTTTGTCTCTGTCTGTGTCTGTGCCTCTGCCTCTGTCTCCGTCTCTGTCTCTGTCTCTATCTCTGCCCCTGTCTCTGTCCCCGTATCTGTTTCTGTCTCTGTTTCTGTCTCTGTCCCTGTCTCTGTCTCTGTCTCCGCCTCTGTCTCTGTCCATGTCCCTCTCCCTGTCCCTGTCGCTGTCTCTGTCTCTGTCTCTGTCTCTGTCTCTGTCTCTGTCTCTGTCTCTGTCTCTGTCTCTGTCTCTGTCTCTATCTCTGTCTCTGTCTCTGTCTCTATCTCTGTCTCTCTCTCTGTCTCTGGGTCTCTGCCTGTGTGCCTCTGCCTCTGTCTCTTTGTCTCTGTCTCTGCATCTCTGCCTCCGTGCCTATGTCTCTCTGTCTCTGTCACTGTCTCGGCCTCTGTCTCCGTCTCTGTCTCTGTCTCTGTCTCTGTCTCTGTCTCTGTCTCCGCCTCTGTCTCTGTCCCTGTCCCTCTCCCTGTCCCTGTCGCTGTCTCTGTCTCTGTGTCTGTCTCTGTCTGTGTCTTTGTCTCTGTCTCTGTCTCTGTCTCTGTCTCTGTCTCTGTCTCTGCCTCTGTCTCTGTCTCTGTCTCTGTCTCTGTCTCTATCTCTGTCTCTGTCTCTGTCTCTATCTCTGTCTCTGTCTCTGTCTCTGGGTCTCTGCCTGTGTGCCTCTGCCTCTGTCTCTTTGTCTCTGTCTCTGCATCTCTATCTCCGTGCCTATGTCTCCCTGTCTCTGTCCCTCTCCCTGTCCCTGTCGCTGTCTCTGCCTCTGTCTCTGTCTCTGTCTCTGTCTCTGTCTCTGTCTCTGTCTCTGTCTCTGTCTCTGACTCTGTCTCTATCTCTGTCTCTGTCTCTGTCTCTATCTCTGTCTCTGTCTCTGTCTCTGGGTCTCTGCCTGTGTGCCTCTGCCTCTGTCTCTTTGTCTCTGTCTCTGCATCTCTGCCTCCGTGCCTATGTCTCTCTGTCTCTGTCTCTGTCTCTGTCTCTGTCTCCGTCTCTGTCTCTGTCTCTGTCTCTGCCTCTATCTCTGTCCCTGTCCCTCTCCCTGTCCCTGTCGCTGCCTCTGTCTCTGTTTCTGTCTCTGTTTCTGTCTCTGTCTCTGTCTCTGTCTCTGACTCTGTCTCTGTCTCTGTCTCCGTCTCTGTCTCTGTCTCTGCCTCTGTCTCTGTCCCTCTCCCTGTCCCTGTCGCTGTCTCTGTCTCTGTCTCTGTCTCTGTCTCTGTCTTTGTCTCTGTCTGTGTCTCTGCCTCTGTCTCCGTCTCTGTCTCTGTCTCTGTCTCTATCTCTGTACCTGTCCCTCTCCCTGTCCCTGTCGCCGTCTGTGTCTCTGTCTCTGTCTCTGTCTTTGTCTCTGTCTGTGTCTGTGCCTCTGCCTCTGTCTCCGTCTCTGTCTCTGTCTCTATCTCTGCCCCTGTCTCTGTCCCCGTATCTGTTTCTGTCTCTGTTTCTGTCTCTGTCCCTGTCTCTGTCTCTGTCTCCGCCTCTGTCTCTGTCCCTGTCCCTCTCCCTGTCCCTGTCGCTGTCTCTGTCTCTGTCTCTGTCTCTGTCTCTGTCTCTGTCTCTGTCTCTGTCTCTGTCTCTGTCTCTGTCTCTGTCTCTATCTCTGTCTCTGTCTCTGTCTCTATCTCTGTCTCTCTCTCTGTCTCTGGGTCTCTGCCTGTGTGCCTCTGCCTCTGTCTCTTTGTCTCTGTCTCTGCATCTCTGCCTCCGTGCCTATGTCTCTCTGTCTCTGTCACTGTCTCGGCCTCTGTCTCCGTCTCTGTCTCTGTCTCTGTCTCTGTCTCTGTCTCTGTCTCCGCCTCTGTCTCTGTCCCTGTCCCTCTCCCTGTCCCTGTCGCTGTCTCTGTCTCTGTGTCTGTCTCTGTCTGTGTCTCTGTCTCTGTCTCTGTCTCTGTCTCTGTCTCTGTCTCTGTCTCTGTCTCTGTCTCTGCCTCTGTCTTTGTCTCTGTCTCTGTCTCTGTCTCTATCTCTGTCTCTGTCTCTGTCTCTATCTCTGTCTCTGTCTCTGTCTCTGGGTCTCTGCCTGTGTGCCTCTGCCTCTGTCTCTTTGTCTCTGTCTCTGCATCTCTGCCTCCGTGCCTATGTCTCCCTGTCTCTGTCCCTCTCCCTGTCCCTGTCGCTGTCTCTGCCTCTGTCTCTGTCTCTGTCTCTGTCTCTGTTTCTGTCTCTGTCTCTGTCTCTGTCTCTGACTCTGTCTCTATCTCTGTCTCTGTCTCTGTCTCTATCTCTGTCTCTGTCTCTGTCTCTGGGTCTCTGCCTGTGTGCCTCTGCCTCTGTCTCTTTGTCTCTGTCTCTGCATCTCTGCCTCCGTGCCTATGTCTCTCTGTCTCTGTCTCTGTCTCTGTCTCTGTCTCCGTCTCTGTCTCTGTCTCTGTCTCTGCCTCTATCTCTGTCCCTGTCCCTCTCCCTGTCCCTGTCGCTGTCTCTGTCTCTGTCTCTGTCTCTGTCTCTGTCTCTGTCTCTGTCTCTGTCTCTGTCTCTATCTCTGTCTCTGTCTCTGTCTCTATCTCTGTCTCTGTCTCTGTCTCCGCCTCTGTCTCTGTCCCTGTCCCTCTCCCTGTCCCTGTCGCTGTCTCTGTCTCTGTTTCTGTCTCTGTTTCTGTCTCTGTGTCTGTCTCTGTCTCTGACTCTGTCTCTGTCTCTGTCTCTGTCACTGTCTCTGTCTCTGTCTCTGTCTCTGTCTCTGTCTCTGTCTGTGTCTCTGTCTCTGTCTCTGTCTCTGTCTCTGTCTCTGTCTCTGTCTCTGTCTCTGTCTTTGTATCCGTCTTTGTCTCCGTCGTTGTCTTCCTCTTTGTCTCCGCCTTTGTCTCCGCTTATGTCTCCTGCCCCTCTGTCTCGGTCTTTGTCTCATGCACCTCAGTCTCTGTCTCTGTCTCTGTCTCTGTCTGTGTCTGTGTCTCTGTCTCTGTCTCTGTTTCCGTATCGGACTCTGCCTCTGTCTCTGTCTCCGCTTTTGTCACTGCCTTTGTCTCCGTATTTGTCTCTGTCTGTGTCTCCATCTTTGTCTCCGTCTTTGCCTCCGTCTTGGTGTCGGTCTTTGTCTCCGTCTTTTTCTCCGTCTTTGTCTTCCTACTTGTGTCTGTTTTTGTCTCCGTCTTTGTCTCTATCTCTGTCTCTGTCTTTGTCTCTGTCTCTGTCTCTGTCTCTGTCTCTGTCTCTGTCTCTGCCTCTGTCTCTGTCTCTGTCTCTGTCTCTGTCTCTGTCTCTGTCTCTGTCTCTGTCTCTGTCTCTGTCTCTGTCTCTCTCTCTGTCTCTGTCTCTGTCTCTGTCTGCGCTTTTGTCTCTGCCTTTGTCTCCGTATTTGTTTCTGTCTGTGTCTCCATCTTTGTCTCCGTCTTTGTCTGCGTCGTCGTCTTCCCCTTTGTCTCCGTCTTTGTCTCCGCTTATGTCTCCTGCCCATCTACCTCGGTCTTTGTCTCATGCACCTCTGTCTCTGTCTCTGTCTCTGTCTGTATCTGTGTCTCTGTCTCTGTCTCTGTCTCCGTATCGGTCTCTGTCTCTGTCTCTGTCTCCGCCTTTGTCTCTGCCTTTGTCTCCGTATTTGTCTCTGTCTGTGTCTCCATCTTTGTCTCCGTCTTTGTCTGCGTCTTTGCCTCCGTCTTGGTCTCAGTCTTTGTCTCCGTCTTTGTCTCCGCCTTTGTCTTCATACTAGTCTCTGTCTCTGTCTCTGTCTCTCTCTCTGTCTCTCTCTCTGTCTCTGCCTTTGTCTCTGTCTCTGTCTCTGTCTCTGTCTCTGTCTCTGTCTCTGTCTCTATCTCTGTCTCTGTCTCAGTCCCTGTCTCTGTCTCTGTCTCTGTCTCTGTCTCTGTCTCTGTCTCTGTCTCAATCTCAGTCTCTGTCTCTGTCTCTGTCTCAATCTCTTGTCTCTGTCTCTGTCTGTGTCTCCATCTCTGTCTCTGTCTCGGTCTCTGTCTCTGTCTCTGTCTCTGTCTCTGTCTCTGTCTCTGTCTCTGTCTCTGTCTCTGTCTCTGTCTCTGTCTCTGTCTCTGTCTCTGTCTCTGTCTCTGTCTCTGTCTCTGTCTCTGTCTCTGTCTCTGTCTCTGTCTCTGTCTCTGTCTCTGCCTCTGTCTCCGTCTTTGTCTCTGTCTTTGTCTCCATCTTTGTCTCCGTCTTTGGGCCTGTCTTTGTCTCCGTATTTGTATCCGTCTGTGTAACCATCTGCGTCTCCGTCTTTGTCTCCGTCTTTGCCTCCGTCTTTGTCTTCGTCTTAGTCTCCGTCTTTGTCTCAGTCTTTGTCTCCGTCTTTGTGCCTGTCTTTGTCTCCATATTTGTCACCGTCTTTGTCTCTGTATTTGTCTCCGTCTGTGTCTCCATATTTGTCTCCGTCTTTGTCTCCGTCTTTGCCTCCGTCTTTGTCTACGTCTTTGTCTCCGTCTTTGTCTCCGTCTTTGTCTCCGTCTTTGTCTCCGTCCATGACTCCTGCCCCTCTGTCTCGGTCTTTGTCTCATGCGCGTCTCTCTCTGTCTCTGTCTCTGTTTCTGTCTCTGTCTCTGTCTCTGTCTCTGTCTCTGTCTCTGTCTCTGTCTCTGTCTCTGTACCTGTCCCTCTCCCTGTCCCTGTCGCCGTCTGTGTCTCTGTCTCTGTCTCTGTCTTTGTCTCTGTCTGTGTCTGTGCCTCTGCCTCTGTCTCCGTCTCTGTCTCT
>CAMAOD020000271.1:957500-1017500 GCA_945859595.2 Megachile willughbiella
TCTCTGCCTCTATCTCTGTCCCTGTCCCTCTCCCTGTCCCTGTCGCTGCCTCTGTCTCTGTTTCTGTCTCTGTTTCTGTCTCTGTCTCTGTCTCTGTCTCTGACTCTGTCTCTGTCTCTGTCTCCGTCTCTGTCTCTGTCTCTGCCTCTGTCTCTGTCCCTCTCCCTGTCCCTGTCGCTGTCTCTGTCTCTGTCTCTGTCTCTGTCTCTGTCTTTGTCTCTGTCTGTGTCTCTGCCTCTGTCTCCGTCTCTGTCTCTGTCTCTGTCTCTGTCTCTGTACCTGTCCCTCTCCCTGTCCCTGTCGCCGTCTGTGTCTCTGTCTCTGTCTCTGTCTTTGTCTCTGTCTGTGTCTGTGCCTCTGCCTCTGTCTCCGTCTCTGTCTCTGTCTCTATCTCTGCCCCTGTCTCTGTCCCCGTATCTGTTTCTGTCTCTGTTTCTGTCTCTGTCCCTGTCTCTGTCTCTGTCTCCGCCTCTGTCTCTGTCCCTGTCCCTCTCCCTGTCCCTGTCTCTGTCTCTGTCTCTGTCTCTGTCTCTGTCTCTGTCTCTGTCTCTGTCTCTGTCTCTGTCTCTGTCTCTGTCTCTGTCTCTGTCTCTGTCTCTGTCTCTGTCTCTGTCTCTGTCTCTGTCTCTGTCTCTGTCTCTGTCTCTGTCTCTGTCTCTGTCTCTGTCTCTGTCTCTGTCTCTGTCTCTGTCTGCGCCTTTGTCTCTGCCTTTGTCTCCGTATTTGTCTCTGTCTGTGTCTCCATCTTTGTCTCCGTCTTTGTCTGCGTCTTTGCCTCCGTCTTGGTCTCAGTCTTTGTCGCCGTCTTTATCTCCGTCTTTGTCTTCATACTTGTCTCTGTTTTTGTCTCCGTCTTTGTCTCTATCTCTGTCTCTGTCTTTGTCTCTGTCTCTGTCTCTGTCTCTGTCTCTGTCTCTGTCTCTGTCTCTGTCTCTGTCTCTGTCTCTGTCTCTGTCTCTGTCTCTGTCTCTGTCTCTGTCTCTGTCTCTGTCTCTGTCTCTGTCTCCGTATCGGTCTCTGTCTCTGTCTCTGTCTCCGCCTCTGTCTCTGCCTTTGTCTCCGTATTTGTCTCTGTCTGTGTCTCCATATTTGTCTCCGTCTTTGTCTGCGTCTTTGCCTCCGTTTTGGTCTCAGTCTTTGTCTCCGTCTTTGTCTCCGTCTTTGTCTTCCTACTTGTCTCTGTTTTTGTCTGCGTCTTTGTCTCTATCTCTGTCTCCGTCTCTCTCTCTGTCTCTGTCTCTGTCTCTGTCTCTGTATATATCTCTGTCTCTGTCTCAGTCCCTGTCTCTGTCTCTGTCTCTGTCTCTGTCTCTGTCTCTGTCTCTGTCTCTGTCTCTGTCTCTGTCTCTGTCTCAGTCCCTGTCTCTGTCTCTGTCTCTGTCTCTGTCTCTGTCTCTGTCTCTGTCTCTGTCTCTGTCTCTGTCTTTGTCTCTATCTCTGTCTCTGTCTCAGTCCCTGTCTCTGTCTCTGTCTCTGTCTCTGTCTCTGTCTCTGTCTCTGTCTCTGTCTCTGTCTCTGTCTCTGTCTCTGTCCCTGTCTCTGTCTCTGTCTCAGTCTCAGTCTCTGTCTCTGTCTCTGTCTCAATCTCTTGTCTCTGTCTCTGTCTCTGTCTCCATCTCTGTCTGTGTCTCGGTCTCTGTCTCTGTCTCTGTCTCTGTCTCTGTCTCTGTCTCTGTCTCTGTCTCTGTCTTTGTCTCCGTCTTTGCCTCCGTCTTTGTCTTCGTCTTAGTCTCCGTCTTTGTCTTCATACTTGTCTCTGTTTTTGTCTCCGTCTGTGTCTCTATCTCTGTCTCTGTCTCTCTCTCTGTCTCTGTCTCTGTCTCTGTCTCTGTCTCTGTCTCTGTCTCTGTCTCTGTCTCTGTCTTTGTCTCTATCTCTGTCTCTGTCTCAGTCCCTGTCTCTGTCTCTGTCTCTGTCTCTGTCTCTGTCTCTGTCTCTGTCTCTGTCTCTGTCTCTGTCTCTGTCTCTGTCTCTGTCTCTGTCTCTGTCTCTGTCTCTGTCTCTGTCTCTGTCTCTGTCTCTGTCTCTGTCTCTGTCTCTGTCTCTGTCTCTGTCTCTGTCTCTGTCTCTGTCTCTGTCTCTGTCTCTGTCTCTGTCTCTGTCTCAGTCCCTGTCTCTGTCTCTGTCTCTGTCTCTGTCTCTGTCTCTGTCTCTGTCTCTGTCTCTGTCTCTGTCCCTGTCTCTGTCTCTGTCTCAGTCTCAGTCTCTGTCTCTGTCTCTGTCTCAATCTCTTGTCTCTGTCTCTGTCTCTGTCTCCATCTCTGTCTCTGTCTCTGTCTCTGTCTCTGTCTCTGTCTCTGTCTCTGTCTCAATCTCTTGTCTCTGTCTCTGTCTCTGTCTCCGTCTCTGTCTCTGTCTTTGTCTCTATCTCTGTCTCTGTCTCAGTCCCTGTCTCTGTCTCTGTCTCTGTCTCTGTCTCTGTCTCTGTCTCTGTCTCTGTCTCTGTCTCTGTCTCTGTCTCTGTCTCTGTCCCTGTCTCTGTCTCTGTCTCAGTCTCTGTCTCCGCCTCTGTCTCTGCCTTTGTCTCCGTATTTGTCTCTGTCTGTGTCTCCATATTTGTCTCCGTCTTTGTCTGCGTCTTTGCCTCCGTTTTGGTCTCAGCCTTTGTCTCCGTCTTTGTCTCCGTCTTTGTCTTCCTACTTGTCTCTGTTTTTGTCTGCGTCTTTGTCTCTATCTCTGTCTCCGTCTCTCTCTCTGTCTCTGTCTCTGTCTCTGTCTCTGTATATATCTCTGTCTCTGTCTCAGTCCCTGTCTCTGTCTCTGTCTCTGTCTCTGTCTCTGTCTCTGTCTCTGTCTCTGTCTCTGTCTCTGTCTCTGTCTCTGTCTCAGTCCCTGTCTCTGTCTCTGTCTCTGTCTCTGTCTCTGTCTCTGTCTCTGTCTCTGTCTCTGTCTCTGTCCCTGTCTCTGTCTCTGTCTCTGTCTCAGTCTCAGTCTCTGTCTCTGTCTCTGTCTCAATCTCTTGTCTCTGTCTCTGTCTCTGTCTCCATCTCTGTCTCTGTCTCTGTCTCTGTCTCTGTCTCTGGGTCTCTGCCTGTGTGCCTCTGCCTCTGTCTCTTTGTCTCTGTCTCTGCATCTCTGCCTCCGTGCCTATGTCTCTCTGTCTCTGTCTCTGTCTCTGTCTCTGTCTCCGTCTCTGTCTCTGTCTCTGTCTCTGCCTCTATCTCTGTCCCTGTCCCTCTCCCTGTCCCTGTCGCTGTCTCTGTCTCTGTCTCTGTCTCTGTCTCTGTCTCTGTCTCTGTCTCTGTCTCTGTCTCTGTCTCTATCTCTGTCTCTGTCTCTGTCTCTATCTCTGTCTCTGTCTCTGTCTCCGCCTCTGTCTCTGTCCCTGTCCCTCTCCCTGTCCCTGTCGCTGTCTCTGTCTCTGTTTCTGTCTCTGTTTCTGTCTCTGTGTCTGTCTCTGTCTCTGACTCTGTCTCTGTCTCTGTCTCTGTCACTGTCTCTGTCTCTGTCTCTGTCTCTGTCTCTGTCTCTGTCTCTGTCTCTGTCTCTGTCTCTGTCTCTGTCTCTGTCTCTGTATCCGTCTTTGTCTCCGTCGTTGTCTTCCTCTTTGTCTCCGCCTTTGTCTCCGCTTATGTCTCCTGCCCCTCTGTCTCGGTCTTTGTCTCATGCACCTCAATCTCTGTCTCTGTCTCTGTCTCTGTCTGTGTCTGTGTCTCTGTCTCTGTCTCTGTTTCCGTATCGGACTCTGCCTCTGTCTCTGTCTCCGCTTTTGTCACTGCCTTTGTCTCCGTATTTGTCTCTGTCTGTGTCTCCATCTTTGTCTCCGTCTTTGCCTCCGTCTTGGTGTCGGTCTTTGTCTCCGTCTTTTTCTCCGTCTTTGTCTTCCTACTTGTGTCTGTTTTTGTCTCCGTCTTTGTCTCTATCTCTGTCTCTGTCTTTGTCTCTGTCTCTGTCTCTGTCTCTGTCTCTGTCTCTGTCTCTGCCTCTGTCTCTGTCTCTGTCTCTGTCTCTGTCTCTGTCTCTGTCTCTGTCTCTGTCTCTGTCTCTGTCTCTGTCTCTGTCTCTGTCTCTGTCTCTGTCTCTGTCTCTGTCTCTGTCTCTGTCTCTGTCTCTGTCTCTGTCTCTGTCTCTTTCTCTGTCTCTGTCTCTGTCTCTGTCTCTGTCTCTGTCTGCGCCTTTGTCTCTGCCTTTGTCTCCGTATTTGTCTCTGTCTGTGTCTCCATCTTTGTCTCCGTCTTTGTCTGCGTCTTTGCCTCCGTCTTGGTCTCAGTCTTTGTCGCCGTCTTTATCTCCGTCTTTGTCTTCATACTTGTCTCTGTTTTTGTCTCCGTCTTTGTCTCTATCTCTGTCTCTGTCTTTGTCTCTGTCTCTGTCTCTGTCTCTGTCTCTGTCTCTGTCTCTGTCTCTGTCTCTGTCTCTGTCTCTGTCTCTGTCTCTGTCTCTGTCTCTGTCTCTGTCTCTGTCTCTGTCTCTGTCTCTGTCTCTGTCTCTGTCTCCGTATCGGTCTCTGTCTCTGTCTCTGTCTCCGCCTCTGTCTCTGCCTTTGTCTCCGTATTTGTCTCTGTCTGTGTCTCCATATTTGTCTCCGTCTTTGTCTGCGTCTTTGCCTCCGTTTTGGTCTCAGTCTTTGTCTCCGTCTTTGTCTCCGTCTTTGTCTTCCTACTTGTCTCTGTTTTTGTCTGCGTCTTTGTCTCTATCTCTGTCTCCGTCTCTCTCTCTGTCTCTGTCTCTGTCTCTGTCTCTGTATATATCTCTGTCTCTGTCTCAGTCCCTGTCTCTGTCTCTGTCTCTGTCTCTGTCTCTGTCTCTGTCTCTGTCTCTGTCTCTGTCTCTGTCTCTGTCTCAGTCCCTGTCTCTGTCTCTGTCTCTGTCTCTGTCTCTGTCTCTGTCTCTGTCTCTGTCTCTGTCTCTGTCTCTGTCCCTGTCTCTGTCTCTGTCTCAGTCTCAGTCTCTGTCTCTGTCTCTGTCTCAATCTCTTGTCTCTGTCTCTGTCTCTGTCTCCATCTCTGTCTCTGTCTCTGTCTCTGTCTCTGTCTCTGTCTCTGTCTCTGTCTCAATCTCTTGTCTCTGTCTCTGTCTCTGTCTCTGTCTCTGTCTCTGTCTTTGTCTCTATCTCTGTCTCTGTCTCAGTCCCTGTCTCTGTCTCTGTCTCTGTCTCTGTCTCTGTCTCTGTCTCTGTCTCTGTCTCTGTCTCTGTCTCTGTCTCTGTCCCTGTCTCTGTCTCTGTCTCAGTCTCAGTCTCTGTCTCTGTCTCTGTCTCAATCTCTTGTCTCTGTCTCTGTCTCTGTCTCCATCTCTGTCTGTGTCTCGGTCTCTGTCTCTGTCTCTGTCTCTGTCTCTGTCTCTGTCTCTGTCTCTGTCTTTGTCTCCGTCTTTGCCTCCGTCTTTGTCTTCGTCTTAGTCTCCGTCTTTGTCTCAGTCTTTGTCTACGTCTTTGTGCCTGTCCTTGTCTCCATATTTGTCACCGTCTTTGTCTCTGTATTTGTTTCCGTCTGTGTCTCCATATTTGTCTCCGTCTTTGTCTCCGTCTTTGCCTCCGTCTTTGTCTACGTCTTTGTCTCAGTCTTTGTCTCCGTATTTGTCTCCGTCTTTGTCTTCATACTTGTCTCTGTTTTTGTCTCCGTCTGTGTCTCTATCTCTGTCTCTGTCTCTCTCTCTGTCTCTGTCTCTGTCTCTGTCTCTGTCTCTGTCTCTGTCTCTGTCTCTGTCTTTGTCTCTATCTCTGTCTCTGTCTCAGTCCCTGTCTCTGTCTCTGTCTCTGTCTCTGTCTCTGTCTCTGTCTCTGTCTCTGTCTCTGTCTCTGTCTCTGTCTCTGTCTCTGTCTCTGTCTCTGTCTCTGTCTCTGTCTCTGTCTCTGTCTCTGTCTCTGTCTCTGTCTCTGTCTCTGTCTCTGTCTCTGTCTCTGTCTCTGTCTCTGTCTCTGTCTCCGTCTTTGTCTCTGTCTTTGTCTCCATCTTTGTCTCCGTCTTTGTGCCTGTCTTTGTCTCCGTATTTGTGTCCGTCTGTGTAACCATCTTTGTCTCCGTCTTTGTCTCCGTCTTTGCCTCCGTCTTTGTCTTCGTCTTAGTCTCCGTCTTTGTCTCAGTCTTTGTCTCCGTCTTTGTGCCTGTCTTTGTCTCCATATTTGTCACCGTCTTTGTCTCTGTCTCTGTCTCTGTCTCTGTCTCTGTCTCTGTCTCTGTCTCTGTCTCTGTCTCTGTCTCTGTCTCTGTCTCTGTCTCTGTCTCTGTCTCTGTCTCTGTCTCCATTTTTGTCTCCGTCTTTGCCTCCGTCTTGGTCTCGGTCTTTTTCTCCGTCTTTTTCTCCGTCTTTGTCTTCCTACTTGTGTCTGTTTTTGTCTCGTCTTTGTCTCTATCTCTGTCTCTGTCTTTGTCTCTGTCTCTGTCTCTGTCTCTGTCTCTGTCTCTGTCTCTGTCTCTGTCTCTGTCTCTGTCTCTGTCTCTGTCTCTGTCTCTGTCTCTGTCTCTGTCTCTGTCTCTGTCTCTGTCTCTGTCTCTGTCTCTGTCTCTGTCTCTGTCTCTGTCTCTGTCTCTGTCTCTGTCTCTGTCTCTGTCTCTGTCTCTGTCTCTGTCTCTGTCTCTGTCTCTGTCTCTGTCTCTGTCTCTGTCTCTGTCTCTGTCTCTGTCTCTGTCTCTGTCTCTGTCTCTGTCTCTGGGTCTCTGCCTGTGTGCCTCTGCCTCTGTCTCTTTGTCTCTGTCTCTGCATCTCTGCGTCCGTGCCTATGTCTCTCTGTCTCTGTCTCTGTCTCTGTCTCTGTCTCCGTCTCTGTCTCTGTCTCTGTCTCTGCCTCTATCTCTGTCCCTGTCCCTCTCCCTGTCCCTGTCGCTGTCTCTGTCTCTGTCTCTGTCTCTGTCTCTGTCTCTACCTCTGTCTCTGTCTCTGTCTCTGTCTCTGCCTCTGTCTCTGTCTCTGTCTATGCATCTGTCTCTGTCCCTGTCTCCGTCTCTGTCTCCGTCTCTGTCTTTGTCTCTGTCCCCGTATCTGTCTCTGTCTCTGTCTCTGTCTCTGTCTCTGTCTCTGTCTCTGTCTCTGTCTCTGTCTCTGTCTCTGTCTCTGTCTCTGTCTCTATCTCTGTCTCTGTCTCTGTCTCTATCTCTGTCTCTGTCTCTGTCTCCGCCTCTGTCTCTGTCCCTGTCCCTCTCCCTGTCCCTGTCGCTGTCTCTGTCTCTGTTTCTGTCTCTGTTTCTGTCTCTGTCTCTGTATCTGTCTCTGACTCTGTCTCTGTCTCTGTCTCTGTCACTGTCTCTGTCTCTGTCTCTGTCTCTGTCTCTGTCTCTGTCTCTGTCTCTGTCTCTGTCTCTGTCTCTGTCTCTGTCTCTGTCTCTGTCTCTGTCTCTGTCTCTGTCTCTGTCTCTGTCTTTGTATCCGTCTTTGTCTCCGTCGTTGTCTTCCTCTTTGTCTCCGCCTTTGTCTCCGCTTATGTCTCCTGCCCCTCTGTCTCGGTCTTTGTCTCATGCACCTCAGTCTCTGTCTCTGTCTCTGTCTCTGTCTGTGTCTGTGTCTCTGTCTCTGTCTCTGTTTCCGTATCGGACTCTGCCTCTGTCTCTGTCTCCGCTGTTGTCACTGCCTTTGTCTCCGTATTTGTCTCTGTCTGTGTCTCCATCTTTGTCTCCGTCTTTGCCTCCGTCTTGGTGTCGGTCTTTGTCTCCGTCTTTTTCTCCGTCTTTGTCTTCCTACTTGTGTCTGTTTTTGTCTCCGTCTTTGTCTCTATCTCTGTCTCTGTCTTTGTCTCTGTCTCTGTCTCTGTCTCTGTCTCTGTCTCTGTCTCTGCCTCTGTCTCTGTCTCTGTCTCTGTCTCTGTCTCTGTCTCTGTCTCTGTCTCTGTCTCTGTCTCTGTCTCTGTCCCTCTCTCTGTCTCTCTCTCTGTCTCTGCCTTTGTCTCTGTCTCTGTCTCTGTCTCTGTCTCTGTCTCTGTCTCTATCTCTGTCTCTGTCTCAGTCCCTGTCTCTGTCTCTGTCTCTGTCTCTGTCTCTGTCTCTGTCTCTGTCTCAATCTCAGTCTCTGTCTCTGTCTCTGTCTCAATCTCTTGTCTCTGTCTCTGTCTGTGTCTCCATCTCTGTCTCTGTCTCGGTCTCTGTCTCTGTCTCTGTCTCTGTCTCTGTCTCTGTCTCTGTCTCTGTCTCTGTCTCTGTCTCTGTCTCTGTCTCTGTCTCTGTCTCTGTCTCTGTCTCTGTCTCTGTCTCTGTCTCTGTCTCTTTCTCTGTCTCTGTCTCTGTCTCTGTGTCTGTCTCTGTCTCTGTCTCTGTCTCTGTCTTCGTCTTTGTCTCTGTCTTTGTCTCCATCTTTGTCTCCGTCTTTGTGCCTGTCTTTGTCTCCGTCTTTGTCTTCCTACTTGTCTCTGTTTTTGTCTGCGTCTTTGTCTCTATCTCTGTCTCCGTCTCTCTCTCTGTCTCTGTCTCTGTCTCTGTCTCTGTATATATCTCTGTCTCTGTCTCAGTCCCTGTCTCTGTCTCTGTCTCTGTCTCTGTCTCTGTCTCTGTCTCTGTCTCTGTCTCTGTCTCTGTCTCAGTCCCTGTCTCTGTCTCTGTCTCTGTCTCTGTCTCTGTCTCTGTCTCTGTCTCTGTCTCTGTCTCTGTCTCTGTCTCTGTCCCTGTCTCTGTCTCTGTCTCAGTCTCAGTCTCTGTCTCTGTCTCTGTCTCAATCTCTTGTCTCTGTCTCTGTCTCTGTCTCCATCTCTGTCTCTGTCTCTGTCTCTGTCTCTGTCTCTGTCTCTGTCTCAATCTCTTGTCTCTGTCTCTGTCTCTGTCTCTGTCTCTGTCTCTGTCTTTGTCTCTATCTCTGTCTCTGTCTCAGTCCCTGTCTCTGTCTCTGTCTCTGTCTCTGTCTCTGTCTCTGTCTCTGTCTCTGTCTCTGTCTCTGTCTCTGTCTCTGTCCCTGTCTCTGTCTCTGTCTCAGTCTCAGTCTCTGTCTCTGTCTCTGTCTCAATCTCTTGTCTCTGTCTCTGTCTCTGTCTCCATCTCTGTCTGTGTCTCGGTCTCTGTCTCTGTCTCTGTCTCTGTCTCTGTCTCTGTCTCTGTCTCTGTCTTTGTCTCCGTCTTTGCCTCCGTCTTTGTCTTCGTCTTAGTCTCCGTCTTTGTCTCAGTCTTTGTCTACGTCTTTGTGCCTGTCCTTGTCTCCATATTTGTCACCGTCTTTGTCTCTGTATTTGTTTCCGTCTGTGTCTCCATATTTGTCTCCGTCTTTGTCTCCGTCTTTGCCTCCGTCTTTGTCTACGTCTTTGTCTCAGTCTTTGTCTCCGTCTTTGTCTCCGTCTTTGTCTTCATACTTGTCTCTGTTTTTGTCTCCGTCTGTGTCTCTATCTCTGTCTCTGTCTCTCTCTCTGTCTCTGTCTCTGTCTCTGTCTCTGTCTCTGTCTCTGTCTCTGTCTCTGTCTTTGTCTCTATCTCTGTCTCTGTCTCAGTCCCTGTCTCTGTCTCTGTCTCTGTCTCTGTCTCTGTCTCTGTCTCTGTCTCTGTCTCTGTCTCTGTCTCTGTCTCTGTCTCTGTCTCTGTCTCTGTCTCTGTCTCTGTCTCTGTCTCTGTCTCTGTCTCTGTCTCTGTCTCTGTCTCTGTCTCTGTCTCTGTCTCTGTCTCTGTCTCTGTCTCCGTCTTTGTCTCTGTCTTTGTCTCCATCTTTGTCTCCGTCTTTGTGCCTGTCTTTGTCTCCGTATTTGTGTCCGTCTGTGTAACCATCTTTGTCTCCGTCTTTGTCTCCGTCTTTGCCTCCGTCTTTGTCTTCGTCTTAGTCTCCGTCTTTGTCTCAGTCTTTGTCTCCGTCTTTGTGCCTGTCTTTGTCTCCATATTTGTCACCGTCTTTGTCTCTGTCTCTGTCTCTGTCTCTGTCTCTGTCTCTGTCTCTGTCTCTGTCTCTGTCTCTGTCTCTGTCTCTGTCTCTGTCTCTGTCTCTGTCTCTGTCTCTGTCTCCATTTTTGTCTCCGTCTTTGCCTCCGTCTTGGTCTCGGTCTTTTTCTCCGTCTTTTTCTCCGTCTTTGTCTTCCTACTTGTGTCTGTTTTTGTCTCGTCTTTGTCTCTATCTCTGTCTCTGTCTTTGTCTCTGTCTCTGTCTCTGTCTCTGTCTCTGTCTCTGTCTCTGTCTCTGTCTCTGTCTCTGTCTCTGTCTCTGTCTCTGTCTCTGTCTCTGTCTCTGTCTCTGTCTCTGTCTCTGTCTCTGTCTCTGTCTCTGTCTCTGTCTCTGTCTCTGTCTCTGTCTCTGTCTCTGTCTCTGTCTCTGTCTCTGTCTCTGTCTCTGTCTCTGTCTCTGTCTCTGTCTCTGTCTCTGTCTCTGTCTCTGTCTCTGTCTCTGTCTCTGTCTCTGTCTCTGTCTCTGTCTCTGTCTCTGGGTCTCTGCCTGTGTGCCTCTGCCTCTGTCTCTTTGTCTCTGTCTCTGCATCTCTGCGTCCGTGCCTATGTCTCTCTGTCTCTGTCTCTGTCTCTGTCTCTGTCTCCGTCTCTGTCTCTGTCTCTGTCTCTGCCTCTATCTCTGTCCCTGTCCCTCTCCCTGTCCCTGTCGCTGTCTCTGTCTCTGTCTCTGTCTCTGTCTCTGTCTCTACCTCTGTCTCTGTCTCTGTCTCTGTCTCTGCCTCTGTCTCTGTCTCTGTCTATGCATCTGTCTCTGTCCCTGTCTCCGTCTCTGTCTCCGTCTCTGTCTTTGTCTCTGTCCCCGTATCTGTCTCTGTCTCTGTCTCTGTCTCTGTCTCTGTCTCTGTCTCTGTCTCTGTCTCTGTCTCTGTCTCTGTCTCTGTCTCTATCTCTGTCTCTGTCTCTGTCTCTATCTCTGTCTCTGTCTCTGTCTCCGCCTCTGTCTCTGTCCCTGTCCCTCTCCCTGTCCCTGTCGCTGTCTCTGTCTCTGTTTCTGTCTCTGTCTCTGTCTCTGTCTCTGTCTCTGTCTCTGTCTCTGTCTCTGTCCCTCTCTCTGTCTCTCTCTCTGTCTCTGCCTTTGTCTCTGTCTCTGTCTCTGTCTCTGTCTCTGTCTCTGTCTCTATCTCTGTCTCTGTCTCAGTCCCTGTCTCTGTCTCTGTCTCTGTCTCTGTCTCTGTCTCTGTCTCTGTCTCAATCTCAGTCTCTGTCTCTGTCTCTGTCTCAATCTCTTGTCTCTGTCTCTGTCTGTGTCTCCATCTCTGTCTCTGTCTCGGTCTCTGTCTCTGTCTCTGTCTCTGTCTCTGTCTCTGTCTCTGTCTCTGTCTCTGTCTCTGTCTCTGTCTCTGTCTCTGTCTCTGTCTCTGTCTCTGTCTCTGTCTCTGTCTCTGTCTCTTTCTCTGTCTCTGTCTCTGTCTCTGTGTCTGTCTCTGTCTCTGTCTCTGTCTCTGTCTTCGTCTTTGTCTCTGTCTTTGTCTCCATCTTTGTCTCCGTCTTTGTGCCTGTCTTTGTCTCCGTATTTGTATCCGTCTGTGTAACCATCTTTGTCTCCGTCTTTGTCTCCGTCTTTGCCTCCGTCTTTGTCTTCGTCTTAGTCTCCGTCTTTGTCTCAGTCTTTGTCTCCGTCTTTGTGCCTGTCTTTGTCTCCATATTTGTCACCGTCTTTGTCTCTGTATTTGTCTCCGACTGTGTCTCCACATTTGTCTCCGTCTTTGTCTCCGTCTTTGCCTCCGTCTTTGTCTACGTCTTTGTCTACGTCTTTGTCTCCGTCTTTGTCTCCGTCTTTGTCTCCGTCCATGTCTCCTGCCCCCCTGTCTCGGTCTTTGTCTCATGCGCGTCTCTCTCTGTCTCTGTCTCTGTCTGTGTCTCTGTCTCTGTCTCTGTTTCTGTCTCTGTCTCTGTCTCTGTCTCTGTCTCTGTCTCTGTCTCTGTCTCTGTCTCTGTCTCTGTCTCTGTCTCTGTCTCTGTCTCTGTCTCTGTCTCTGTCTCTGTCTTTGTATCCGTCTTTGTCTCCGTCTTTGTCTCCGTCGTTGTCTTCCTCTTTGTCTCCGCCTTTGTCTCCGCTTATGTCTCCTGCCCCTCTGTCTCGGTCTTTGTCTCATGCACCTCAGTCTCTGTCTCTGTCTCTGTCTCTGTCTGTGTCTGTGTCTCTGTCTCTGTCTCTGTCTCTGTCTGTGTCTGTGTCTCTGTCTCTGTTTCCGTATCGGACTCTGCCTCTGTCTCTATCTCCGCTTTTGTCTCTGCCTTTGTCTCCGTATTTGTCTCTGTCTGTGTCTGTGTCTCTGTCTCTGTTTCCGTATCGGAC
Organism: Megachile willughbiella; assembly: GCA_945859595.2. Taxonomy (NCBI): domain Eukaryota; kingdom Metazoa; phylum Arthropoda; class Insecta; order Hymenoptera; family Megachilidae; genus Megachile; species Megachile willughbiella. The sequence continues at coordinate 969,579 of CAMAOD020000271.1, forward strand.
TCTGCCTCTGTCTCTATCTCCGCTTTTGTCTCTGCCTTTGTCTCCGTATTTATTTCTGTCTGTGTCTCCATCTTTGTCTCCGTCTTTGTCTCCGTCGTCGTCTTTCCCTTTGTCTCCGTCTTTGTCTCCGCTTATGTCTCCTGCCCATCTACCTCGGTCTTTGTCTCATGCACCTCTGTCTCTGTCTCTGTCTCTGTCTGTATCTGTGTCTCTGTCTCTGTCTCTGTCTCCGTATCGGTCTCTGTCTCTGTCTCTGTCTCCGCCTTTGTCTCTGCCTTTGTCTCCGTATTTGTCTCTGTCTGTGTCTCCATCTTTGTCTCCGTCTTTGTCTGCGTCTTTGCCTCCGTCTTGGTCTCAGTCTTTGTCTCCGTCTTTGTCTCCGTCTTTGTCTTCATACTAGTCTCTGTTTTTGTCTCCGTCTTTGTCTCTATCTCTGTCTCTGTCCCTCTCTCTGTCTCTCTCTCTGTCTCTGCCTTTGTCTCTGTCTCTGTCTCTGTCTCTGTCTCTGTCTCTGTCTCTATCTCTGTCTCTGTCTCAGTCCCTGTCTCTGTCTCTGTCTCTGTCTCTGTCTCTGTCTCTGTCTCTGTCTCAATCTCAGTCTCTGTCTCTGTCTCTGTCTCAATCTCTTGTCTCTGTCTCTGTCTGTGTCTCCATCTCTGTCTCTGTCTCGGTCTCTGTCTCTGTCTCTGTCTCTGTCTCTGTCTCTGTCTCTGTCTCTGTCTCTGTCTCTGTCTCTGTCTCTGTCTCTGTCTCTGTCTCTGTCTCTGTCTCTGTCTCTGTCTCTGTCTCTGTCTCTGTCTCTGTCTCTGTCTCTGTCTCTGTCTCTGTCTCTGTCTCTGTCTCTGTCTCTGTCTCTGTCTCTGTCTCTGTCTCTGTCTCTGTCTCTGTCTCTGTCTCTGTCTCTGCCTCTGTCTCCGTCTTTGTCTCTGTCTTTGTCTCCATCTTTGTCTCCGTCTTTGGGCCTGTCTTTGTCTCCGTATTTGTATCCGTCTGTGTAACCATCTTTGTCTCCGTCTTTGTCTCCGTCTTTGCCTCCGTCTTTGTCTTCGTCTTAGTCTCCGTCTTTGTCTCAGTCTTTGTCTCCGTCTTTGTGCCTGTCTTTGTCTCCATATTTGTCACCGTCTTTGTCTCTGTATTTGTCTCCGTCTGTGTCTCCATATTTGTCTCCGTCTTTGTCTCCGTCTTTGCCTCCGTCTTTGTCTACGTCTTTGTCTCCGTCTTTGTCTCCGTCTTTGTCTCCGTCTTTGTCTCCGTCCATGACTCCTGCCCCTCTGTCTCGGTCTATGTCTCATGCGCGTCTCTCTCTGTCTCTGTCTCTGTCTGTGTCTCTGTCTCTGTCTCTGTTTCTGTCTCTGTCTCTGTCTCTGTCTCTGTCTCTGTCTCTGTCTCTGTCTCTGTCTCTGTCTCTGTCTCTGTCTCTGTCTCTGTCTCTGTCTCTGTCTCTGTCTCTGTCTCTGTCTCTGTCTTTGTCTCTGTCTGTGTCTCTGCCTCTGTCTCTGCCTCTGTATCGGTATCTGTCTCCGCCTTTGTCTTCGTCTTTGTCTCTGTCATTGTCTCCGTCTTTTTCTCCTGCCCCTCTGTCTCCGTATCACCCTTTCCCTCTGTCTCTGTCCCTGTCCCTGTCCCTGTCCCTGTCCCTGTCCCTGTCCCTGTGTCTGTCTCTGTCTCTGTCTCTGTCGCTGTCTCTGTCTCTGTCTCTGTCTTTGTATCCGTCTTTGTCTCCGTCTTTTGTCTCCGTCGTCGTCTTCCTCTTTGTCTCCGTCTTTGTCTCCGCTTATATCTCCTGCCCCTCTGTCTCGGTCTTTGTCTCATGCACCTCTGTCTCTGTCTCTGTCTCTGTCTGTGTCTGTGTCTGTGTCTCTGTCTCCGTATCGGTCTCTGTCTCTGTCTCTGTCTCCGCCTTTGTCTCTGCCTTTGTCTCCGTATTTGTCTCTGTCTGTGTCTCCATCTTTGTCTCCGTCTTTGTCTCCGTCTTGGCCTCCGTCTTTGTCTACGTCTTTGTCTCCGTCTTTGTCTCCGTCCATGTCTCCTGACCCTCTGTCTCGGTCTTTGTCTCATGCGCGTCTCTCTCTGTCTCTGTCTCTGTCTGTGCCTCTGTCTCTGCCTCTGTCTCTGTCTCTGTCTCTGTCTCTGTCTCTGTCTCTGTCTCTGTCTCTGTCTTTGTATCCGTCTTTGTCTCCGTCTTTGTTGCCGCTTATGTCTCCTGCCCCACTGCCTCGGTCTTTGTCTCATGCACCTCAGTCTCTGTCTCTGTCTCTGTCTCTGTCTCTGTCTGTGTCTGTGTCTCTTTCTCTGTCTCTGTCTCTGTCTCTGTCTGTGTCTGTGTCTCTGTCTCTGTTTCCGTATCGGACTCTGCCTCTGTCTCTGTCTCCGCTTTTGTCTCTGCCTTTGTCTCCGTATTTGTCTCTGTCTGTGTCTCCATATTTGTCTCCGTCTTTGTCTCCGTCTTTGTCACCGTCTTTGTCTTCGTCGTCGTCTTCCTCTACGTCTGCGTCTTTGTCTCCGTCTTTGTCTATGTCTTTGTCTACTTCTTTCTCTCCGCCTTTGCCTCCGTCCATGTCTCCTGCCCCACTGTGTCGGTCTTTGTCTCATGTGCCTCTGTCTCTGTCTATGTCTCTGTATCTGTCTGTGTCTCCGCCTCTGTCTCTGCCTCTGTATCGGTATCTGTCTCCGCCTTTGTCTTCGTCTTTGTCTCTGTCATTGTCTCCGTATTTGTCTTCTGCCCCTCTGTCTCCGTCTCACACTTTCCCTCTGTCTCTGACTCTGTCTCTATCTCTGTCTCTGTCTCTGTCTTCGTCTCAGCCTCTGTCTCTGTCCCTATCTCTGTCTCTGTCTCTATTCCCGTCTCTGTCTCCGCCTCTGCCTCTGTCACTGTCTTTGTGTCCATCTTTGTCTCCGTCTTTGTCTCCGTCTTTGTCACCGTCTTTTACTCCGTCGTCGTGTTCCTCTTCGTCTGCGTCTTTGTCCCCGTCTTTGCCTCCGCCTTTGTCTACGTTTTTGTCTCCGTCTTTGTCTCCGTCCATCTCTCCTGCCCCTCTGTCTCGGTCTTTGTCTCATGCGCCTCTGTCTCTGACCCTGTCTCTGTCTGTGTCTATGTCTCTGTCTCTGCCTCTGCATCGGTCTCTGTCCCTGTCCCTGTCTCCGTCTTTGTATCCGTCTTTGTCTCCGTCTTTGTCACCGTCTTTGTCTCCGTCGTCGTCTTCCTCTTTGTCTCCGTCTTTGTCTCCGTCTTTGTCACCGTCCTTGTCTTCATACTTGTCTCTGTTTTTGTCTCCGTCTTTGTCTCTATCTCTGTCTCTGTCTCTCTCTCTGTCTCTGTCTCTGTCTCTGTCTCTGTCTCTGTCTCTATCTCTGTCTCTCTTTCAGTCCCTGTCTCTGTCTCTGTCTCCGTCTCTGTCTCTGTCCCTGTCCCTGTCCCTGTCCCTGTCTCTGTCTCTGTCTCTGTCTCTGTCTCTGTCTCTGTCGCTGTCTTTGTCTCCGTCTCTGTCCCTGTCTCTGCCTCTGTCTTTGTCTCCGTCTTTGTCTCCGTCTTTGTCTCCGTCTTCGCTTTCCTCTTTGTTTCCGACTTTGTCTCCGCCTTTGTCTCCTGCCCCTATGTTTCTCTCGCTCTCTCTGTCTCTGTCTCTGCCTCTGTCCCTGTCTCTGTGTCTCTGTCTCTGTCTCTGCCTCTGTCTCTGTCTCTGTCTCTGTCTCTGTCTCTGTCTCTGTCTCTGTCTCTGTCTCTGTCTCTGTCTCTGTCTCTGTCTCTGTCTCTGTCTCTGTCTCTGTCTCTGTCTCTGTCTCTGTCTCTGTCTCTGTCTCTGTCTCTGTCTCTGTCTCTGTCTCTGTCTCTGTCTCTGTCTCTGTCTCTGTCTCTGTCTCTGTCTCTGTCTCTGTCTCTGTCTCTGTCTCTGTCTCTGTCTCTGTCTCTGTCTCTGTCTCTGTCTCTGTCTCTGTCTCTGTCTCTGTCTCTGTCCCTGTCTCTGTCTCTGTCTCTGTCTTTGTATCCGTCTTTGTCTCCGTCTTTGTCTCCGCGTATGTCTCCTGCCCCTCTGTCTCGGTCTTTGTCTCATGCACCTCAGTCTCTGTCTCTGTCTCTGTCTCTGTCTGTGTCTGTGTCTCTGTCTCTGTCTCTGTCTCCGCCTCTGCCTCTGTCTCTGTCTTTGTCTCCATCCTTGTCTCCGTCTTTGTCTCCGTCTTTGTCACCGTCTTTGTCTCCGTCGTCGTCTTCCTCTTCGTCTGCGTCTTTGTCTCCGTCTTTGTCTACGTCTTTGTCTACGTCTTTGTCTCCGTCTTTGTCTTCGTCCATGTCTCCTGCCCCTCTGTCTCGGTCTTTGTCTCATATGCCTCTGTCTCTGTCTATGTCTCTGTCTCTGTCTCTGTCTGTGTCGCCGTCTTTGTCTCCGTCGTCGTCTTCCTCTTCGTCTGCGTCATTGTGTCCGTCTTTGTCTCCGTCCATGTCTCCTTCCCCTTTGTCTCGGTCTTTGTCTCATGCACCTCTGTCTCTGTCTCTGTCTCTGTCTCTGTCTGTGTCTGTGTCTGTGTCTCTCTCTCTGTCTCTGTCTGTGTCTGTGTCTCTGTCTCTGTTTCCGTATCGGACTCTGCCTCTGTCTCTGTCTCCGCTTTTGTCTCTGCCTTTGTCTCCGTATTTGTCTCTGTCTGTGTCTCCATCTTTGTCTCCGTCTTTGCCTCCGTCTTGGTCTCGGTCTTTGTCTCCGTCTTTTTCTCCGTCTTTGTCTTCCTACTTGTGTCTGTTTTTGTCTCGTCTTTGTCTCTATCTCTGTCTCTGTCTTTGTCTCTGTCTCTGTCTCTGTCTCTGTCTCTGTCTCTGTCTCTGTCTCTGTCTCTGTCTCTGTCTCTGTCTCTGTCTCTGTCTCTGTCTCTGTCTCTGTCTCTGTCTCTGTCTCTGTCTCTGTCTCTGTCTCTGTCTCTGTCTCTGTCTCTGTCTCTGTCTCTGTCTCTGTCTCTGTCCCTGTCTCTGTCCCTGTCTCTGTCTCTGTCTCTGTCTCTGTCTCTGTCTCTGTCTCTGTCTCTGTCTCTGTCTCTGTCTCTGTCTCTGTCTCTGTCTCTGTCTCTGTCTCTGTCTCTGTCTCTGTCTCTGTCTCTGTCTCTGTCTCTGTCTCTGTCTCTGTCTTTGTATCCGTCTTTGTCTCCGTCTTTGTCTCCGCGTATGTCTCCTGCCCCTCTGTCTCGGTCTTTGTCTCATGCACCTCAGTCTCTGTCTCTGTCTCTGTCTGTGTCTGTGTCTGTGTCTCTGTCTCTGTCTCTGTCTCCGCCTCTGCCTCTGTCTCTGTCTTTGTCTCCATCCTTGTCTCCGTCTTTGTCTCCGTCTTTGTCACCGCCTTTGTCTCCGTCGTCGTCTTCCTCTTCGTCTGCGTCTTTGTCTCCGTCTTTGTCTACGTCTTTGTCTACGTCTTTGTCTCCGTCTTTGTCTTCGTCCATGTCTCCTGCCCCTCTGTCTCGGTCTTTGTCTCATATGCCTCTGTCTCTGTCTATGTCTCTGTCTCTGTCTCTGTCTGTGTCGCCGTCTTTTTCTCCGTCGTCGTCTTCCTCTTCGTCTGCGTCATTGTCTCCGTCTTTGTCTCCGTCCATGTCTCCTGCCCCTTTGTCTCGGTCTTTGTCTCATGCGCGTCTCTCTCTGTCTCTGTCTCTGTCTGTGTCTCTGTCTCTGTCTCTGTCTCTGTCTCTGTCTCTGTCTCTGTCTCTGTCTCTGTCTCTGTCTCTGTCTCTGTCTCTGTCTCTGTCTCTGTCTCTGTCTCTGTCTCTGTCTCTGTCTCTGTCTCTGTCTCTGTCTCTGTCTCTGTCTCTGTCTCTGTCTCTGTCTCTGTCTTTGTATCCGTCTTTGTCTCCGTCTTTGTCTCCGTCGTTGTCTTCCTCTTTGTCTCCGCCTTTGTCTCCGCTTATGTCTCCTGCCCCTCTGTCTCGGTCTTTGTCTCATGCACCTCAGTCTCTGTCTCTGTCTCTGTCTCTGTCTGTGTCTGTGTCTCTGTCTCTGTCTCTGTCTCTGTCTGTGTCTGTGTCTCTGTCTCTGTTTCCGTATCGGACTCTGCCTCTGTCTCTATCTCCGCTTTTGTCTCTGCCTTTGTCTCCGTATTTGTCTCTGTCTGTGTCTGTGTCTCTGTCTCTGTTTCCGTATCGGACTCTGCCTGTGTCTCTATCTCCGCTTTTGTCTCTGCCTTTGTCTCCGTATTTGTTTCTGTCTGTGTCTCCATCTTTGTCTCCGTCTTTGTCTCCGTCGTCGTCTTCCCCTTTGTCACCGTCTTTGTCTCCGCTTATGTCTCCTGCCCATCTACCTTGGTCTTTGTCTCATGCACCTCTGTCTCTGTCTCTGTCTCTGTCTGTATCTGTGTCTCTGTCTCCGTCTTTGTCTCTATCTCTGTCTCTGTCTCTCTCTCTGTCTCTCTCTCTGTCTCTGCCTTTGTCTCTGTCTCTGTCTCTGTCTCTGTCTCTGTCTCTGTCTCTGTCTCTGTCTCTATCTCTGTCTCTGTCTCAGTCCCTGTCTCTGTCTCTGTCTCTGTCTCTGTCTCTGTCTCTGTCTCTGTCTCTGTCTCAATCTCAGTCTCTGTCTCTGTCTCTGTCTCAATCTCTTGTCTCTGTCTCTGTCTGTGTCTCCATCTCTGTCTCTGTCTCGGTCTCTGTCTCTGTCTCTGTCTCTGTCTCTGTCTCTGTCTCTGTCTCTGTCTCTGTCTCTGTCTCTGTCTCTGTCTCTGTCTCTGTCTCTGTCTCTGTCTCTGTCTCTGTCTCTGTCTCTGTCTCTGTCTCTGTCTCTGTCTCTGTCTCTGTCTCTGTCTCTGTCTCTGCCTCTGTCTCCGTCTTTGTCTCTGTCTTTGTCTCCATCTTTGTCTCCGTCTATGGGCCTGTCTTTGTCTCCGTATTTGTATCCGTCTGTGTAACCATCTTTGTCTCCGTCTTTGTCTCCGTCTTTGCCTCCGTCTTTGTCTTCGTCTTAGTCTCCGTCTTTGTCTCAGTCTTTGTCTCCGTCTTTGTGCCTGTCTTTGTCTCCATATTTGTCACCGTCTTTGTCTCTGTATTTGTCTCCGTCTGTGTCTCCATATTTGTCTCCGTCTTTGTCTCCGTCTTTGCCTCCGTCTTTGTCTACGTCTTTGTCTCCGTCTTTGTCTCCGTCTTTGTCTCCGTCTTTGTCTCCGTCCATGACTCCTGCCCCTCTGTCTCGGTCTTTGCCTCATGCGCGTCTCTCTCTGTCTCTGTCTCTGTCCCTCTCCCTGTCCCTGTCGCTGTCTCTATCTCTGTCTCTGTCTCTGTCTCTGTCTCTGTCTCTGTCTCTGTCTCTGTCTCTGTCTCTGTCTCTGACTCTGTCTCTATCTCTGTCTCTGTCTCTGTCTCTATCTCTGTCTCTGTCTCTGTCTCTGGGTCTCTGCCTGTGTGCCTCTGCCTCTGTCTCTTTGTCTCTGTCTCTGCATCTCTGCCTCCGTGCCTATGTCTCTCTGTCTCTGTCTCTGTCTCTGTCTCTGTCTCCGTCTCTGTCTCTGTCTCTGTCTCTGCCTCTATCTCTGTCCCTGTCCCTCTCCCTGTCCCTGTCGCTGTCTCTGTCTCTGTCTCTGTCTCTGTCTCTGTCTCTGTCTCTGTCTCTGTCTCTGTCTCTGTCTCTGTCTCTATCTCTGTCTCTGTCTCTGTCTCTATCTCTGTCTCTGTCTCTGTCTCCGCCTCTGTCTCTGTCCCTGTCCCTCTCCCTGTCCCTGTCGCTGTCTCTGTCTCTGTTTCTGTCTCTGTTTCTGTCTCTGTGTCTGTCTCTGTCTCTGACTCTGTCTCTGTCTCTGTCTCTGTCACTGTCTCTGTCTCTGTCTCTGTCTCTGTCTCTGTCTCTGTCTCTGTCTCTGTCTCTGTCTCTGTCTCTGTCTCTGTCTCTGTCTCTGTCTTTGTATCCGTCTTTGTCTCCGTCTTTGTCACCGTCTTTGTCTCCGTCGTCGTCTTCCTCTTTGTCTCCGTCTTTGTCTCCGTCTTTGTCACCGTCCTTGTCTTCATACTTGTCTCTGTTTTTGTCTCCGTCTTTGTCTCTATCTCTGTCTCTGTCTCTCTCTCTGTCTCTGTCTCTGTCTCTGTCTCTGTCTCTGTCTCTATCTCTGTCTCTCTTTCAGTCCCTGTCTCTGTCTCTGTCTCCGTCTCTGTCTCTGTCCCTGTCCCTGTCCCTGTCCCTGTCTCTGTCTCTGTCTCTGTCTCTGTCTCTGTCTCTGTCGCTGTCTTTGTCTCCGTCTCTGTCCCTGTCTCTGCCTCTGTCTTTGTCTCCGTCTTTGTCTCCGTCTTTGTCTCCGTCTTCGCTTTCCTCTTTGTTTCCGACTTTGTCTCCGCCTTTGTCTCCTGCCCCTATGTTTCTCTCGCTCTCTCTGTCTCTGTCTCTGCCTCTGTCCCTGTCTCTGTGTCTCTGTCTCTGTCTCTGCCTCTGTCTCTGTCTCTGTCTCTGTCTCTGTCTCTGTCTCTGTCTCTGTCTCTGTCTCTGTCTCTGTCTCTGTCTCTGTCTCTGTCTCTGTCTCTGTCTCTGTCTCTGTCTCTGTCTCTGTCTCTGTCTCTGTCTCTGTCTCTGTCTCTGTCTCTGTCTCTGTCTCTGTCTCTGTCTCTGTCTCTGTCTCTGTCTCTGTCTCTGTCTCTGTCTCTGTCTCTGTCTCTGTCTCTGTCTCTGTCTCTGTCCCTGTCTCTGTCTCTGTCTCTGTCTTTGTATCCGTCTTTGTCTCCGTCTTTGTCTCCGCGTATGTCTCCTGCCCCTCTGTCTCGGTCTTTGTCTCATGCACCTCAGTCTCTGTCTCTGTCTCTGTCTCTGTCTGTGTCTGTGTCTCTGTCTCTGTCTCTGTCTCCGCCTCTGCCTCTGTCTCTGTCTTTGTCTCCATCCTTGTCTCCGTCTTTGTCTCCGTCTTTGTCACCGTCTTTGTCTCCGTCGTCGTCTTCCTCTTCGTCTGCGTCTTTGTCTCCGTCTTTGTCTACGTCTTTGTCTACGTCTTTGTCTCCGTCTTTGTCTTCGTCCATGTCTCCTGCCCCTCTGTCTCGGTCTTTGTCTCATATGCCTCTGTCTCTGTCTATGTCTCTGTCTCTGTCTCTGTCTGTGTCGCCGTCTTTGTCTCCGTCGTCGTCTTCCTCTTCGTCTGCGTCATTGTGTCCGTCTTTGTCTCCGTCCATGTCTCCTTCCCCTTTGTCTCGGTCTTTGTCTCATGCACCTCTGTCTCTGTCTCTGTCTCTGTCTCTGTCTGTGTCTGTGTCTGTGTCTCTCTCTCTGTCTCTGTCTGTGTCTGTGTCTCTGTCTCTGTTTCCGTATCGGACTCTGCCTCTGTCTCTGTCTCCGCTTTTGTCTCTGCCTTTGTCTCCGTATTTGTCTCTGTCTGTGTCTCCATCTTTGTCTCCGTCTTTGCCTCCGTCTTGGTCTCGGTCTTTGTCTCCGTCTTTTTCTCCGTCTTTGTCTTCCTACTTGTGTCTGTTTTTGTCTCGTCTTTGTCTCTATCTCTGTCTCTGTCTTTGTCTCTGTCTCTGTCTCTGTCTCTGTCTCTGTCTCTGTCTCTGTCTCTGTCTCTGTCTCTGTCTCTGTCTCTGTCTCTGTCTCTGTCTCTGTCTCTGTCTCTGTCTCTGTCTCTGTCTCTGTCTCTGTCTCTGTCTCTGTCCCTGTCTCTGTCCCTGTCTCTGTCTCTGTCTCTGTCTCTGTCTCTGTCTCTGTCTCTGTCTCTGTCTCTGTCTCTGTCTCTGTCTCTGTCTCTGTCTCTGTCTCTGTCTCTGTCTCTGTCTCTGTCTCTGTCTCTGTCTCTGTCTCTGTCTCTGTCTCTGTCTCTGTCTTTGTATCCGTCTTTGTCTCCGTCTTTGTCTCCGCGTATGTCTCCTGCCCCTCTGTCTCGGTCTTTGTCTCATGCACCTCAGTCTCTGTCTCTGTCTCTGTCTGTGTCTGTGTCTGTGTCTCTGTCTCTGTCTCTGTCTCCGCCTCTGCCTCTGTCTCTGTCTTTGTCTCCATCCTTGTCTCCGTCTTTGTCTCCGTCTTTGTCACCGTCTTTGTCTCCGTCGTCGTCTTCCTCTTCGTCTGCGTCTTTGTCTCCGTCTTTGTCTACGTCTTTGTCTACGTCTTTGTCTCCGTCTTTGTCTTCGTCCATGTCTCCTGCCCCTCTGTCTCGGTCTTTGTCTCATATGCCTCTGTCTCTGTCTATGTCTCTGTCTCTGTCTCTGTCTGTGTCGCCGTCTTTTTCTCCGTCGTCGTCTTCCTCTTCGTCTGCGTCATTGTCTCCGTCTTTGTCTCCGTCCATGTCTCCTGCCCCTTTGTCTCGGTCTTTGTCTCATGCGCGTCTCTCTCTGTCTCTGTCTCTGTCTGTGTCTCTGTCTCTGTCTCTGTCTCTGTCTCTGTCTCTGTCTCTGTCTCTGTCTCTGTCTCTGTCTCTGTCTCTGTCTCTGTCTCTGTCTCTGTCTCTGTCTCTGTCTCTGTCTCTGTCTCTGTCTCTGTCTCTGTCTCTGTCTTTGTATCCGTCTTTGTCTCCGTCTTTGTCTCCGTCGTTGTCTTCCTCTTTGTCTCCGCCTTTGTCTCCGCTTATGTCTCCTGCCCCTCTGTCTCGGTCTTTGTCTCATGCACCTCAGTCTCTGTCTCTGTCTCTGTCTCTGTCTGTGTCTGTGTCTCTGTCTCTGTCTCTGTCTCTGTCTGTGTCTGTGTCTCTGTCTCTGTTTCCGTATCGGACTCTGCCTCTGTCTCTATCTCCGCTTTTGTCTCTGCCTTTGTCTCCGTATTTGTCTCTGTCTGTGTCTGTGTCTCTGTCTCTGTTTCCGTATCGGACTCTGCCTGTGTCTCTATCTCCGCATTTGTCTCTGCCTTTGTCTCCGTATTTGTTTCTGTCTGTGTCTCCATCTTTGTCTCCGTCTTTGTCTCCGTCGTCGTCTTCCCCTTTGTCACCGTCTTTGTCTCCGCTTATGTCTCCTGCCCATCTACCTTGGTCTTTGTCTCATGCACCTCTGTCTCTGTCTCTGTCTCTGTCTGTATCTGTGTCTCTGTCTCCGTCTTTGTCTCTATCTCTGTCTCTGTCTCTCTCTCTGTCTCTCTCTCTGTCTCTGCCTTTGTCTCTGTCTCTGTCTCTGTCTCTGTCTCTGTCTCTGTCTCTGTCTCTATCTCTGTCTCTGTCTCAGTCCCTGTCTCTGTCTCTGTCTCTGTCTCTGTCTCTGTCTCTGTCTCTGTCTCTGTCTCAATCTCAGTCTCTGTCTCTGTCTCTGTCTCAATCTCTTGTCTCTGTCTCTGTCTGTGTCTCCATCTCTGTCTCTGTCTCGGTCTCTGTCTCTGTCTCTGTCTCTGTCTCTGTCTCTGTCTCTGTCTCTGTCTCTGTCTCTGTCTCTGTCTCTGTCTCTGTCTCTGTCTCTGTCTCTGTCTCTGTCTCTGTCTCTGTCTCTGTCTCTGTCTCTGTCTCTGTCTCTGTCTCTGTCTCTGTCTCTGCCTCTGTCTCCGTCTTTGTCTCTGTCTTTGTCTCCATCTTTGTCTCCGTCTATGGGCCTGTCTTTGTCTCCGTATTTGTATCCGTCTGTGTAACCATCTTTGTCTCCGTCTTTGTCTCCGTCTTTGCCTCCGCCTTTGTCTTCGTCTTAGTCTCCGTCTTTGTCTCAGTCTTTGTCTCCGTCTTTGTGCCTGTCTTTGTCTCCATATTTGTCACCGTCTTTGTCTCTGTATTTGTCTCCGTCTGTGTCTCCATATTTGTCTCCGTCTTTGTCTCCGTCTTTGCCTCCGTCTTTGTCTACGTCTTTGTCTCCGTCTTTGTCTCCGTCTTTGTCTCCGTCTTTGTCTCCGTCCATGACTCCTGCCCCTCTGTCTCGGTCTTTGCCTCATGCGCGTCTCTCTCTGTCTCTGTCTCTGTCCCTCTCCCTGTCCCTGTCGCTGTCTCTATCTCTGTCTCTGTCTCTGTCTCTGTCTCTGTCTCTGTCTCTGTCTCTGTCTCTGTCTCTGTCTCTGTCTCTGACTCTGTCTCTATCTCTGTCTCTGTCTCTGTCTCTATCTCTGTCTCTGTCTCTGTCTCTGGGTCTCTGCCTGTGTGCCTCTGCCTCTGTCTCTTTGTCTCTGTCTCTGCATCTCTGCCTCCGTGCCTATGTCTCTCTGTCTCTGTCTCTGTCTCTGTCTCTGTCTCCGTCTCTGTCTCTGTCTCTGTCTCTGCCTCTATCTCTGTCCCTGTCCCTCTCCCTGTCCCTGTCGCTGTCTCTGTCTCTGTCTCTGTCTCTGTCTCTGTCTCTGTCTCTGTCTCTGTCTCTGTCTCTGTCTCTGTCTCTATCTCTGTCTCTGTCTCTGTCTCTATCTCTGTCTCTGTCTCTGTCTCCGCCTCTGTCTCTGTCCCTGTCCCTCTCCCTGTCCCTGTCGCTGTCTCTGTCTCTGTTTCTGTCTCTGTTTCTGTCTCTGTGTCTGTCTCTGTCTCTGACTCTGTCTCTGTCTCTGTCTCTGTCACTGTCTCTGTCTCTGTCTCTGTCTCTGTCTCTGTCTCTGTCTCTGTCTCTGTCTCTGTCTCTGTCTCTGTCTCTGTCTCTGTCTCTGTCTCTGTCTTTGTATCCGTCTTTGTCTCCGTCGTTGTCTTCCTCTTTGTCTCCGCCTTTGTCTCCGCTTATGTCTCCTGCCCCTCTGTCTCGGTCTTTGTCTCATGCACCTCAGTCTCTGTCTCTGTCTCTGTCTCTGTCTGTGTCTGTGTCTCTGTCTCTGTCTCTGTTTCCGTATCGGACTCTGCCTCTGTCTCTGTCTCCGCTTTTGTCACTGCCTTTGTCTCCGTATTTGTCTCTGTCTGTGTCTCCATCTTTGTCTCCGTCTTTGCCTCCGTCTTGGTGTCGGTCTTTGTCTCCGTCTTTTTCTCCGTCTTTGTCTTCCTACTTGTGTCTGTTTTTGTCTCCGTCTTTGTCTCTATCTCTGTCTCTGTCTTTGTCTCTGTCTCTGTCTCTGTCTCTGTCTCTGTCTCTGTCTCTGCCTCTGTCTCTGTCTCTGTCTCTGTCTCTGTCTCTGTCTCTGTCTCTGTCTCTGTCTCTGTCTCTGTCTCTGTCTCTGTCTCTGTCTCTGTCTCTGTCTCTGTCTCTGTCTCTGTCTCTGTCTCTGTCTCTGTCTCTGTCTCTGTCTCTGTCTCTGTCTCTGTCTCTGTCTCTGTCTCTGTCTCTGTCTCTGTCTCTGTCTCTGTCTCTGTCTCTGTCTCTGTCTCTGTCTCTGTCTCTGTCTCTGTCTCTGTCTCTGTCTCTGTCTCTGTCTCTGTCTCTGTCTCTGTCTCTGTCTCTGTCTCTGTCTCTGTCTCTGTCTCTGTCTCTGTCTCTGTCTCTGTCTCTGTCTCTGTCTCTGTCTCTGTCTCTGTCTCTGTCTCTGTCTCTGTCTCTGTCTCTGTCTCTGTCTCTGTCTCTGTCTCTGTCTCTGTCTCTGTCTCTGTCTCTGTCTCTGTCTCTGTCTCTGTCTCTGTCTCTGTCTGCGCCTTTGTCTCTGCCTTTGTCTCCGTATTTGTCTCTGTCTGTGTCTCCATCTTTGTCTCCGTCTTTGTCTGCGTCTTTGCCTCCGTCTTGGTCTCAGTCTTTGTCGCCGTCTTTATCTCCGTCTTTGTCTTCATACTTGTCTCTGTTTTTGTCTCCGTCTTTGTCTCTATCTCTGTCTCTGTCTTTGTCTCTGTCTCTGTCTCTGTCTCTGTCTCTGTCTCTGTCTCTGTCTCTGTCTCTGTCTCTGTCTCTGTCTCTGTCTCTGTCTCTGTCTCTGTCTCTGTCTCTGTCTCTGTCTCTGTCTCTGTCTCCGTATCGGTCTCTGTCTCTGTCTCTGTCTCCGCCTCTGTCTCTGCCTTTGTCTCCGTATTTGTCTCTGTCTGTGTCTCCATATTTGTCTCCGTCTTTGTCTGCGTCTTTGCCTCCGTTTTGGTCTCAGTCTTTGTCTCCGTCTTTGTCTCCGTCTTTGTCTTCCTACTTGTCTCTGTTTTTGTCTGCGTCTTTGTCTCTATCTCTGTCTCCGTCTCTCTCTCTGTCTCTGTCTCTGTCTCTGTCTCTGTATATATCTCTGTCTCTGTCTCAGTCCCTGTCTCTGTCTCTGTCTCTGTCTCTGTCTCTGTCTCTGTCTCTGTCTCTGTCTCTGTCTCTGTCTCTGTCTCAGTCCCTGTCTCTGTCTCTGTCTCTGTCTCTGTCTCTGTCTCTGTCTCTGTCTCTGTCTCTGTCTCTGTCTCTGTCCCTGTCTCTGTCTCTGTCTCAGTCTCAGTCTCTGTCTCTGTCTCTGTCTCAATCTCTTGTCTCTGTCTCTGTCTCTGTCTCCATCTCTGTCTCTGTCTCTGTCTCTGGCTCTGTCTCTGTCTCTGTCTCTGTCTCAATCTCTTGTCTCTGTCTCTGTCTCTGTCTCTGTCTCTGTCTCTGTCTTTGTCTCTATCTCTGTCTCTGTCTCAGTCCCTGTCTCTGTCTCTGTCTCTGTCTCTGTCTCTGTCTCTGTCTCTGCCTCTGTCTCTGTCTCTGTCTCTGTCTCTGTCCCTGTCTCTGTCTCTGTCTCAGTCTCAGTCTCTGTCTCTGTCTCTGTCTCAATCTCTTGTCTCTGTCTCTGTCTCTGTCTCCATCTCTGTCTGTGTCTCGGTCTCTGTCTCTGTCTCTGTCTCTGTCTCTGTCTCTGTCTCTGTCTCTGTCTTTGTCTCCGTCTTTGCCTCCGTCTTTGTCTTCGTCTTAGTCTCCGTCTTTGTCTCAGTCTTTGTCTACGTCTTTGTGCCTGTCCTTGTCTCCATATTTGTCACCGTCTTTGTCTCTGTATTTGTTTCCGTCTGTGTCTCCATATTTGTCTCCGTCTTTGTCTCCGTCTTTGCCTCCGTCTTTGTCTACGTCTTTGTCTCAGTCTTTGTCTCCGTCTTTGTCTCCGTCTTTGTCTTCATACTTGTCTCTGTTTTTGTCTCCGTCTGTGTCTCTATCTCTGTCTCTGTCTCTCTCTCTGTCTCTGTCTCTGTCTCTGTCTCTGTCTCTGTCTCTGTCTCTGTCTCTGTCTTTGTCTCTATCTCTGTCTCTGTCTCAGTCCCTGTCTCTGTCTCTGTCTCTGTCTCTGTCTCTGTCTCTGTCTCTGTCTCTGTCTCTGTCTCTGTCTCTGTCTCTGTCTCTGTCTCTGTCTCTGTCTCTGTCTCTGTCTCTGTCTCTGTCTCTGTCTCTGTCTCTGTCTCTGTCTCTGTCTCTGTCTCTGTCTCTGTCTCTGTCTCTGTCTCTGTCTCTGTCTCTGTCTCTGTCTCCGTCTTTGTCTCTGTCTTTGTCTCCATCTTTGTCTCCGTCTTTGTGCCTGTCTTTGTCTCCGTATTTGTGTCCGTCTGTGTAACCATCTTTGTCTCCGTCTTTGTCTCCGTCTTTGCCTCCGTCTTTGTCTTCGTCTTAGTCTCCGTCTTTGTCTCAGTCTTTGTCTCCGTCTTTGTGCCTGTCTTTGTCTCCATATTTGTCACCGTCTTTGTCTCTGTCTCTGTCTCTGTCTCTGTCTCTGTCTCTGTCTCTGTCTCTGTCTCTGTCTCTGTCTCTGTCTCTGTCTCTGTCTCTGTCTCTGTCTCTGTCTCTGTCTCTGTCTCTGTCTCTGTCTCTGTCTCTGTCTCTGTCTCTGTCTCTGTCTCTGTCTCTGTCTCTGTCTCTGTCTCTGTCTCTGTCTCTGTCTCTGTCTCTGTCTCTGTCTCTGTCTGCGCCTTTGTCTCTGCCTTTGTCTCCGTATTTGTCTCTGTCTGTGTCTCCATCTTTGTCTCCGTCTTTGTCTGCGTCTTTGCCTCCGTCTTGGTCTCAGTCTTTGTCGCCGTCTTTATCTCCGTCTTTGTCTTCATACTTGTCTCTGTTTTTGTCTCCGTCTTTGTCTCTATCTCTGTCTCTGTCTTTGTCTCTGTCTCTGTCTCTGTCTCTGTCTCTGTCTCTGTCTCTGTCTCTGTCTCTGTCTCTGTCTCTGTCTCTGTCTCTGTCTCTGTCTCTGTCTCTGTCTCTGTCTCTGTCTCTGTCTCTGTCTCTGTCTCCGTATCGGTCTCTGTCTCTGTCTCTGTCTCCGCCTCTGTCTCTGCCTTTGTCTCCGTATTTGTCTCTGTCTGTGTCTCCATATTTGTCTCCGTCTTTGTCTGCGTCTTTGCCTCCGTTTTGGTCTCAGTCTTTGTCTCCGTCTTTGTCTCCGTCTTTGTCTTCCTACTTGTCTCTGTTTTTGTCTGCGTCTTTGTCTCTATCTCTGTCTCCGTCTCTCTCTCTGTCTCTGTCTCTGTCTCTGTCTCTGTATATATCTCTGTCTCTGTCTCAGTCCCTGTCTCTGTCTCTGTATCTGTCTCTGTCTCTGTCTCTGTCTCTGTCTCTGTCTCTGTCTCTGTCTCTGTCTCAGTCCCTGTCTCTGTCTCTGTCTCTGTCTCTGTCTCTGTCTCTGTCTCTGTCTCTGTCTCTGTCTCTGTCTCTGTCCCTGTCTCTGTCTCTGTCTCAGTCTCAGTCTCTGTCTCTGTCTCTGTCTCAATCTCTTGTCTCTGTCTCTGTCTCTGTCTCCATCTCTGTCTCTGTCTCTGTCTCTGGCTCTGTCTCTGTCTCTGTCTCTGTCTCAATCTCTTGTCTCTGTCTCTGTCTCTGTCTCTGTCTCTGTCTCTGTCTTTGTCTCTATCTCTGTCTCTGTCTCAGTCCCTGTCTCTGTCTCTGTCTCTGTCTCTGTCTCTGTCTCTGTCTCTGTCTCTGTCTCTGTCTCTGTCTCTGTCTCTGTCTCTGTCCCTGTCTCTGTCTCTGTCTCAGTCTCAGTCTCTGTCTCTGTCTCTGTCTCAATCTCTTGTCTCTGTCTCTGTCTCTGTCTCCATCTCTGTCTGTGTCTCGGTCTCTGTCTCTGTCTCTGTCTCTGTCTCTGTCTCTGTCTCTGTCTCTGTCTCTGTCTCTGTCTTTGTCTCCGTCTTTGCCTCCGTCTTTGTCTTCGTCTTAGTCTCCGTCTTTGTCTCAGTCTTTGTCTACGTCTTTGTGCCTGTCCTTGTCTCCATATTTGTCACCGTCTTTGTCTCTGTATTTGTTTCCGTCTGTGTCTCCATATTTGTCTCCGTCTTTGTCTCCGTCTTTGCCTCCGTCTTTGTCTACGTCTTTGTCTCAGTCTTTGTCTCCGTCTTTGTCTCCGTCTTTGTCTTCATACTTGTCTCTGTTTTTGTCTCCGTCTGTGTCTCTATCTCTGTCTCTGTCTCTCTCTCTGTCTCTGTCTCTGTCTCTGTCTCTGTCTCTGTCTCTGTCTCTGTCTCTGTCTTTGTCTCTATCTCTGTCTCTGTCTCAGTCCCTGTCTCTGTCTCTGTCTCTGTCTCTGTCTCTGTCTCTGTCTCTGTCTCTGTCTCTGTCTCTGTCTCTGTCTCTGTCTCTGTCTCTGTCTCTGTCTCTGTCTCTGTCTCTGTCTCTGTCTCTGTCTCTGTCTCTGTCTCTGTCTCTGTCTCTGTCTCTGTCTCTGTCTCTGTCTCTGTCTCTGTCTCTGTCTCTGTCTCCGTCTTTGTCTCTGTCTTTGTCTCCATCTTTGTCTCCGTCTTTGTGCCTGTCTTTGTCTCCGTATTTGTGTCCGTCTGTGTAACCATCTTTGTCTCCGTCTTTGTCTCCGTCTTTGCCTCCGTCTTTGTCTTCGTCTTAGTCTCCGTCTTTGTCTCAGTCTTTGTCTCCGTCTTTGTGCCTGTCTTTGTCTCCATATTTGTCACCGTCTTTGTCTCTGTCTCTGTCTCTGTCTCTGTCTCTGTCTCTGTCTCTGTCTCTGTCTCTGTCTCTGTCTCTGTCTCTGTCTCTGTCTCTGTCTCTGTCTCTGTCTCTGTCTCTGTCTCTGTCTCTGTCTCTGTCTCTGTCTCTGTCTCTGTCTCTGTCTCTGTCTCTGTCTCTGTCTCTGTCTCTGTCTCTGTCTCTGTCTCTGTCTCTGTCTCTGTCTCTGTCTCTGTCTCTGTCTCTGTCTCTGTCTCTGTCTCTGTCTCTGTCTCTGTCTCTGTCTCTGGGTCTCTGTCTCTGTCCCTGTCTCTGTCTCTGGGTCTCTGCCTGTGTGCCTCTGCCTCTGTCTCTTTGTCTCTGTCTCTGCATCTCTGCCTCCGTGCCTATGTCTCTCTGTCTCTGTCTCTGTCTCTGTCTCTGTCTCCGTCTCTGTCTCTGTCTCTGTCTCTGCCTCTATCTCTGTCCCTGTCCCTCTCCCTGTCCCTGTCGCTGTCTCTGTCTCTGTCTCTGTCTCTGTCTCTGTCTCTACCTCTGTCTCTGTCTCTGTCTCTGTCTCTGCCTCTGTCTCTGTCTCTGTCTATGCATCTGTCTCTGTCCCTGTCTCCGTCTCTGTCTCTGTCTCTGTCTTTGTCTCTGTCCCCGTATCTGTCTCTGTCTCTGTCTCTGTCTCTGTCTCTGTCTCTGTCTCTGTCTCTGTCTCTGTCTCTGTCTCTGTCTCTGTCTCTGTCTCTGTCTCTGTCTCTGTCTCTATCTCTGTCTCTGTCTCTGTCTCTATCTCTGTCTCTGTCTCTGTCTCCGCCTCTGTCTCTGTCCCTGTCCCTCTCCCTGTCCCTGTCGCTGTCTCTGTCTCTGTTTCTGTCTCTGTTTCTGTCTCTGTCTCTGTCTCTGTCTCTGACTCTGTCTCTGTCTCTGTCTCTGTCACTGTCTCTGTCTCTGTCTCTGTCTCTGTCTCTGTCTCTGTCTCTGTCTCTGTCTCTGTCTCTGTCTCTGTCTCTGTCTCTGTCTCTGTCTCTGTCTCTGTCTCTGTGTTTGTATCCGTCTTTGTCTCCGTCGTTGTCTTCCTCTTTGTCTCCGCCTTTGTCTCCGCTTATGTCTCCTGCCCCTCTGTCTCGGCCTTTGTCTCATGCACCTCAGTCTCTGTCTCTGTCTCTGTCTCTGTCTGTGTCTGTGTCTCTGTCTCTGTCTCTGTTTCCGTATCGGACTCTGCCTCTGTCTCTGTCTCCGCTGTTGTCACTGCCTTTGTCTCCGTATTTGTCTCTGTCTGTGTCTCCATCTTTGTCTCCGTCTTTGCCTCCGTCTTGGTGTCGGTCTTTGTCTCCGTCTTTTTCTCCGTCTTTGTCTTCCTACTTGTGTCTGTTTTTGTCTCCGTCTTTGTCTCTATCTCTGTCTCTGTCTTTGTCTCTGTCTCTGTCTCTGTCTCTGTCTCTGTCTCTGTCTCTGCCTCTGTCTCTGTCTCTGTCTCTGTCTCTGTCTCTGTCTCTGTCTCTGTCTCTGTCTCTGTCTCTGTCTCTGTCCCTCTCTCTGTCTCTCTCTCTGTCTCTGCCTTTGTCTCTGTCTCTGTCTCTGTCTCTGTCTCTGTCTCTGTCTCTATCTCTGTCTCTGTCTCAGTCCCTGTCTCTGTCTCTGTCTCTGTCTCTGTCTCTGTCTCTGTCTCTGTCTCAATCTCAGTCTCTGTCTCTGTCTCTGTCTCAATCTCTTGTCTCTGTCTCTGTCTGTGTCT
Source organism: Megachile willughbiella (assembly GCA_945859595.2). Classification (NCBI taxonomy): domain Eukaryota; kingdom Metazoa; phylum Arthropoda; class Insecta; order Hymenoptera; family Megachilidae; genus Megachile; species Megachile willughbiella. Next base: position 988,831 of record CAMAOD020000271.1, read on the forward strand.
CCATCTCTGTCTCTGTCTCGGTCTCTGTCTCTGTCTCTGTCTCTGTCTCTGTCTCTGTCTCTGTCTCTGTCTCTGTCTCTGTCTCTGTCTCTGTCTCTGTCTCTGTCTCTGTCTCTGTCTCTGTCTCTGTCTCTGTCTCTTTCTCTGTCTCTGTCTCTGTCTCTGTCTCTGTGTCTGTCTCTGTCTCTGTCTCTGTCTCTGTCTTCGTCTTTGTCTCTGTCTTTGTCTCCATCTTTGTCTCCGTCTTTGTGCCTGTCTTTGTCTCCGTATTTGTATCCGTCTGTGTAACCATCTTTGTCTCCGTCTTTGTCTCCGTCTTTGCCTCCGTCTTTGTCTTCGTCTTAGTCTCCGTCTTTGTCTCAGTCTTTGTCTCCGTCTTTGTGCCTGTCTTTGTCTCCATATTTGTCACCGTCTTTGTCTCTGTATTTGTCTCCGACTGTGTCTCCACATTTGTCTCCGTCTTTGTCTCCGTCTTTGCCTCCGTCTTTGTCTACGTCTTTGTCTACGTCTTTGTCTCCGTCTTTGTCTCCGTCTTTGTCTCCGTCCATGTCTCCTGCCCCCCTGTCTCGGTCTTTGTCTCATGCGCGTCTCTCTCTGTCTCTGTCTCTGTCTGTGTCTCTGTCTCTGTCTCTGTTTCTGTCTCTGTCTCTGTCTCTGTCTCTGTCTCTGTCTCTGTCTCTGTCTCTGTCTCTGTCTCTGTCTCTGTCTCTGTCTCTGTCTCTGTCTCTGTCTCTGTCTCTGTCTCTGTCTCTGTCTCTGTCTTTGTATCCGTCTTTGTCTCCGTCTTTGTCTCCGTCGTTGTCTTCCTCTTTGTCTCCGCCTTTGTCTCCGCTTATGTCTCCTGCCCCTCTGTCTCGGTCTTTGTCTCATGCACCTCAGTCTCTGTCTCTGTCTCTGTCTCTGTCTGTGTCTGTGTCTCTGTCTCTGTCTCTGTCTGTGTCTGTGTCTCTGTCTCTGCTTCCGTATCGGACTCTGCCTCTGTCTCTATCTCCGCTTTTGTCTCTGCCTTTGTCTCCGTATTTGTCTCTGTCTGTGTCTGTGTCTCTGTCTCTGTTTCCGTATCGGACTCTGCCTCTGTCTCTATCTCCGCTTTTGTCTCTGCCTTTGTCTCCGTATTTATTTCTGTCTGTGTCTCCATCTTTGTCTCCGTCTTTGTCTCCGTCGTCGTCTTTCCCTTTGTCTCCGTCTTTGTCTCCGCTTATGTCTCCTGCCCATCTACCTCGGTCTTTGTCTCATGCACCTCTGTCTCTGTCTCTGTCTCTGTCTGTATCTGTGTCTCTGTCTCTGTCTCTGTCTCCGTATCGGTCTCTGTCTCTGTCTCTGTCTCCGCCTTTGTCTCTGCCTTTGTCTCCGTATTTGTCTCTGTCTGTGTCTCCATCTTTGTCTCCGTCTTTGTCTGCGTCTTTGCCTCCGTCTTGGTCTCAGTCTTTGTCTCCGTCTTTGTCTCCGTCTTTGTCTTCATACTAGTCTCTGTTTTTGTCTCCGTCTTTGTCTCTATCTCTGTCTCTGTCCCTCTCTCTGTCTCTCTCTCTGTCTCTGCCTTTGTCTCTGTCTCTGTCTCTGTCTCTGTCTCTGTCTCTGTCTCTATCTCTGTCTCTGTCTCAGTCCCTGTCTCTGTCTCTGTCTCTGTCTCTGTCTCTGTCTCTGTCTCTGTCTCAATCTCAGTCTCTGTCTCTGTCTCTGTCTCAATCTCTTGTCTCTGTCTCTGTCTGTGTCTCCATCTCTGTGTCTGTCTCGGTCTCTGTCTCTGTCTCTGTCTCTGTCTCTGTCTCTGTCTCTGTCTCTGTCTCTGTCTCTGTCTCTGTCTCTGTCTCTGTCTCTGTCTCTGTCTCTGTCTCTGTCTCTGTCTCTGTCTCTGTCTCTGTCTCTGTCTCTGTCTCTGTCTCTGTCTCTGTCTCTGTCTCTGTCTCTGTCTCTGTCTCTGTCTCTGCCTCTGTCTCCGTCTTTGTCTCTGTCTTTGTCTCCATCTTTGTCTCCGTCTTTGGGCCTGTCTTTGTCTCCGTATTTGTATCCGTCTGTGTAACCATCTTTGTCTCCGTCTTTGTCTCCGTCTTTGCCTCCGTCTTTGTCTTCGTCTTAGTCTCCGTCTTTGTCTCAGTCTTTGTCTCCGTCTTTGTGCCTGTCTTTGTCTCCATATTTGTCACCGTCTTTGTCTCTGTATTTGTCTCCGTCTGTGTCTCCATATTTGTCTCCGTCTTTGTCTCCGTCTTTGCCTCCGTCTTTGTCTACGTCTTTGTCTCCGTCTTTGTCTCCGTCTTTGTCTCCGTCTTTGTCTCCGTCCATGACTCCTGCCCCTCTGTCTCGGTCTATGTCTCATGCGCGTCTCTCTCTGTCTCTGTCTCTGTCTGTGTCTCTGTCTCTGTCTCTGTTTCTGTCTCTGTCTCTGTCTCTGTCTCTGTCTCTGTCTCTGTCTCTGTCTCTGTCTCTGTCTCTGTCTCTGTCTCTGTCTCTGTCTCTGTCTCTGTCTCTGTCTCTGTCTCTGTCTCTGTCTCTGTCTCTGTCTCTGTCTTTGTCTCTGTCTGTGTCTCTGCCTCTGTCTCTGCCTCTGTATCGGTATCTGTCTCCGCCTTTGTCTTCGTCTTTGTCTCTGTCATTGTCTCCGTCTTTTTCTCCTGCCCCTCTGTCTCCGTATCACCCTTTCCCTCTGTCTCTGTCCCTGTCCCTGTCCCTGTCCCTGTCCCTGTCCCTGTCCCTGTCCCTGTGTCTGTCTCTGTCTCTGTCGCTGTCTCTGTCTCTGTCTCTGTCTTTGTATCCGTCTTTGTCTCCGTCTTTTGTCTCCGTCGTCGTCTTCCTCTTTGTCTCCGTCTTTGTCTCCGCTTATATCTCCTGCCCCTCTGTCTCGGTCTTTGTCTCATGCACCTCTGTCTCTGTCTCTGTCTCTGTCTGTGTCTGTGTCTGTGTCTCTGTCTCCGTATCGGTCTCTGTCTCTGTCTCTGTCTCCGCCTTTGTCTCTGCCTTTGTCTCCGTATTTGTCTCTGTCTGTGTCTCCATCTTTGTCTCCGTCTTTGTCTCCGTCTTGGCCTCCGTCTTTGTCTACGTCTTTGTCTCCGTCTTTGTCTCCGTCCATGTCTCCTCACCCTCTGTCTCGGTCTTTGTCTCATGCGCGTCTCTCTCTGTCTCTGTCTCTGTCTGTGCCTCTGTCTCTGCCTCTGTCTCTGTCTCTGTCTCTGTCTCTGTCTCTGTCTCTGTCTCTGTCTCTGTCTTTGTATCCGTCTTTGTCTCCGTCTTTGTTGCCGCTTATGTCTCCTGCCCCTCTGCCTCGGTCTTTGTCTCATGCACCTCAGTCTCTGTCTCTGTCTCTGTCTCTGTCTGTGTCTGTGTCTCTTTCTCTGTCTCTGTCTCTGTCTCTGTCTGTGTCTGTGTCTCTGTCTCTGTTTCCGTATCGGACTCTGCCTCTGTCTCTGTCTCCGCTTTTGTCTCTGCCTTTGTCTCCGTATTTGTCTCTGTCTGTGTCTCCATCTTTGTCTCCGTCTTTGCCTCCGTCTTGGTCTCGGTCTTTGTCTCCGTCTTTTTCTCCGTCTTTGTCTTCCTACTTGTGTCCGTTTTTGTCTCCGTCTTTGTCTCTATCTCTGTCTCTGTCTCTGTCTCTGTCTCTGTCTCTGTCTCTGTCTCTGTCTCTGTCTCTGTCTCTGTCTCTGTCTCTGTCTCTGTCTCTGTCTCTGTCTCTGTCTCTGTCTCTGTCTCTGTCTCTGTCTCTGTCTCTGTCTCTGTCTTTGTATCCGTCTTTGTCTCCGTCTTTGTCTCCGTCGTTTGTATTCCTCTTTGTCTCCGTCTTTGTCTCCGCGTATGTCTCCTGCCCCTCTGTCTCGGTCTTTGTCTCATGCACCTCAGTCTCTGTCTCTGTCTCTGTCTCTGTCTGTGTCTGTGTCTCTGTCTCTGTCTCTGTCTCCGCCTCTGCCTCTGTCTCTGTCTTTGTCTCCATCCTTGTCTCCGTCTTTGTCTCCGTCTTTGTCACCGTCTTTGTCTCCGTCGTCGTCTTCCTCTTCGTCTGCGTCTCTGTCTCTGTCTCTGTCTCTGTCTTTGTCTCCGTCTTTGCCTCCGTCTTTGTCTTCGTCTTAGTCTCCGTCTTTGTCTCAGTCTTTGTCTACGTCTTTGTGCCTGTCCTTGTCTCCATATTTGTCACCGTCTTTGTCTCTGTATTTGTTTCCGTCTGTGTCTCCATATTTGTCTCCGTCTTTGTCTCCGTCTTTGCCTCCGTCTTTGTCTACGTCTTTGTCTCAGTCTTTGTCTCCGTCTTTGTCTCCGTCTTTGTCTTCATACTTGTCTCTGTTTTTGTCTCCGTCTGTGTCTCTATCTCTGTCTCTGTCTCTCTCTCTGTCTCTGTCTCTGTCTCTGTCTCTGTCTCTGTCTCTGTCTCTGTCTCTGTCTTTGTCTCTATCTCTGTCTCTGTCTCAGTCCCTGTCTCTGTCTCTGTCTCTGTCTCTGTCTCTGTCTCTGTCTCTGTCTCTGTCTCTGTCTCTGTCTCTGTCTCTGTCTCTGTCTCTGTCTCTGTCTCTGTCTCTGTCTCTGTCTCTGTCTCTGTCTCTGTCTCTGTCTCTGTCTCTGTCTCTGTCTCTGTCTCTGTCTCTGTCTCTGTCTCTGTCTCTGTCTCTGTCTCCGTCTTTGTCTCTGTCTTTGTCTCCATCTTTGTCTCCGTCTTTGTGCCTGTCTTTGTCTCCGTATTTGTGTCCGTCTGTGTAACCATCTTTGTCTCCGTCTTTGTCTCCGTCTTTGCCTCCGTCTTTGTCTTCGTCTTAGTCTCCGTCTTTGTCTCAGTCTTTGTCTCCGTCTTTGTGCCTGTCTTTGTCTCCATATTTGTCACCGTCTTTGTCTCTGTCTCTGTCTCTGTCTCTGTCTCTGTCTCTGTCTCTGTCTCTGTCTCTGTCTCTGTCTCTGTCTCTGTCTCTGTCTCTGTCTCTGTCTCTGTCTCTGTCTCTGTCTCTGTCTCTGTCTCTGTCTCTGTCTCTGTCTCTGTCTCTGTCTCTGTCTCTGTCTCTGTCTCTGTCTCTGTCTCTGTCTCTGTCTCTGTCTCTGTCTCTGTCTCTGTCTCTGTCTCTGTCTCTGTCTCTGTCTCTGTCTCTGTCTCTGTCTCTGTCTCTGTCTCTGGGTCTCTGTCTCTGTCCCTGTCTCTGTCTCTGGGTCTCTGCCTGTGTGCCTCTGCCTCTGTCTCTTTGTCTCTGTCTCTGCATCTCTGCCTCCGTGCCTATGTCTCTCTGTCTCTGTCTCTGTCTCTGTCTCTGTCTCCGTCTCTGTCTCTGTCTCTGTCTCTGCCTCTATCTCTGTCCCTGTCCCTCTCCCTGTCCCTGTCGCTGTCTCTGTCTCTGTCTCTGTCTCTGTCTCTGTCTCTACCTCTGTCTCTGTCTCTGTCTCTGTCTCTGCCTCTGTCTCTGTCTCTGTCTATGCATCTGTCTCTGTCCCTGTCTCCGTCTCTGTCTCTGTCTCTGTCTTTGTCTCTGTCCCCGTATCTGTCTCTGTCTCTGTCTCTGTCTCTGTCTCTGTCTCTGTCTCTGTCTCTGTCTCTGTCTCTGTCTCTGTCTCTGTCTCTGTCTCTGTCTCTGTCTCTGTCTCTATCTCTGTCTCTGTCTCTGTCTCTATCTCTGTCTCTGTCTCTGTCTCCGCCTCTGTCTCTGTCCCTGTCCCTCTCCCTGTCCCTGTCGCTGTCTCTGTCTCTGTTTCTGTCTCTGTTTCTGTCTCTGTCTCTGTCTCTGTCTCTGACTCTGTCTCTGTCTCTGTCTCTGTCACTGTCTCTGTCTCTGTCTCTGTCTCTGTCTCTGTCTCTGTCTCTGTCTCTGTCTCTGTCTCTGTCTCTGTCTCTGTCTCTGTCTCTGTCTCTGTCTCTGTCTCTGTGTTTGTATCCGTCTTTGTCTCCGTCGTTGTCTTCCTCTTTGTCTCCGCCTTTGTCTCCGCTTATGTCTCCTGCCCCTCTGTCTCGGCCTTTGTCTCATGCACCTCAGTCTCTGTCTCTGTCTCTGTCTCTGTCTGTGTCTGTGTCTCTGTCTCTGTCTCTGTTTCCGTATCGGACTCTGCCTCTGTCTCTGTCTCCGCTGTTGTCACTGCCTTTGTCTCCGTATTTGTCTCTGTCTGTGTCTCCATCTTTGTCTCCGTCTTTGCCTCCGTCTTGGTGTCGGTCTTTGTCTCCGTCTTTTTCTCCGTCTTTGTCTTCCTACTTGTGTCTGTTTTTGTCTCCGTCTTTGTCTCTATCTCTGTCTCTGTCTTTGTCTCTGTCTCTGTCTCTGTCTCTGTCTCTGTCTCTGTCTCTGCCTCTGTCTCTGTCTCTGTCTCTGTCTCTGTCTCTGTCTCTGTCTCTGTCTCTGTCTCTGTCTCTGTCTCTGTCCCTCTCTCTGTCTCTCTCTCTGTCTCTGCCTTTGTCTCTGTCTCTGTCTCTGTCTCTGTCTCTGTCTCTGTCTCTATCTCTGTCTCTGTCTCAGTCCCTGTCTCTGTCTCTGTCTCTGTCTCTGTCTCTGTCTCTGTCTCTGTCTCAATCTCAGTCTCTGTCTCTGTCTCTGTCTCAATCTCTTGTCTCTGTCTCTGTCTGTGTCTCCATCTCTGTCTCTGTCTCGGTCTCTGTCTCTGTCTCTGTCTCTGTCTCTGTCTCTGTCTCTGTCTCTGTCTCTGTCTCTGTCTCTGTCTCTGTCTCTGTCTCTGTCTCTGTCTCTGTCTCTGTCTCTGTCTCTGTCTCTTTCTCTGTCTCTGTCTCTGTCTCTGTCTCTGTGTCTGTCTCTGTCTCTGTCTCTGTCTCTGTCTTCGTCTTTGTCTCTGTCTTTGTCTCCATCTTTGTCTCCGTCTTTGTGCCTGTCTTTGTCTCCGTATTTGTATCCGTCTGTGTAACCATCTTTGTCTCCGTCTTTGTCTCCGTCTTTGCCTCCGTCTTTGTCTTCGTCTTAGTCTCCGTCTTTGTCTCAGTCTTTGTCTCCGTCTTTGTGCCTGTCTTTGTCTCCATATTTGTCACCGTCTTTGTCTCTGTATTTGTCTCCGACTGTGTCTCCACATTTGTCTCCGTCTTTGTCTCCGTCTTTGCCTCCGTCTTTGTCTACGTCTTTGTCTACGTCTTTGTCTCCGTCTTTGTCTCCGTCTTTGTCTCCGTCCATGTCTCCTGCCCCCCTGTCTCGGTCTTTGTCTCATGCGCGTCTCTCTCTGTCTCTGTCTCTGTCTGTGTCTCTGTCTCTGTCTCTGTTTCTGTCTCTGTCTCTGTCTCTGTCTCTGTCTCTGTCTCTGTCTCTGTCTCTGTCTCTGTCTCTGTCTCTGTCTCTGTCTCTGTCTCTGTCTCTGTCTCTGTCTCTGTCTCTGTCTCTGTCTCTGTCTTTGTATCCGTCTTTGTCTCCGTCTTTGTCTCCGTCGTTGTCTTCCTCTTTGTCTCCGCCTTTGTCTCCGCTTATGTCTCCTGCCCCTCTGTCTCGGTCTTTGTCTCATGCACCTCAGTCTCTGTCTCTGTCTCTGTCTCTGTCTGTGTCTGTGTCTCTGTCTCTGTCTCTGTCTGTGTCTGTGTCTCTGTCTCTGCTTCCGTATCGGACTCTGCCTCTGTCTCTATCTCCGCTTTTGTCTCTGCCTTTGTCTCCGTATTTGTCTCTGTCTGTGTCTGTGTCTCTGTCTCTGTTTCCGTATCGGACTCTGCCTCTGTCTCTATCTCCGCTTTTGTCTCTGCCTTTGTCTCCGTATTTATTTCTGTCTGTGTCTCCATCTTTGTCTCCGTCTTTGTCTCCGTCGTCGTCTTTCCCTTTGTCTCCGTCTTTGTCTCCGCTTATGTCTCCTGCCCATCTACCTCGGTCTTTGTCTCATGCACCTCTGTCTCTGTCTCTGTCTCTGTCTGTATCTGTGTCTCTGTCTCTGTCTCTGTCTCCGTATCGGTCTCTGTCTCTGTCTCTGTCTCCGCCTTTGTCTCTGCCTTTGTCTCCGTATTTGTCTCTGTCTGTGTCTCCATCTTTGTCTCCGTCTTTGTCTGCGTCTTTGCCTCCGTCTTGGTCTCAGTCTTTGTCTCCGTCTTTGTCTCCGTCTTTGTCTTCATACTAGTCTCTGTTTTTGTCTCCGTCTTTGTCTCTATCTCTGTCTCTGTCCCTCTCTCTGTCTCTCTCTCTGTCTCTGCCTTTGTCTCTGTCTCTGTCTCTGTCTCTGTCTCTGTCTCTGTCTCTATCTCTGTCTCTGTCTCAGTCCCTGTCTCTGTCTCTGTCTCTGTCTCTGTCTCTGTCTCTGTCTCTGTCTCAATCTCAGTCTCTGTCTCTGTCTCTGTCTCAATCTCTTGTCTCTGTCTCTGTCTGTGTCTCCATCTCTGTGTCTGTCTCGGTCTCTGTCTCTGTCTCTGTCTCTGTCTCTGTCTCTGTCTCTGTCTCTGTCTCTGTCTCTGTCTCTGTCTCTGTCTCTGTCTCTGTCTCTGTCTCTGTCTCTGTCTCTGTCTCTGTCTCTGTCTCTGTCTCTGTCTCTGTCTCTGTCTCTGTCTCTGTCTCTGTCTCTGTCTCTGTCTCTGTCTCTGTCTCTGTCTCTGTCTCTGCCTCTGTCTCCGTCTTTGTCTCTGTCTTTGTCTCCATCTTTGTCTCCGTCTTTGGGCCTGTCTTTGTCTCCGTATTTGTATCCGTCTGTGTAACCATCTTTGTCTCCGTCTTTGTCTCCGTCTTTGCCTCCGTCTTTGTCTTCGTCTTAGTCTCCGTCTTTGTCTCAGTCTTTGTCTCCGTCTTTGTGCCTGTCTTTGTCTCCATATTTGTCACCGTCTTTGTCTCTGTATTTGTCTCCGTCTGTGTCTCCATATTTGTCTCCGTCTTTGTCTCCGTCTTTGCCTCCGTCTTTGTCTACGTCTTTGTCTCCGTCTTTGTCTCCGTCTTTGTCTCCGTCTTTGTCTCCGTCCATGACTCCTGCCCCTCTGTCTCGGTCTATGTCTCATGCGCGTCTCTCTCTGTCTCTGTCTCTGTCTGTGTCTCTGTCTCTGTCTCTGTTTCTGTCTCTGTCTCTGTCTCTGTCTCTGTCTCTGTCTCTGTCTCTGTCTCTGTCTCTGTCTCTGTCTCTGTCTCTGTCTCTGTCTCTGTCTCTGTCTCTGTCTCTGTCTCTGTCTCTGTCTCTGTCTCTGTCTCTGTCTTTGTCTCTGTCTGTGTCTCTGCCTCTGTCTCTGCCTCTGTATCGGTATCTGTCTCCGCCTTTGTCTTCGTCTTTGTCTCTGTCATTGTCTCCGTCTTTTTCTCCTGCCCCTCTGTCTCCGTATCACCCTTTCCCTCTGTCTCTGTCCCTGTCCCTGTCCCTGTCCCTGTCCCTGTCCCTGTCCCTGTCCCTGTGTCTGTCTCTGTCTCTGTCGCTGTCTCTGTCTCTGTCTCTGTCTTTGTATCCGTCTTTGTCTCCGTCTTTTGTCTCCGTCGTCGTCTTCCTCTTTGTCTCCGTCTTTGTCTCCGCTTATATCTCCTGCCCCTCTGTCTCGGTCTTTGTCTCATGCACCTCTGTCTCTGTCTCTGTCTCTGTCTGTGTCTGTGTCTGTGTCTCTGTCTCCGTATCGGTCTCTGTCTCTGTCTCTGTCTCCGCCTTTGTCTCTGCCTTTGTCTCCGTATTTGTCTCTGTCTGTGTCTCCATCTTTGTCTCCGTCTTTGTCTCCGTCTTGGCCTCCGTCTTTGTCTACGTCTTTGTCTCCGTCTTTGTCTCCGTCCATGTCTCCTCACCCTCTGTCTCGGTCTTTGTCTCATGCGCGTCTCTCTCTGTCTCTGTCTCTGTCTGTGCCTCTGTCTCTGCCTCTGTCTCTGTCTCTGTCTCTGTCTCTGTCTCTGTCTCTGTCTCTGTCTCTGTCTTTGTATCCGTCTTTGTCTCCGTCTTTGTTGCCGCTTATGTCTCCTGCCCCTCTGCCTCGGTCTTTGTCTCATGCACCTCAGTCTCTGTCTCTGTCTCTGTCTCTGTCTGTGTCTGTGTCTCTTTCTCTGTCTCTGTCTCTGTCTCTGTCTGTGTCTGTGTCTCTGTCTCTGTTTCCGTATCGGACTCTGCCTCTGTCTCTGTCTCCGCTTTTGTCTCTGCCTTTGTCTCCGTATTTGTCTCTGTCTGTGTCTCCATCTTTGTCTCCGTCTTTGCCTCCGTCTTGGTCTCGGTCTTTGTCTCCGTCTTTTTCTCCGTCTTTGTCTTCCTACTTGTGTCCGTTTTTGTCTCCGTCTTTGTCTCTATCTCTGTCTCTGTCTCTGTCTCTGTCTCTGTCTCTGTCTCTGTCTCTGTCTCTGTCTCTGTCTCTGTCTCTGTCTCTGTCTCTGTCTCTGTCTCTGTCTCTGTCTCTGTCTCTGTCTCTGTCTCTGTCTCTGTCTCTGTCTCTGTCTTTGTATCCGTCTTTGTCTCCGTCTTTGTCTCCGTCGTTTGTATTCCTCTTTGTCTCCGCCTTTGTCTCCGCTTATGTCTCCTGCCACTCTGTCTCGGTCTTTGTCTCATGCACCTCAGTCTCTGTCTCTGTCTCTGTCTCTGTCTGTGTCTGTGTCTCTGTCTCTGTCTCTGTCTCTGTCTCTGTCTCTGTCTCTGTCTCTGTCTCTGTCTCTGTCTCTGTCTCTGTCTCTGTCTCTGTCTCTGTCTCTGTCTCTGTCCCTGTCTCTGTCTCTGTCTCTGTCTTTGTATCCGTCTTTGTCTCCGTCTTTGTCTCCGCGTATGTCTCCTGCCCCTCTGTCTCGGTCTTTGTCTCATGCACCTCAGTCTCTGTCTCTGTCTCTGTCTCTGTCTGTGTCTGTGTCTCTGTCTCTGTCTCTGTCTCCGCCTCTGCCTCTGTCTCTGTCTTTGTCTCCATCCTTGTCTCCGTCTTTGTCTCCGTCTTTGTCACCGTCTTTGTCTCCGTCGTCGTCTTCCTCTTCGTCTGCGTCTTTGTCTCCGTCTTTGTCTACGTCTTTGTCTACGTCTTTGTCTCCGTCTTTGTCTTCGTCCATGTCTCCTGCCCCTCTGTCTCGGTCTTTGTCTCATATGCCTCTGTCTCTGTCTATGTCTCTGTCTCTGTCTCTGTCTGTGTCGCCGTCTTTGTCTCCGTCGTCGTCTTCCTCTTCGTCTGCGTCATTGTGTCCGTCTTTGTCTCCGTCCATGTCTCCTTCCCCTTTGTCTCGGTCTTTGTCTCATGCGCGTCTCTCTCTGTCTCTGTCTCTGTCTGTGTCTCTGTCTCTGTCTCTGTTTCTGTCTCTGTCTCTGTCTCTGTCTCTGTCTCTGTCTCTGTCTCTGTCTCTGTCTCTGTCTCTGTCTCTGTCTCTGTCTCTGTCTCTGTCTTTGTATCCGGCTTTGTCTCCGTCTTTGTCTCCGTCGTTGTCTTCCTCTTTGTCTCCGCCTTTGTCTCCGCTTGTGTCTCCTGCCCCTCTGTCTCGGTCTTTGTCTCATGCACCTCTGTCTCTGTCTCTGTCTCTGTCTCTGTCTGTGTCTGTGTCTGTGTCTCTCTCTCTGTCTCTGTCTGTGTCTGTGTCTCTGTCTCTGTTTCCGTATCGGACTCTGCCTCTGTCTCTGTCTCCGCTTTTGTCTCTGCCTTTGTCTCCGTATTTGTCTCTGTCTGTGTCTCCATCTTTGTCTCCGTCTTTGCCTCCGTCTTGGTCTCGGTCTTTGTCTCCGTCTTTTTCTCCGTCTTTGTCTTCCTACTTGTGTCTGTTTTTGTCTCGTCTTTGTCTCTATCTCTGTCTCTGTCTTTGTCTCTGTCTCTGTCTCTGTCTCTGTCTCTGTCTCTGTCTCTGTCTCTGTCTCTGTCTCTGTCTCTGTCTCTGTCTCTGTCTCTGTCTCTGTCTCTGTCTCTGTCTCTGTCTCTGTCTCTGTCTCTGTCTCTGTCTCTGTCTCTGTCTCTGTCTCTGTCCCTGTCTCTGTCTCTGTCTCTGTCTCTGTCTCTGTCTCTGTCTCTGTCTCTGTCTCTGTCTCTGTCTCTGTCTCTGTCTCTGTCTCTGTCTCTGTCTCTGTCTCTGTCTCTGTCTCTGTCTCTGTCTCTGTCTCTGTCTCTGTCTCTGTCTCTGTCTCTGTCTCTGTCTCTGTCTCTGTCTCTGTCTCTGTCTCTGTGTTTGTATCCGTCTTTGTCTCCGTCGTTGTCTTCCTCTTTGTCTCCGCCTTTGTCTCCGCTTATGTCTCCTGCCCCTCTGTCTCGGCCTTTGTCTCATGCACCTCAGTCTCTGTCTCTGTCTCTGTCTCTGTCTGTGTCTGTGTCTCTGTCTCTGTCTCTGTTTCCGTATCGGACTCTGCCTCTGTCTCTGTCTCCGCTGTTGTCACTGCCTTTGTCTCCGTATTTGTCTCTGTCTGTGTCTCCATCTTTGTCTCCGTCTTTGCCTCCGTCTTGGTGTCGGTCTTTGTCTCCGTCTTTTTCTCCGTCTTTGTCTTCCTACTTGTGTCTGTTTTTGTCTCCGTCTTTGTCTCTATCTCTGTCTCTGTCTTTGTCTCTGTCTCTGTCTCTGTCTCTGTCTCTGTCTCTGTCTCTGCCTCTGTCTCTGTCTCTGTCTCTGTCTCTGTCTCTGTCTCTGTCTCTGTCTCTGTCTCTGTCTCTGTCTCTGTCCCTCTCTCTGTCTCTCTCTCTGTCTCTGCCTTTGTCTCTGTCTCTGTCTCTGTCTCTGTCTCTGTCTCTGTCTCTATCTCTGTCTCTGTCTCAGTCCCTGTCTCTGTCTCTGTCTCTGTCTCTGTCTCTGTCTCTGTCTCTGTCTCAATCTCAGTCTCTGTCTCTGTCTCTGTCTCAATCTCTTGTCTCTGTCTCTGTCTGTGTCTCCATCTCTGTCTCTGTCTCGGTCTCTGTCTCTGTCTCTGTCTCTGTCTCTGTCTCTGTCTCTGTCTCTGTCTCTGTCTCTGTCTCTGTCTCTGTCTCTGTCTCTGTCTCTGTCTCTGTCTCTGTCTCTGTCTCTTTCTCTGTCTCTGTCTCTGTCTCTGTCTCTGTGTCTGTCTCTGTCTCTGTCTCTGTCTCTGTCTTCGTCTTTGTCTCTGTCTTTGTCTCCATCTTTGTCTCCGTCTTTGTGCCTGTCTTTGTCTCCGTATTTGTATCCGTCTGTGTAACCATCTTTGTCTCCGTCTTTGTCTCCGTCTTTGCCTCCGTCTTTGTCTTCGTCTTAGTCTCCGTCTTTGTCTCAGTCTTTGTCTCCGTCTTTGTGCCTGTCTTTGTCTCCATATTTGTCACCGTCTTTGTCTCTGTATTTGTCTCCGACTGTGTCTCCACATTTGTCTCCGTCTTTGTCTCCGTCTTTGCCTCCGTCTTTGTCTACGTCTTTGTCTACGTCTTTGTCTCCGTCTTTGTCTCCGTCTTTGTCTCCGTCCATGTCTCCTGCCCCCCTGTCTCGGTCTTTGTCTCATGCGCGTCTCTCTCTGTCTCTGTCTCTGTCTGTGTCTCTGTCTCTGTCTCTGTTTCTGTCTCTGTCTCTGTCTCTGTCTCTGTCTCTGTCTCTGTCTCTGTCTCTGTCTCTGTCTCTGTCTCTGTCTCTGTCTCTGTCTCTGTCTCTGTCTCTGTCTCTGTCTCTGTCTCTGTCTTTGTATCCGTCTTTGTCTCCGTCTTTGTCTCCGTCGTTGTCTTCCTCTTTGTCTCCGCCTTTGTCTCCGCTTATGTCTCCTGCCCCTCTGTCTCGGTCTTTGTCTCATGCACCTCAGTCTCTGTCTCTGTCTCTGTCTCTGTCTGTGTCTGTGTCTCTGTCTCTGTCTCTGTCTGTGTCTGTGTCTCTGTCTCTGTTTCCGTATCGGACTCTGCCTCTGTCTCTATCTCCGCTTTTGTCTCTGCCTTTGTCTCCGTATTTGTCTCTGTCTGTGTCTGTGTCTCTGTCTCTGTTTCCGTATCGGACTCTGCCTCTGTCTCTATCTCCGCTTTTGTCTCTGCCTTTGTCTCCGTATTTATTTCTGTCTGTGTCTCCATCTTTGTCTCCGTCTTTGTCTCCGTCGTCGTCTTTCCCTTTGTCTCCGTCTTTGTCTCCGCTTATGTCTCCTGCCCATCTACCTCGGTCTTTGTCTCATGCACCTCTGTCTCTGTCTCTGTCTCTGTCTGTATCTGTGTCTCTGTCTCTGTCTCTGTCTCCGTATCGGTCTCTGTCTCTGTCTCTGTCTCCGCCTTTGTCTCTGCCTTTGTCTCCGTATTTGTCTCTGTCTGTGTCTCCATCTTTGTCTCCGTCTTTGTCTGCGTCTTTGCCTCCGTCTTGGTCTCAGTCTTTGTCTCCGTCTTTGTCTCCGTCTTTGTCTTCATACTAGTCTCTGTTTTTGTCTCCGTCTTTGTCTCTATCTCTGTCTCTGTCCCTCTCTCTGTCTCTCTCTCTGTCTCTGCCTTTGTCTCTGTCTCTGTCTCTGTCTCTGTCTCTGTCTCTGTCTCTATCTCTGTCTCTGTCTCAGTCCCTGTCTCTGTCTCTGTCTCTGTCTCTGTCTCTGTCTCTGTCTCTGTCTCAATCTCAGTCTCTGTCTCTGTCTCTGTCTCAATCTCTTGTCTCTGTCTCTGTCTGTGTCTCCATCTCTGTGTCTGTCTCGGTCTCTGTCTCTGTCTCTGTCTCTGTCTCTGTCTCTGTCTCTGTCTCTGTCTCTGTCTCTGTCTCTGTCTCTGTCTCTGTCTCTGTCTCTGTCTCTGTCTCTGTCTCTGTCTCTGTCTCTGTCTCTGTCTCTGTCTCTGTCTCTGTCTCTGTCTCTGTCTCTGTCTCTGTCTCTGTCTCTGTCTCTGTCTCTGTCTCTGTCTCTGTCTCTGTCTCTGTCTCTGTCTCTGCCTCTGTCTCCGTCTTTGTCTCTGTCTTTGTCTCCATCTTTGTCTCCGTCTTTGGGCCTGTCTTTGTCTCCGTATTTGTATCCGTCTGTGTAACCATCTTTGTCTCCGTCTTTGTCTCCGTCTTTGCCTCCGTCTTTGTCTTCGTCTTAGTCTCCGTCTTTGTCTCAGTCTTTGTCTCCGTCTTTGTGCCTGTCTTTGTCTCCATATTTGTCACCGTCTTTGTCTCTGTATTTGTCTCCGTCTGTGTCTCCATATTTGTCTCCGTCTTTGTCTCCGTCTTTGCCTCCGTCTTTGTCTACGTCTTTGTCTCCGTCTTTGTCTCCGTCTTTGTCTCCGTCTTTGTCTCCGTCCATGACTCCTGCCCCTCTGTCTCGGTCTATGTCTCATGCGCGTCTCTCTCTGTCTCTGTCTCTGTCTGTGTCTCTGTCTCTGTCTCTGTTTCTGTCTCTGTCTCTGTCTCTGTCTCTGTCTCTGTCTCTGTCTCTGTCTCTGTCTCTGTCTCTGTCTCTGTCTCTGTCTCTGTCTCTGTCTCTGTCTCTGTCTCTGTCTCTGTCTCTGTCTCTGTCTCTGTCTTTGTCTCTGTCTGTGTCTCTGCCTCTGTCTCTGCCTCTGTATCGGTATCTGTCTCCGCCTTTGTCTTCGTCTTTGTCTCTGTCATTGTCTCCGTCTTTTTCTCCTGCCCCTCTGTCTCCGTATCACCCTTTCCCTCTGTCTCTGTCCCTGTCCCTGTCCCTGTCCCTGTCCCTGTCCCTGTCCCTGTCCCTGTGTCTGTCTCTGTCTCTGTCGCTGTCTCTGTCTCTGTCTCTGTCTTTGTATCCGTCTTTGTCTCCGTCTTTTGTCTCCGTCGTCGTCTTCCTCTTTGTCTCCGTCTTTGTCTCCGCTTATATCTCCTGCCCCTCTGTCTCGGTCTTTGTCTCATGCACCTCTGTCTCTGTCTCTGTCTCTGTCTGTGTCTGTGTCTGTGTCTCTGTCTCCGTATCGGTCTCTGTCTCTGTCTCTGTCTCCGCCTTTGTCTCTGCCTTTGTCTCCGTATTTGTCTCTGTCTGTGTCTCCATCTTTGTCTCCGTCTTTGTCTCCGTCTTGGCCTCCGTCTTTGTCTACGTCTTTGTCTCCGTCTTTGTCTCCGTCCATGTCTCCTCACCCTCTGTCTCGGTCTTTGTCTCATGCGCGTCTCTCTCTGTCTCTGTCTCTGTCTGTGCCTCTGTCTCTGCCTCTGTCTCTGTCTCTGTCTCTGTCTCTGTCTCTGTCTCTGTCTCTGTCTCTGTCTCTGTCTCTGTCTTTGTATCCGTCTTTGTCTCCGTCTTTGTTGCCGCTTATGTCTCCTGCCCCTCTGCCTCGGTCTTTGTCTCATGCACCTCAGTCTCTGTCTCTGTCTCTGTCTCTGTCTGTGTCTGTGTCTCTTTCTCTGTCTCTGTCTCTGTCTCTGTCTGTGTCTGTGTCTCTGTCTCTGTTTCCGTATCGGACTCTGCCTCTGTCTCTGTCTCCGCTTTTGTCTCTGCCTTTGTCTCCGTATTTGTCTCTGTCTGTGTCTCCATCTTTGTCTCCGTCTTTGCCTCCGTCTTGGTCTCGGTCTTTGTCTCCGTCTTTTTCTCCGTCTTTGTCTTCCTACTTGTGTCCGTTTTTGTCTCCGTCTTTGTCTCTATCTCTGTCTCTGTCTCTGTCTCTGTCTCTGTCTCTGTCTCTGTCTCTGTCTCTGTCTCTGTCTCTGTCTCTGTCTCTGTCTCTGTCTCTGTCTCTGTCTCTGTCTCTGTCTCTGTCTCTGTCTCTGTCTCTGTCTCTGTCTCTGTCTCTGTCTTTGTATCCGTCTTTGTCTCCGTCTTTGTCTCCGTCGTTTGTATTCCTCTTTGTCTCCGCCTTTGTCTCCGCTTATGTCTCCTGCCACTCTGTCTCGGTCTTTGTCTCATGCACCTCAGTCTCTGTCTCTGTCTCTGTCTCTGTCTGTGTCTGTGTCTCTGTCTCTGTCTCTGTCTCTGTCTCTGTCTCTGTCTCTGTCTCTGTCTCTGTCTCTGTCTCTGTCTCTGTCTCTGTCTCTGTCTCTGTCTCTGTCTCTGTCCCTGTCTCTGTCTCTGTCTCTGTCTTTGTATCCGTCTTTGTCTCCGTCTTTGTCTCCGCGTATGTCTCCTGCCCCTCTGTCTCGGTCTTTGTCTCATGCACCTCAGTCTCTGTCTCTGTCTCTGTCTCTGTCTGTGTCTGTGTCTCTGTCTCTGTCTCTGTCTCCGCCTCTGCCTCTGTCTCTGTCTTTGTCTCCATCCTTGTCTCCGTCTTTGTCTCCGTCTTTGTCACCGTCTTTGTCTCCGTCGTCGTCTTCCTCTTCGTCTGCGTCTTTGTCTCCGTCTTTGTCTACGTCTTTGTCTACGTCTTTGTCTCCGTCTTTGTCTTCGTCCATGTCTCCTGCCCCTCTGTCTCGGTCTTTGTCTCATATGCCTCTGTCTCTGTCTATGTCTCTGTCTCTGTCTCTGTCTGTGTCGCCGTCTTTGTCTCCGTCGTCGTCTTCCTCTTCGTCTGCGTCATTGTGTCCGTCTTTGTCTCCGTCCATGTCTCCTTCCCCTTTGTCTCGGTCTTTGTCTCATGCGCGTCTCTCTCTGTCTCTGTCTCTGTCTGTGTCTCTGTCTCTGTCTCTGTTTCTGTCTCTGTCTCTGTCTCTGTCTCTGTCTCTGTCTCTGTCTCTGTCTCTGTCTCTGTCTCTGTCTCTGTCTCTGTCTCTGTCTCTGTCTTTGTATCCGGCTTTGTCTCCGTCTTTGTCTCCGTCGTTGTCTTCCTCTTTGTCTCCGCCTTTGTCTCCGCTTGTGTCTCCTGCCCCTCTGTCTCGGTCTTTGTCTCATGCACCTCTGTCTCTGTCTCTGTCTCTGTCTCTGTCTGTGTCTGTGTCTGTGTCTCTCTCTCTGTCTCTGTCTGTGTCTGTGTCTCTGTCTCTGTTTCCGTATCGGACTCTGCCTCTGTCTCTGTCTCCGCTTTTGTCTCTGCCTTTGTCTCCGTATTTGTCTCTGTCTGTGTCTCCATCTTTGTCTCCGTCTTTGCCTCCGTCTTGGTCTCGGTCTTTGTCTCCGTCTTTTTCTCCGTCTTTGTCTTCCTACTTGTGTCTGTTTTTGTCTCGTCTTTGTCTCTATCTCTGTCTCTGTCTTTGTCTCTGTCTCTGTCTCTGTCTCTGTCTCTGTCTCTGTCTCTGTCTCTGTCTCTGTCTCTGTCTCTGTCTCTGTCTCTGTCTCTGTCTCTGTCTCTGTCTCTGTCTCTGTCTCTGTCTCTGTCTCTGTCTCTGTCTCTGTCTCTGTCTCTGTCCCTGTCTCTGTCTCTGTCTCTGTCTCTGTCTCTGTCTCTGTCTCTGTCTCTGTCTCTGTCTCTGTCTCTGTCTCTGTCTCTGTCTCTGTCTCTGTCTCTGTCTCTGTCTCTGTCTCTGTCTCTGGCTCTGTCTCTGTCTCTGTCTCTGTCTCTGTCTCTGTCTCTGTCTCTGTCTCTGTCTCTGTCTCTGTCTCTGTCTCTGTCTCTGTCTTTGTATCCGTCTTTGTCTCCGTCTTTGTCTCCGCGTATGTCTCCTGCCCCTCTGTCTCGGTCTTTGTCTCATGCACCTCAGTCTCTGTCTCTGTCTCTGTCTCTGTCTGTGTCTGTGTCTGTGTCTCTGTCTCTGTCTCTGTCTCCGCCTCTGCCTCTGTCTCTGTCTTTGTCTCCATCCTTGTCTCCGTCTTTGTCTCCGTCTTTGTCACCGTCTTTGTCTCCGTCGTCGTCTTCCTCTTCGTCTGCGTCTTTGTCTCCGTCTTTGTCTACGTCTTTGTCTACGTCTTTGTCTCCGTCTTTGTCTTCGTCCATGTCTCCTGCCCCTCTGTCTCGGTCTTTGTCTCATATGCCTCTGTCTCTGTCTATGTCTCTGTCTCTGTCTCTGTCTGTGTCGCCGTCTTTGTCTCCGTCGTCGTCTTCCTCTTCGTCTGCGTCATTGTCTCCGTCTTTGTCTCCGTCCATGTCTCCTGCCCCTTTGTCTCGGTCTTTGTCTCATGCGCGTCTCTCTCTGTCTCTGTCTCTGTCTGTGTCTCTGTCTCTGTCTCTGTCTCTGTCTCTGTCTCTGTCTCTGTCTCTGTCTCTGTCTCTGTCTCTGTCTCTGTCTCTGTCTCTGTCTCTGTCTCTGTCTCTGTCTCTGTCTCTGTCTCTGTCTCTGTCTCTGTCTCTGTCTCTGTCTCTGTCTCTGTCTCTGTCTCTGTCTCTGTCTTTGTATCCGTCTTAGTCTCCGTCTTTGTCTCCGTCGTTGTCTTCCTCTTTGTCTCCGCCTTTGTCTCCGCTTATGTCTCCTGCCCCTCTGTCTCGGTCTTTGTCTCATGCACCTCAGTCTCTGTCTCTGTCTCTGTCTCTGTCTGTGTCTGTGTCTCTGTCTCTGTCTCTGTCTCTGTCTGTGTCTGTGTCTCTGTCTCTGTTTCCGTATCGGACTCTGCCTCTGTCTCTATCTCCGCTTTTGTCTCTGCCTTTGTCTCCGTATTTGTCTCTGTCTGTGTCTGTGTCTCTGTCTCTGTTTCCGTATCGGACTCTGCCTGTGTCTCTATCTCCGCTTTTGTCTCTGCCTTTGTCTCCGTATTTGTTTCTGTCTGTGTCTCCATCTTTGTCTCCGTCTTTGTCTCCGTCGTCGTCTTCCCCTTTGTCACCGTCTTTGTCTCCGCTTATGTCTCCTGCCCATCTACCTCGGTCTTTGTCTCATGCACCTCTGTCTCTGTCTCTGTCTCTGTCCGTATCTGTGTCTCTGTCTCCGTCTTTGTCTCTATCTCTGTCTCTGTCTCTCTCTCTGTCTCTCTCTCTGTCTCTGCCTTTGTCTCTGTCTCTGTCTCTGTCTCTGTCTCTGTCTCTGTCTCTATCTCTGTCTCTGTCTCAGTCCCTGTCTCTGTCTCTGTCTCTGTCTCTGTCTCTGTCTCTGTCTCAATCTCAGTCTCTGTCTCTGTCTCTGTCTCAATCTCTTGTCTCTGTCTCTGTCTGTGTCTCCATCTCTGTCTCTGTCTCGGTCTCTGTCTCTGTCTCTGTCTCTGTCTCTGTCTCTGTCTCTGTCTCTGTCTCTGTCTCTGTCTCTGTCTCTGTCTCTGTCTCTGTCTCTGTCTCTGTCTCTGTCTCTGTCTCTGTCTCTGTCTCTGTCTCTGTCTCTGTCTCTGTCTCTGTCTCTGTCTCTGCCTCTGTCTCCGTCTTTGTCTCTGTCTTTGTCTCCATCTTTGTCTCCGTCTATGGGCCTGTCTTTGTCTCCGTATTTGTATCCGTCTGTGTAACCATCTTTGTCTCCGTCTTTGTCTCCGTCTTTGCCTCCGTCTTTGTCTTCGTCTTAGTCTCCGTCTTTGTCTCAGTCTTTGTCTCCGTCTTTGTGCCTGTCTTTGTCTCCATATTTGTCACCGTCTTTGTCTCTGTATTTGTCTCCGTCTGTGTCTCCATATTTGTCTCCGTCTTTGTCTCCGTCTTTGCCTCCGTCTTTGTCTACGTCTTTGTCTCCGTCTTTGTCTCCGTCTTTGTCTCCGTCTTTGTCTCCGTCCATGACTCCTGCCCCTCTGTCTCGGTCTTTGCCTCATGCGCGTCTCTCTCTGTCTCTGTCTCTGTCTGTGTCTCTGTCTCTGTCTCGGTTTCTGTCTCTGTCTCTGTCTCTGTCTCTGTCTCTGTCTCTGTCTCTGTCTCTGTCTCTGTCTCTGTCTCTGTCTCTGTCTCTGTCTCTGTCTCTGTCTCTGTCTCTGTCTCTGTCTCTGTCTCTGTCTCTGTCTCTGTCTCTGTCTCTGTCTCTGTCTCTGTCTCTGTCTCTGTCTCTGTCTTTGTATCCGTCTTTGTCTCCGTCTTTTGTCTCCGTCGTCGTCTTCCTCTTTGTCTCCGTCTTTGTCTCCGCTTATATCTCCTGCCCCTCTGTCTCGGTCTTTGTCTCATGCACCTCTGTCTCTGTCTCTGTCTCTGTCTGTGTCTGTGTCTGTGTCTCTGTCTCCGTATCGGTCTCTGTCTCTGTCTCTGTCTTCGCCCTTGTCTCTGCCTTTGTCTCCGTATTTGTCTCTGTCTGTGTCTCCATCTTTGTCTCCGTCTTTGTCTCCGTCTTTGCCTCCGTCTTTGTCTACGTCTTTGTCTCCGTCTTTGTCTCCGTCTTTGTCTCCGTCTTTGTCTCCGTCCATGTCTCCTGACCCTCTGTCTCGGTCTTTGTCTCATGCGCGTCTCTCTCTGTCTCTGTCTCTGTCTGTGCCTCTGTCTCTGCCTCTGTCTCTGTCTCTGTCTCTGTCTCTGTCTCTGTCTCTGTCTCTGTCTCTGTCTCTGTCTCTGTCTCTGTCTTTGTATCCGTCTTTGTCTCCGTCTTTGTTGCCGCTTATGTCTCCTGCCCCTCTGTCTCGGTCTTTGTCTCATGCACCTCAGTCTCTGTCTCTGTCTCTGTCTCTGTCTTTGTCTGTGTCTCTGTCTCTGTCTCGGTTTCTGTCTCTGTCTCTGTCTCTGTCTCTGTCTCTGTCTCTGTCTCTGTCTCTGTCTCTGTCTCTGTCTCTGTCTCTGTCTCTGTCTCTGTCTCTGTCTCTGTCTCTGTCTCTGTCTCTGTCTCTGTCTCTGTCTCTGCCTTTGTCTCCGTATTTGTCTCTGTCTGTGTCTCCATCTTTGTCTCCGTCTTTGTCTCCGTCTTTGCCTCCGTCTTTGTCTACGTCTTTGTCTCCGTCTTTGTCTCCGTCTTTGTCTCCGTCTTTGTCTCCGTCCATGTCTCCTGACCCTCTGTCTCGGTCTTTGTCTCATGCGCGTCTCTCTCTGTCTCTGTCTCTGTCTGTGCCTCTGTCTCTGCCTCTGTCTCTGTCTCTGTCTCTGTCTCTGTCTCTGTCTCTGTCTCTGTCTCTGTCTCTGTCTTTGTATCCGTCTTTGTCTCCGTCTTTGTTGCCGTTTATGTCTCCTGCCCCTCTGTCTCGGTCTTTGTCTCATGCACCTCAGTCTCTGTCTCTGTCTCTGTCTCTGTCTTTGTCTGTGTCTCTGTCTCTGTCTCTGTCTCTGTCTCTGTCTGTGTCTGTGTCTCTGTCTCTGTTTCCGTATCGGACTCTGCCTCTGTCTCTGTCTCCGCTTTTGTCTCTGCCTTTGTCTCCGTATTTGTCTCTGTCTGTGTCTCCATCTTTGTCTCCGTCTTTGCCTCCGTCTTGGTCTCGGTCTTTGTCTCCGTCTTTTTCTCCGTCTTTGTCTTCCTACTTGTGTCCGTTTTTGTCTCCGTCTTTGTCTCTATCTCTGTCTCTGTCTTTGTCTCTGTCTCTGTCTCTGTCTCTGTCTCTGTCTCTGTCTCTGTCTCTGTCTCTGTCTCTGTCTCTGTCTCTGTCTCTGTCTCTGTCTCTGTCTCTGTCTGTGTCTCTGTCTCTGCCTCTGTTTCTGTCTCTGTCTCTGTCTCTGTCTCTGTCTCTGTCTCTGTCTCTGTCTCTGTCTCTGTCTCTGTCTCTGTCTCTGTCTCTGTCTCTGTCTCTGTCTCTGTCTCTGTCTCTGTCTTTGTATCCGTCTTTGTCTCCGTCTTTGTCTCCGTCGTTTGTATTCCTCTTTGTCTCCGCCTTTGTCTCCGCTTATGTCTCCTGCCACTCTGTCTCGGTCTTTGTCTCATGCACCTCAGTCTCTGTCTCTGTCTCTGTCTCTGTCTGTGTCTGTGTCTCTGTCTCTGTCTCTGTCTCTGTCTCTGTCTGTGTCTGTGTCTCTGTCTCTGTTTCCGTATCGGACTCTGCCTCTGTCCCTGTCTCCGCTTTTGTCTCTGCCTTTGTCTCCGTATTTGTCTCTGTCTGTGTCTCCATATTTGTCTCCGTCCTTGTCTCCGTCTTTGTCACCGTCTTTGTCTTCGTCGTCGTCTTCCTCTACGTCTGCGTCTTTGTCTCCGTCTTTGTCTATGTCTTTGTCTACTTCTTTCTCTCCGCCTTTGCCTCCGTCCATGTCTCCTGCCCCACTGTGTCGGTCTTTGTCTCATGTGCCTCTGTCTCTGTCTATGTCTCTGTATCTGTCTGTGTCTCCGCCTCTGTCTCTGCCTCTGTATCGGTATCTGTCTCCGCCTTTGTCTTCGCCTTTGTCTCTGTCATTGTCTCCGTATTTGTCTTCTGCCCCTCTGTCTCCGTCTCACACTTTCCCTCTGTCTCTGACTCTGTCTCTATCTCTGTCTCTGTCTCTGTCTTCGTCTCAGCCTCTGTCTCTGTCCCTATCTCTGTCTCTGTCTCTATTCCCGTCTCTGTCTCCGCCTCTGCCTCTGTCACTGTCTTTGTCTCCATCTTTGTCTCCGTCTTTGTCTCCGTCTTTGTCACCGTCTTTTACTCCGTCGTCGTGTTCCTCTTCGTCTGCGTCTTTGTCTCCGTCTTTGCCTCCGCCTTTGTCTACGTTTTTGTCTCCGTCTTTGTCTCCGTCCATGTCTCCTGCCCCTCTGTCTCGGTCTTTGTCTCATGCGCCTCTGTCTCTGACCCTGTCTCTGTCTGTGTCTATGTCTCTGTCTCTGCCTCTGCATCGGTCTCTGTCCCTGTCCCTGTCTCCGTCTTTGTATCCGTCTTTGTCTCCGTCTTTGTCACCGTCTTTGTCTCCGTCGTCGTCTTCCTCTTTGTCTCCGTCTTTGTCTCCGTCTTTGTCACCGTCCTTGTCTTCATACTTGTCTCTGTTTTTGTCTCCGTCTTTGTCTCTATCTCTGTCTCTGTCTCTCTCTCTGTCTCTGTCTCTGTCTCTGTCCCTGTCTCTGTCTCTATCTCTGTCTCTCTCTCAGTCCCTGTCTCTGTCTCTGTCTCCGTCTCTGTCTCTGTCCCTGTCCCTGTCCCTGTCCCTGTCTCTGTCTCTGTCTCTGTCTCTGTCTCTGTCGCTGTCTTTGTCTCCGTCTCTGTCCCTGTCTCTGCCTCTGTCTTTGTCTCCGTCTTTGTCACCGTCTTTGTCTCCGTCGTCGTCTTCCTCTTTGTCTGCGTCTTTGTCTCCGTCTTTGTCTACGTCTTTGTCTACGTCTTTGTCTCCGTCTTTGTCTTCGTCCATGTCTACTGCCCCTCTGTCTCGGTCTTTGTCTCATATGCCTCTGTCTCTGTCTATGTCTCTGTCCCTGTCTCTGTCTGTGTCGCCGTCTTTGTCTCCGTCGTCGTCTTCCTCTTCGTCTGCGTCATTGTCTCCGTCTTTGTCTACGTCTTTGGCTACGTCTTTGTCATCGTCTTTGTCTCCGTCCATGTCTCCTGCCCCTTTGTCTCGGTCTTTGTCTCATGCAGCTGTGTCTCTGGCTCTGTCTCTGTCTCTGTGTCTGTCTCTGTTTGTGTCTGTGTCTCTGTCTCTGTCTCTATATTACACTCTGTCTCCGTCTTTGTCTTCGTCTTTGTCTCCGCCTTTGCGCCTGTCTTTGTCTCCGTATTTGTATCCGTCTGTGTAACCATCTTTGTCTCCGTCTTTGTCTCCGACTTTGCCTCCGTCTTTGTCATCGTCTTAGTCTCCGTCTTAGTCTCCGTCTTTGTCTCTGTCTTTGTCTCCGTCTTTGTGCCTGTCTTTGTCTCCATATTTGTCACCGTCTTTGTCTCTGTATTTGTCTCCGTCTGTGTCTCCATATTTGTCTCCGTCTTTGTCTCCGTCTTTGCCTCCGTCTTTGTCTACGTCTTTGTCTCCGTCTTTGTCTCCGTCCATGTCTCCTGCCCCTCTGTCTCGGTCTTTGTCTCATGCGCGTCTCCCTCTGTCTCTGTCTCTGTCTGTGTCTCTGTCTCTGTCTCTGTTTCTGTCTCTGTCTCTGTCTCTGTCTCTGTCTCTGTCTCTGTCTCTGTCTCTGTCTCTGTCTTTGTATCCGGCTTTGTCTCCGTCTTTGTCTCCGTCGTTGTCTTCCTCTTTGTCTCCGCCTTTGTCTCCGCTTGTGTCTCCTGCCCCTCTGTCTCGGTCTTTGTCTCATACACCTCTGTCTCTGTCTCTGTCTCTGTCTCTGTCTGTGTCTGTGTCTCTGTCTCTGTCTCTGTCTGTGTCTGTGTCTCTGTCTCTGTTTCCGTATCGGACTCTGCCTCTGTCTCTGTCTCCGCTTTTGTCTCTGCCTTTGTCTCCGTATTTGTCTCTGTCTGTGTCTCCATCTTTGTCTCCGTCTTTGCCTCCGTCTTGGTCTCGGTCTTTGTCTCCGTCTTTTTCTCCGTCTTTGTCTTCCTACTTGTGTCTGTTTTTGTCTCGCCTTTGTCTCTATCTCTGTCTCTGTCTTTGTCTCTGTCTCTGTCTCTGTCTCTGTCTTTGTCTCTGTCTCTGTCTCTGTCTCTGTCTCTGTCTCTGTCTCTGTCTCTGTCTCT
The DNA here is from genome assembly GCA_945859595.2 of Megachile willughbiella. Taxonomy (NCBI): domain Eukaryota; kingdom Metazoa; phylum Arthropoda; class Insecta; order Hymenoptera; family Megachilidae; genus Megachile; species Megachile willughbiella. The sequence continues at coordinate 1,013,590 of CAMAOD020000271.1, forward strand.
GTCTCTGTCTCTGTCTCTGTCTCTGTCTCTGTCTCTGTCTCTGTCTCTGTCTCTGTCTCTGTCTCCGTATCGGTCTCTGTCTCTGTCTCTGTCTCCGCCTCTGTCTCTGCCTTTGTCTCCGTATTTGTCTCTGTCTGTGTCTCCATATTTGTCTCCGTCTTTGTCTGTGTCTTTGCCTCCGTTTTGGTCTCAGTCTTTGTCTCCGTCTTTGTCTCCGTCTTTGTCTTCCTACTTGTCTCTGTTTTTGTCTGCGTCTTTGTCTCTATCTCTGTCTCCGTCTCTCTCTCTGTCTCTGTCTCTGTCTCTGTCTCTGTATATATCTCTGTCTCTGTCTCAGTCCCTGTCTCTGTCTCTGTCTCTGTCTCTGTCTCTGTCTCTGTCTCTGTCTCTGTCTCTGTCTCTGTCTCTGTCTCTGTCTCTGTCTCTGTCTCTGTCTTTGTCTCCGTCTTTGCCTCCGTCTTTGTCTTCGTCTTAGTCTCCGTCTTTGTCTCAGTCTTTGTCTACGTCTTTGTGCCTGTCTTTGTCTCCATATTTGTCACCGTCTTTGTCTCTGTATTTGTCTCCGTCTGTGTCTCCATATTTGTCTCCGTCTTTGTCTCCGTCTTTGCCTCCGTCTTTGTCTACGTCTTTGTCTCCGTCTTTGTCTCCGTCTTTGTCTCCGTCTTTGTCTCCGTCTTTGTCTCCGTCCATGACTCCTGCCCCTCTGTCACGGTCTTTGCCTCATGCGCGTCTCTCTCTGTCTCTGTCTCTGTCTGTGTCTCTGTCTCTGTCTCTGTTTCTGTCTCTGTCTCTGTCTCTGTCTCTGTCTCTGTCTCTGTCTCTGTCTCTGTCTCTGTCTCTGTCTCTGTCTCTGTCTCTGTCTCTGTCTCTGTCTCTGTCTCTGTCTCTGTCTCTGTCTTTGTCTCTGTCTGTGTCTCTGCCTCTGTCTCTGCCTCTGTATCGGTATCTGTCTCCGCCTTTGTCTTCGTCTTTGTCTCTGTCATTGTCTCCGCCTTTTTCTCCTGCCCCTCTGTCTCCGTATCACCCTTTCCCCCTGTCTCTGTCCCTGTCCCTGTCCCTGTCCCTGTCCCTGTCCCTGTCCCTGTGTCTGTCTCTGTCTCTGTCTCTGTCGCTGTCTCTGTCTTTGTATCCGTCTTTGTCTCCATCTTTGTCACCGTCTTTGTCTCCGTCGTCGTCTTCCTCTTTGTCTCCGTCTTTGTCTCCGTCTTTGTCACCGTCCTTGTCTTCATACTTGTCTCTGTTTTTGTCTCCGTCTTTGTCTCTATCTCTGTCTCTGTCTCTCTCTCTGTCTCTGTCTCTGTCTCTGTCTCTGTCTCTGTCTCTATCTCTGTCTCTCTCTCAGTCCCTGTCTCTGTCTCTGTCTCCGTCTCTGTCTCTGTCCCTGTCCCTGTCCCTGTCCCTGTCTCTGTCTCTGTCTCTGTCTCTGTCCCTGTCGCTGTCTTTGTCTCCGTCTCTGTCCCTGTCTCTGCCTCTGTCTTTGTCTCCGTCTTTGTCTCCGTCTTTGTCTCCGTCTTCGCTTTCCTCTTTGTTTCCGACTTTGTCTCCGCCTTTGTCTCCTGCCCCTATGTTTCTCTCGCTCTCTCTGTCTCTGTCTCTGCCTCTGTCCCTGTCTCTGTGTCTCTGTCTCTGTCTCTGCCTCTGTCTCTGTCTCTGCCTCTGCCTCTGTCTCTGTCCCTATCTCTGTCTCTGTCTCTGTTCCCGCCTCTGTCTCCGCCTCTGCTTCTGTCTCGGTCTTTGTCTCCATCTTCGTCTCCGTCTTTGTCTCCGTCTTTGTCACCGTCCTTGGCTCCGTGGTCGCCTTCCTCTTCGTCTGCGACCTTGTCTCCGTCTTTGTCTACGTCTTTGTCTCCGTCTATGTCTCCGTCCATGTCTCCTGCCCTCCTGTCTCGGTCTCTGTCTCTGTCTCTGTCTCCGCCTCTGCCTCTGTCTCTGTCTTTGTCTCCATCCTTGTCTCCGTCTTTGTCTCCGTCTTTGTCACCGTCTTTGTCTCCGTCGTCGTCTTCCTCTTCGTCTGCGTCATTGTCTCCGTCTTTGTCTACGTCTTTGGCTACGTCTTTGTCATCGTCTTTGTCTCCGTCCATGTCTCCTGCCCCTTTGTCTCGGTCTTTGTCTCATGCAGCTGTGTCTCTGGCTCTGTCTCTGTCTCTGTCTCTGTCTGTGTCTGTGTCTCTGTCTCTGTCTCTATATTACACTCTGTCTCCGTCTTTGTCTTCGTCTTTGTCTCCGCCTTTGTGCCTGTCTTTGTCTCCGTATTTGTATCCGTCTGTGTAACCATCTTTGTCTCCGTCTTTGTCTCCGTCTTTGCCTCCGTCTTTGTCATCGTCTTAGTCTCCGTCTTAGTCTCCGTCTTTGTCTCTGTCTTTGTCTCCGTCTTTGTGCCTGTCTTTGTCTCCATATTTGTCACCGTCTTTGTCTCTGTATTTGTCTCCGTCTGTGTCTCCATATTTGTCTCCGTCTTTGTCTCCGTCTTTGCCTCCGTCTTTGTCTACGTCTTTGTCTCCGTCTTTGTCTTCGTCCATGTCTCCTGCCCCTCTGTCTCGGTCTTTGTCTCATGCGCGTCTCCCTCTGTCTCTGTCTCTGTCTCTGTTTCTGTCTCTGTCTCTGTCTCTGTCTCTGTCTCTGTCTCTGTCTCTGTCTCTGTCTTTGTATCCGGCTTTGTCTCCGTCTTTGTCTCCGTCGTTGTCTTCCTCTTTGTCTCCGCCTTTGTCTCCGCTTGTGTCTCCTGCCCCTCTGTCTCGGTCTTTGTCTCATGCACCTCTGTCTCTGTCTCTGTCTCTGTCTCTGTCTGTGTCTGTGTCTCTGTCTCTGTCTCTGTCTGTGTCTGTGTCCCTGTCTCTGTTTCCGTATCGGACTCTGCCTCTGTCTCTGTCTCCGCTTTTGTCTCTGCCTTTGTCTCCGTATTTGTCTCTGTCTGTGTCTCCATCTTTGTCTCCGTCTTTGTCTGCGTCTTTGCCTCCGTCTTGGTCTCAGTCTTTGTCTCCGTCTTTGTCTCCGTCTTTGTCTTCATACTAGTCTCTGTCTCTGTCTCTGTCTCTGTCTCAGTCTCTGTCTCTGTCTCTGTCTCTGTCTCTGTCTCTGTCTTTGTATCCGTCTTTGTCTCCGTCTTTGTCTCCGCTTATGTCTCCTGCCCCTCTGTCTCGGTCTTTGTCTCATGCACCTCAGTCTCTGTCTCTGTCTCTGTCTCTGTCTGTGTCTGTGTCTCTGTCTCTGTCTCTGTCTCCGCCTCTGCCTCTGTCTCTGTCTTTGTCTCCATCCTTGTCTCCGTCTTTGTCTCCGTCTTTGTCACCGTCTTTGTCTCCGTCGTCGTCTTCCTCTTCGTCTGCGTCTTTGTCTCCGTCTTTGTCTACGTCTTTGTCTACGTCTTTGTCTCCGTCTTTGTCTTCGTCCATGTCTCCTGCCCCTCTGTCTCGGTCTTTGTCTCATATGCCTCTGTCTCTGTCTATGTCTCTGTCTCTGTCTCTGTCTGTGTCGCCGTCTTTGTCTCCGTCGTCGTCTTCCTCTTCGTCTGCGTCATTGTCTCCGTCTTTGTCTCCGTCCATGTCTCCTTCCCCTTTGTCTCGGTCTTTCTCTCATGCGCGTCTCTCTCTGTCTCTGTCTCTGTCTGTGTCTCTGTCTCTGTCTCTGTTTCTGTCTCTGTCTCTGTCTCTGTCTCTGTCTCTGTCTCTGTCTCTGTCTCTGTCTCTGTCTCTGTCTCTGTCTCTGTCTCTGTCTCTGTCTCTGTCTCTGTCTTTGTATCCGGCTTTGTCTCCGTCTTTGTCTCCGTCGTTGTCTTCCTCTTTGTCTCCGCCTTTGTCTCCGCTTGTGTCTCCTGCCCCTCTGTCTCGGTCTTTGTCTCATGCACCTCTGTCTCTGTCTCTGTCTCTGTCTCTGTCTGTGTCTGTGTCTGTGTCTCTGTCTCTGTCTCTGTCTGT
>CAMAOD020000271.1:1022500-1072500 GCA_945859595.2 Megachile willughbiella
CGTCGTCGTGTTCCTCTTCGTCTGCGTCTTTGTCTCCGTCTTTGCCTCCGCCTTTGTCTACGTTTTTGTCTCCGTCTTTGTCTCCGTCCATGTCTCCTGCCCCTCTGTCTCGGTCTTTGTCTCATGCGCCTCTGTCTCTGACCCTGTCTCTGTCTGTGTCTATGTCTCTGTCTCTGCCTCTGCATCGGTCTCTGTCCCTGTCCCTGTCTCCGTCTTTGTATCCGTCTTTGTCTCCGTCTTTGTCACCGTCTTTGTCTCCGTCGTCGTCTTCCTCTTTGTCTCCGTCTTTGTCTCCGTCTTTGTCACCGTCCTTGTCTTCATACTTGTCTCTGTTTTTGTCTCCGTCTTTGTCTCTATCTCTGTCTCTGTCTCTCTCTCTGTCTCTGTCTCTGTCTCTGTCTCTGTCTCTGTCTCTATCTCTGTCTCTCTCTCAGTCCCTGTCTCTGTCTCTGTCTCCGTCTCTGTCTCTGTCCCTGTCCCTGTCCCTGTCCCTGTCTCTGTCTCTGTCTCTGTCTCTGTCTCTGTCGCTGTCTTTGTCTCCGTCTCTGTCCCTGTCTCTGCCTCTGTCTTTGTCTCCGTCTTTGTCTCCGTCTTTGTCTCCGTCTTCGCTTTCCTCTTTGTTTCCGACTTTGTCTCCGCCTTTGTCTCCTGCCCCTATGTTTCTCTCGCTCTCTCTGTCTCTGTCTCTGCCTCTGTCCCTGTCTCTGTGTCTCTGTCTCTGTCTCTGCCTCTGTCTCTGTCTCTGCCTCTGCCTCTGTCTCTGTCCCTATCTCTGTCTCTGTCTCTGTTCCCGCCTCTGTCTCCGCCTCTGCTTCTGTCTCGGTCTTTGTCTCCATCTTCGTCTCCGTCTTTGTCTCCATCTTTGTCACCGTCCTTGGCTCCGTGGTCGCCTTCCTCTTCGTCTGCGACCTTGTCTCCGTCTTTGTCTACGTCTTTGTCTCCGTCTATGTCTCCGTCCATGTCTCCTGCCCTCCTGTCTCGGTCTCTGTCTCTGTCTCTGTCTCCGCCTCTGCCTCTGCCTCTGTCTTTGTCTCCATCCTTGTCTCCGTCTTTGTCTCCGTCTTTGTCACCGTCTTTGTCTCCGTCGTCGTCTTCCTCTTTGTCTGCGTCTTTGTCTCCGTCTTTGTCTACGTCTTTGTCTACGTCTTTGTCTCCGTCTTTGTCTTCGTCCATGTCTCCTGCCCCTCTGTCTCGGTCTTTGTCTCATATGCCTCTGTCTCTGTCTATGTCTCTGTCCCTGTCTCTGTCTGTGTCGCCGTCTTTGTCTCCGTCGTCGTCTTCTTCTTCGTCTGCGTCATTGTCTCCGTCTTTGTCTACGTCTTTGGCTACGTCTTTGTCATCGTCTTTGTCTCCGTCCATGTCTCCTGCCCCTTTGTCTCGGTCTTTGTCTCATGCAGCTGTGTCTCTGGCTCTGTCTCTGTCTCTGTCTCTGTCTCTGTTTGTGTCTGTGTCTCTGTCTCTGTCTCTATATTACACTCTGTCTCCGTCTTTGTCTTCGTCTTTGTCTCCGCCTTTGCGCCTGTCTTTGTCTCCGTATTTGTATCCGTCTGTGTAACCATCTTTGTCTCCGTCTTTGTCTCCGTCTTTGCCTCCGTCTTTGTCATCGTCTTAGTCTCCGTCTTAGTCTCCGTCTTTGTCTCTGTCTTTGTCTCCGTCTTTGTGCCTGTCTTTGTCTCCATATTTGTCACCGTCTTTGTCTCTGTATTTGTCTCCGTCTGTGTCTCCATATTTGTCTCCGTCTTTGTCTCCGTCTTTGCCTCCGTCTTTGTCTACGTCTTTGTCTCCGTCTTTGTCTCCGTCCATGTCTCCTGCCCCTCTGTCTCGGTCTTTGTCTCATGCGCGTCTCCCTCTGTCTCTGTCTCTGTCTGTGTCTCTGTCTCTGTCTCTGTTTCTGTCTCTGTCTCTGTCTCTGTCTCTGTCTCTGTCTCTGTCTCTGTCTCTGTCTCTGTCTCTGTCTCTGTCTCTGTCTTTGTATCCGGCTTTGTCTCCGTCTTTGTCTCCGTCGTTGTCTTCCTCTTTGTCTCCGCCTTTGTCTCCGCTTGTGTCTCCTGCCCCTCTGTCTCGGTCTTTGTCTCATACACCTCTGTCTCTGTCTCTGTCTCTGTCTCTGTCTGTGTCTGTGTCTCTGTCTCTGTCTCTGTCTGTGTCTGTGTCTCTGTCTCTGTTTCCGTATCGGACTCTGCCTCTGTCTCTGTCTCCGCTTTTGTCTCTGCCTTTGTCTCCGTATTTGTCTCTGTCTGTGTCTCCATCTTTGTCTCCGTCTTTGCCTCCGTCTTGGTCTCGGTCTTTGTCTCCGTCTTTTTCTCCGTCTTTGTCTTCCTACTTGTGTCTGTTTTTGTCTCGCCTTTGTCTCTATCTCTGTCTCTGTCTTTGTCTCTGTCTCTGTCTCTGTCTCTGTCTTTGTCTCTGTCTCTGTCTCTGTCTCTGTCTCTGTCTCTGTCTCTGTCTCTGTCTCTGTCTCTGTCTCTGTCTCTGTCTCTGTCTCTGTCTCTGTCTCTGTCTCTGTCTCTGTCTCCGTATCGGTCTCTGTCTCTGTCTCTGTCTCCGCCTCTGTCTCTGCCTTTGTCTCCGTATTTGTCTCTGTCTGTGTCTCCATATTTGTCTCCGTCTTTGTCTGTGTCTTTGCCTCCGTTTTGGTCTCAGTCTTTGTCTCCGTCTTTGTCTCCGTCTTTGTCTTCCTACTTGTCTCTGTTTTTGTCTGCGTCTTTGTCTCTATCTCTGTCTCCGTCTCTCTCTCTGTCTCTGTCTCTGTCTCTGTCTCTATATATATCTCTGTCTCTGTCTCAGTCCCTGTCTCTGTCTCTGTCTCTGTCTCTGTCTCTGTCTCTGTCTCTGTCTCTGTCTCTGTCTCTGTCTCTGTCTCTGTCTCTGTCTCTGTCTCTGTCTCTGTCTCTGTCTCTGTCTCTGTCTTTGTCTCCGTCTTTGCCTCCGTCTTTGTCTTCGTCTTAGTCTCCGTCTTTGTCTCAGTCTTTGTCTACGTCTTTGTGCCTGTCTTTGTCTCCATATTTGTCACCGTCTTTGTCTCTGTATTTGTCTCCGTCTGTGTCTCCATATTTGTCTCCGTCTTTGTCTCCGTCTTTGCCTCCGTCTTTGTCTACGTCTTTGTCTCAGTCTTTGTCTCCGTCTTTGTCTCCGTCTTTGTCTTCATACTTGTCTCTGTTTTTGTCTCCGTCTGTGTCTCTATCTCTGTCTCTGTCTCTCTCTCTGTCTCTGTCTCTGTCTCTGTCTCTGTCTCTGTCTCTGTCTCTGTCTCTGTCTTTGTCTCTATCTCTGTCTCTGTCTCAGTCCCTGTCTCTGTCTCTGTCTCTGTCTCTGTCTCTGTCTCTGTCTCTGTCTCTGTCTCTGTCTCTGTCTCTGTCCCTGTCTCTGTCTCTGTCTCAGTCTCAGTCTCTGTCTCTGTCTCTGTCTCAATCTCTTGTCTCTGTCTCTGTCTCTGTCTCCATCTCTGTCTCTGTCTCGGTCTCTGTCTCTGTCTCTGTCTCTGTCTCTGTCTCTGTCTCTGTCTCTGTCTCTGTCTCTGTCTCTGTCTCTGTCTCTGTCTCTGTCTCTGTCTCTGTCTCTGTCTCTGTCTCTGTCTCTGTCTCTGTCTCTGTCTCTGTCTCTGTCTCTGTCTCCGTATCGGTCTCTGTCTCTGTCTCTGTCTCCGCCTCTGTCTCTGCCTTTGTCTCCGTATTTGTCTCTGTCTGTGTCTCCATATTTGTCTCCGTCTTTGTCTGTGTCTTTGCCTCCGTTTTGGTCTCAGTCTTTGTCTCCGTCTTTGTCTCCGTCTTTGTCTTCCTACTTGTCTCTGTTTTTGTCTGCGTCTTTGTCTCTATCTCTGTCTCCGTCTCTCTCTCTGTCTCTGTCTCTGTCTCTGTCTCTATATATATCTCTGTCTCTGTCTCAGTCCCTGTCTCTGTCTCTGTCTCTGTCTCTGTCTCTGTCTCTGTCTCTGTCTCTGTCTCTGTCTCTGTCTCTGTCTCTGTCTCTGTCTCTGTCTCTGTCTCTGTCTCTGTCTCTGTCTCTGTCTCTGTCTTTGTCTCCGTCTTTGCCTCCGTCTTTGTCTTCGTCTTAGTCTCCGTCTTTGTCTCAGTCTTTGTCTACGTCTTTGTGCCTGTCTTTGTCTCCATATTTGTCACCGTCTTTGTCTCTGTATTTGTCTCCGTCTGTGTCTCCATATTTGTCTCCGTCTTTGTCTCCGTCTTTGCCTCCGTCTTTGTCTACGTCTTTGTCTCAGTCTTTGTCTCCGTCTTTGTCTCCGTCTTTGTCTTCATACTTGTCTCTGTTTTTGTCTCCGTCTGTGTCTCTATCTCTGTCTCTGTCTCTCTCTCTGTCTCTGTCTCTGTCTCTGTCTCTGTCTCTGTCTCTGTCTCTGTCTCTGTCTCTGTCTTTGTCTCTATCTCTGTCTCTGTCTCAGTCCCTGTCTCTGTCTCTGTCTCTGTCTCTGTCTCTGTCTCTGTCTCTGTCTCTGTATCTGTCTCTGTCTCTGTCTCTGTCCCTGTCTCTGTCTCTGTCTCAGTCTCAGTCTCTGTCTCTGTCTCTGTCTCAATCTCTTGTCTCTGTCTCTGTCTCTGTCTCCATCTCTGTCTCTGTCTCGGTCTCTGTCTCTGTCTCTGTCTCTGTCTCTGTCTCTGTCTCTGTCTCTGTCTCTGTCTCTGTCTCTGTCTCTGTCTCTGTCTCTGTCTCTGTCTCTGTCTCTGTCTCTGTCTCCGTCTTTGTCTCTGTATTTGTCTCCGTCTTTGTCTCCGTCTATGCCTCCGTCTTTGTCTCCGTCTTTGTCTCCGTCGTTGTCTTCCTCTTTGTCTCCGCCTTTGTCTCCGCTTGTGTCTCCTGCCCCTCTGTCTCGGTCTTTGTCTCATGCACCTCTGTCTCTGTCTCTGTCTCTGTCTCTGTCTGTGTCTGTGTCTGTGTCTGTGTCTCTGTCTCTGTCTCTGTCTGTGTCTGTGTCTCTGTCTCTGTTTCCGTATCGGACTCTGCCTCTGTCTCTGTCTCCGCTTTTGTCTCTGCCTTTGTCTCCGTATTTGTCTCTGTCTGTGTCTCCATCTTTGTCTCCGTCTTTGCCTCCGTCTTGGTCTCGGTCTTTGTCTCCGTCTTTTTCTCCGTCTTTGTCTTCCTACCTGTGTCTGTTTTTGTCTCGCCTTTGTCTCTATCTCTGTCTCTGTCTTTGTCTCTGTCTCTGTCTCTGTCTCTGTCTTTGTCTCTGTCTCTGTCTCTGTCTCTGTCTCTGTCTCTGTCTCTGTCTCTGTCTCTGTCTCTGTCTCTGTCTCTGTCTCTGTCTCTGTCTCTGTCTCTGTCTCTGTCTCTGTCTCTGTCTCTGTCTCTGTCTGTGTCTCCATATTTGTCTCCGTCTTTGTCTACGTCTTTGTGCCTGTCTTTGTCTCCATATTTGTCACCGTCTTTGTCTCTGTATTTGTCTCCGTCTGTGTCTCCATATTTGTCTCCGTCTTTGTCTCCGTCTTTGCCTCCGTCTTTGTCTACGTCTTTGTCTCAGTCTTTGTCTCCGTCATTTTCTCCGTCTTTGTCTTCATACTTGTCTCTGTTTTTGTCTCCGTCTGTGTCTCTATCTCTGTCTCTGTCTCTCTCTCTGTCTCTGTCTCTGTCTCTGTCTCTGTCTCTGTCTCTGTCTCTGTCTCTGTCTCTGTCTCTGTCTTTGTCTCTATCTCTGTCTCTGTCTCAGTCCCTGTCTCTGTCTCTGTCTCTGTCTCTGTCTCTGTCTCTGTCTCTGTCTCTGTCTCTGTCTCTGTCTCTGTCTCTGTCTCTGTCTCTGTCCCTGTCTCTGTCTCTGTCTCAGTCTCAGTCTCTGTCTCTGTCTCTGTCTCAATCTCTTGTCTCTGTCTCTGTCTCTGTCTCCATCTCTGTCTCTGTCTCGGTCACTGTCTCTGTCTCTGTCTCTGTCTCTGTCTCTGTCTCTGTCTCTGTCTCTGTCCCTGTCTCTGTCTCCGTCTCTGTCTCTGTCTCTGTCTCTGTCTCTGTCTCTGTCTCTGTCTCTGTCTCTGTCTCTGTCTCTGTCTCTGTCTCTGTCTCTGTATCTGTCTCTGTCTCTGTCTCCGTCTTTGTCTCTGTCTTTGTCTCCATCTTTGTCTCCGTCTTTGTGCCTGTCTTTGTCTCCGTATTTGTGTCCGTCTGTGTAACCATCTTTGTCTCCGTCTTTGTCTCCGTCTTTGCCTCCGTCTTTGTCTTCGTCTTAGTCTCCGTCTTTGTCTCAGTCTTTGTCTCCGTCTTTGTGCCTGTCTTTGTCTCCATATTTGTCACCGTCCTTGTCTCTGTATTTGTCTCCGTCTTTGTCTCCGTCTATGCCTCCGTCTTTGTCTACGTCTTTGTCTCCGTCTTTGTCTCCGTCTTTGTCTCCGTCTTTGTCTCCGTCCATGTCTCCTGACCCTCTGTCTCGGTCTTTGTCTCATGCGCGTCTCTCTCTGTCTCTGTCTCTGTCTGTGCCTCTGTCTCTGCCTCTGTTTCTGTCTCTGTCTCTGTCTCTGTCTCTGTCTCTGTCTCTGTCTCTGTCTCTGTCTCTGTCTCTGTCTCTGTCTCTGTCTCTGTCTCTGTCTCTGTCTCTGTCTCTGTCTCTGTCTCTGTCTCTGTCTCTGTCTCTGTCCCTGTCTCTGTCTCTGTCTCTGTCTTTGTATCCGTCTTTGTCTCCGTCTTTGTCTCCGCTTATGTCTCCTGCCCCTCTGTCTCGGTCTTTGTCTCATGCACCTCAGTCTCTGTCTCTGTCTCTGTCTCTGTCTGTGTCTGTGTCTCTGTCTCTGTCTCTGTCTCCGCCTCTGCATCTGTCTCTGTCTTTGTCTCCATCCTTGTCTCCGTCTTTGTCTCCGTCTTTGTCACCGTCTTTGTCTCCGTCGTCGTCTTCCTCTTCGTCTGCGTCTTTGTCTCCGTCTTTGTCTACGTCTTTGTCTACGTCTTTGTCTCCGTCTTTGTCTTCGTCCATGTCTCCTGCCCCTCTGTCTCGGTCTTTGTCTCATATGCCTCTGTCTCTGTCTATGTCTCTGTCTCTGTCTCTGTCTGTGTCGCCGTCTTTGTCTCCGTCGTCGTCTTCCTCTTCGTCTGCGTCATTGTCTCCGTCTTTGTCTCCGTCCATGTCTCCTTCCCCTTTGTCTCGGTCTTTGTCTCATGCGCGTCTCTCTCTGTCTCTGTCTCTGTCTGTGTCTCTGTCTCTGTCTCTGTTTCTGTCTCTGTCTCTGTCTCTGTCTCTGTCTCTGTCTCTGTCTCTGTCTCTGTCTCTGTCTCTGTCTCTGTCTCTGTCTCTGTCTCTGTCTTTGTATCCGGCTTTGTCTCCGTCTTTGTCTCCGTCGTTGTCTTCCTCTTTGTCTCCGCCTTTGTCTCCGCTTGTGTCTCCTGCCCCTCTGTCCCGGTCTTTGTCTCATGCACCTCTGTCTCTGTCTCTGTCTCTGTCTCTGTCTGTGTCTGTGTCTGTGTCTCTGTCTCTGTCTCTGTCTGTGTCTGTGTCTCTGTCTCTGTTTCCGTATCGGACTCTGCCTCTGTCTCTGTCTCCGCTTTTGTCTCTGCCTTTGTCTCCGTATTTGTCTCTGTCTGTGTCTCCATCTTTGTCTCCGTCTTTGCCTCCGTCTTGGTCTCGGTCTTTGTCTCCGTCTTTTTCTCCGTCTTTGTCTTCCTACTTGTGTCTGTTTTTGTCTCGTCTTTGTCTCTATCTCTGTCTCTGTCTGTGTCTCTGTCTCTGTCTCTGTCTCTGTCTCTGTCTCTGTCTCTGTCTCTGTCTCTGTCTCTGTCTCTGTCTCTGTCTCTGTCTCTGTCTCTGTCTCTGTCTCTGTCTCTGTCTCTGTCTTTGTCTCTGTCTCTGTCTCTGTCTCTGTCTCTGTCTCTGTCTCTGTCTCTGTCTCTGTCTCTGTCTCTGTCTCTGTCTCTGTCTCTGTCTCTGTCTCTGTCTCTGTCTCTGTCTCTGTCTCTGTCTCTGTCTCTGTCTCTGTCTCTGTCTCTGTCTCTGTCTCTGTCTCTGTCTCTGTCTCTGTCTCTGTCTCTGTCTCTGTCTCTGTCTCTGTCTCTGTCTCTGTCTCTGTCTTTGTATCCGTCTTTGTCTCCGTCTTTGTCTCCGCTTATGTCTCCTGCCCCTCTGTCTCGGTCTTTGTCTCATGCACCTCAGTCTCTGTCTCTGTCTCTGTCTCTGTCTGTGTCTGTGTCTGTGTCTGTGTCTCTGTCTCTGTCTCCGCCTCTGCCTCTGTCTCTGTCTTTGTCTCCATCCTTGTCTCCGTCTTTGTCTCCGTCTTTGTCACCGTCTTTGTCTCCGTCGTCGTCTTCCTCTTCGTCTGCGTCTTTGTCTCCGTCTTTGTCTACGTCTTTGTCTACGTCTTTGTCTCCGTCTTTGTCTTCGTCCATGTCTCCTGCCCCTCTGTCTCGGTCTTTGTCTCATATGCCTGTGTCTCTGTCTATGTCTCTGTCTCTGTCTCTGTCTGTGTCGCCGTCTTTGTCTCCGTCGTCGTCTTCCTCTTCGTCTGCGTCATTGTCTCCGTCTTTGTCTCCGTCCATGTCTCCTGCCCCTTTGTTTCGGTCTTTGTCTCATGCGCGTCTCTCTCTGTCTCTGTCTCTGTCTGTGTCTCTGTCTCTGTCTCTGTTTCTGTCTCTGTCTCTGTCTCTGTCTCTGTCTCTGTCTCTGTCTCTGTCTCTGTCTCTGTCTCTGTCTCTGTCTCTGTCTCTGTCTCTGTCTCTGTCTCTGTCTCTGTCTCTGTCTCTGTCTCTGTCTCTGTCTCTGTCTTTGTATCCGGCTTTGTCCCCGTCTTTGTCTCCGCCTTTGTCTCCGTCTTTGTCTCCGTCGTCGTCTTCCTCTTCGTCTGCGTCTTTGTCTCCGTCTTTGTCTACGTCTTTGTCTACGTCTTTGTCTCCGTCTTTGTCTTCGTCCATGTCTCCTGCCCCTCTGTCTCGGTCTTTGTCTCATGCACCTCTGTCTCTGTCTCTGTCTCTGTCTCTGTCTGTGTCTGTGTCTCTGTCTCTGTCTCTGTCTGTGTCTGTGTCTCTGTCTCTCTCTCCGTCTGTGTCTGTGTCTCTGTCTCTGTTTCCGTATCGGACTCTGCCTCTGTCTCTGTCTCCGCTTTTGTCTCTGCCTTTGTCTCCGTATTTGTCTCTGTCTGTGTCTCCATCTTTGTCTCCGTCTTTGCCTCCGTCTTGGTCTCGGTCTTTGTCTCCGTCTTTTTCTCCGTCTTTGTCTTCCTACTTGTGTCTGTTTTTGTCTCGTCTTTGTCTCTATCTCTGTCTCTGTCTTTGTCTCTGTCTCTGTCTCTGTCTCTGTCTCTGTCTCTGTCTTTGTCTCTGTCTCTGTCTCTGTCTCTGTCTCTGTCTCAGTCTCAGTCTCTGTCTCTGTCTCAATCTCTTGTCTCTGTCTCTGTCTGTGTCTCCATCTCTGTCTCTGTCTCGGTCTCTGTCTCTGTCTCTGTCTCTGTCTCTGTCTCTGTCTCTGTCTCTGTCTCTGTCTCTGTCTCTGTCTCTGTCTCTGTCTCTGTCTCTGTCTCTGTCTCTGTCTCTGTCTCTGTCTCTGTCTCTGTCTCTGTCTCTGTCTCTGTCTCTGTCTCTGTCTCTGTCTCTGTCTCTGTCTCTGTCTCTGTCTCTGTCTCTGTCTTTGTCTCTGTCTCTGTCTCTGTCTCTGTCTTTGTCTCTGTCTCTGTCTCTGTCTCTGTCTCTGTCTCTGTCTCTGTCTCTGTCTCTGTCTCTGTCTCTGTCTCTGTCTCTGTCTCTGTCTCTGTCTCTGTCTCTGTCTCTGTCTCTGTCTCTGTCTCTGTCTGTGTCTCCATATTTGTCTCCGTCTTTGTCTACGTCTTTGTGCCTGTCTTTGTCTCCATATTTGTCACCGTCTTTGTCTCTGTATTTGTCTCCGTCTGTGTCTCCATATTTGTCTCCGTCTTTGTCTCCGTCTTTGCCTCCGTCTTTGTCTACGTCTTTGTCTCAGTCTTTGTCTCCGTCATTTTCTCCGTCTTTGTCTTCATACTTGTCTCTGTTTTTGTCTCCGTCTGTGTCTCTATCTCTGTCTCTGTCTCTCTCTCTGTCTCTGTCTCTGTCTCTGTCTCTGTCTCTGTCTCTGTCTCTGTCTCTGTCTCTGTCTCTGTCTTTGTCTCTATCTCTGTCTCTGTCTCAGTCCCTGTCTCTGTCTCTGTCTCTGTCTCTGTCTCTGTCTCTGTCTCTGTCTCTGTCTCTGTCTCTGTCTCTGTCTCTGTCTCTGTCTCTGTCCCTGTCTCTGTCTCTGTCTCAGTCTCAGTCTCTGTCTCTGTCTCTGTCTCAATCTCTTGTCTCTGTCTCTGTCTCTGTCTCCATCTCTGTCTCTGTCTCGGTCACTGTCTCTGTCTCTGTCTCTGTCTCTGTCTCTGTCTCTGTCTCTGTCTCTGTCCCTGTCTCTGTCTCCGTCTCTGTCTCTGTCTCTGTCTCTGTCTCTGTCTCTGTCTCTGTCTCTGTCTCTGTCTCTGTCTCTGTCTCTGTCTCTGTCTCTGTATCTGTCTCTGTCTCTGTCTCCGTCTTTGTCTCTGTCTTTGTCTCCATCTTTGTCTCCGTCTTTGTGCCTGTCTTTGTCTCCGTATTTGTGTCCGTCTGTGTAACCATCTTTGTCTCCGTCTTTGTCTCCGTCTTTGCCTCCGTCTTTGTCTTCGTCTTAGTCTCCGTCTTTGTCTCAGTCTTTGTCTCCGTCTTTGTGCCTGTCTTTGTCTCCATATTTGTCACCGTCCTTGTCTCTGTATTTGTCTCCGTCTTTGTCTCCGTCTATGCCTCCGTCTTTGTCTACGTCTTTGTCTCCGTCTTTGTCTCCGTCTTTGTCTCCGTCTTTGTCTCCGTCCATGTCTCCTGACCCTCTGTCTCGGTCTTTGTCTCATGCGCGTCTCTCTCTGTCTCTGTCTCTGTCTGTGCCTCTGTCTCTGCCTCTGTTTCTGTCTCTGTCTCTGTCTCTGTCTCTGTCTCTGTCTCTGTCTCTGTCTCTGTCTCTGTCTCTGTCTCTGTCTCTGTCTCTGTCTCTGTCTCTGTCTCTGTCTCTGTCTCTGTCTCTGTCTCTGTCTCTGTCCCTGTCTCTGTCTCTGTCTCTGTCTTTGTATCCGTCTTTGTCTCCGTCTTTGTCTCCGCTTATGTCTCCTGCCCCTCTGTCTCGGTCTTTGTCTCATGCACCTCAGTCTCTGTCTCTGTCTCTGTCTCTGTCTGTGTCTGTGTCTCTGTCTCTGTCTCTGTCTCCGCCTCTGCCTCTGTCTCTGTCTTTGTCTCCATCCTTGTCTCCGTCTTTGTCTCCGTCTTTGTCACCGTCTTTGTCTCCGTCGTCGTCTTCCTCTTCGTCTGCGTCTTTGTCTCCGTCTTTGTCTACGTCTTTGTCTACGTCTTTGTCTCCGTCTTTGTCTTCGTCCATGTCTCCTGCCCCTCTGTCTCGGTCTTTGTCTCATATGCCTCTGTCTCTGTCTATGTCTCTGTCTCTGTCTCTGTCTGTGTCGCCGTCTTTGTCTCCGTCGTCGTCTTCCTCTTCGTCTGCGTCATTGTCTCCGTCTTTGTCTCCGTCCATGTCTCCTTCCCCTTTGTCTCGGTCTTTGTCTCATGCGCGTCTCTCTCTGTCTCTGTCTCTGTCTGTGTCTCTGTCTCTGTCTCTGTTTCTGTCTCTGTCTCTGTCTCTGTCTCTGTCTCTGTCTCTGTCTCTGTCTCTGTCTCTGTCTCTGTCTCTGTCTCTGTCTCTGTCTTTGTATCCGGCTTTGTCTCCGTCTTTGTCTCCGTCGTTGTCTTCCTCTTTGTCTCCGCCTTTGTCTCCGCTTGTGTCTCCTGCCCCTCTGTCCCGGTCTTTGTCTCATGCACCTCTGTCTCTGTCTCTGTCTCTGTCTCTGTCTGTGTCTGTGTCTGTGTCTCTGTCTCTGTCTCTGTCTGTGTCTGTGTCTCTGTCTCTGTTTCCGTATCGGACTCTGCCTCTGTCTCTGTCTCCGCTTTTGTCTCTGCCTTTGTCTCCGTATTTGTCTCTGTCTGTGTCTCCATCTTTGTCTCCGTCTTTGCCTCCGTCTTGGTCTCGGTCTTTGTCTCCGTCTTTTTCTCCGTCTTTGTCTTCCTACTTGTGTCTGTTTTTGTCTCGTCTTTGTCTCTATCTCTGTCTCTGTCTGTGTCTCTGTCTCTGTCTCTGTCTCTGTCTCTGTCTCTGTCTCTGTCTCTGTCTCTGTCTCTGTCTCTGTCTCTGTCTCTGTCTCTGTCTCTGTCTCTGTCTCTGTCTCTGTCTCTGTCTTTGTCTCTGTCTCTGTCTCTGTCTCTGTCTCTGTCTCTGTCTCTGTCTCTGTCTCTGTCTCTGTCTCTGTCTCTGTCTCTGTCTCTGTCTCTGTCTCTGTCTCTGTCTCTGTCTCTGTCTCTGTCTCTGTCTCTGTCTCTGTCTCTGTCTCTGTCTCTGTCTCTGTCTCTGTCTCTGTCTCTGTCTCTGTCTCTGTCTCTGTCTCTGTCTCTGTCTCTGTCTCTGTCTCTGTCTTTGTATCCGTCTTTGTCTCCGTCTTTGTCTCCGCTTATGTCTCCTGCCCCTCTGTCTCGGTCTTTGTCTCATGCACCTCAGTCTCTGTCTCTGTCTCTGTCTCTGTCTGTGTCTGTGTCTGTGTCTGTGTCTCTGTCTCTGTCTCCGCCTCTGCCTCTGTCTCTGTCTTTGTCTCCATCCTTGTCTCCGTCTTTGTCTCCGTCTTTGTCACCGTCTTTGTCTCCGTCGTCGTCTTCCTCTTCGTCTGCGTCTTTGTCTCCGTCTTTGTCTACGTCTTTGTCTACGTCTTTGTCTCCGTCTTTGTCTTCGTCCATGTCTCCTGCCCCTCTGTCTCGGTCTTTGTCTCATATGCCTGTGTCTCTGTCTATGTCTCTGTCTCTGTCTCTGTCTGTGTCGCCGTCTTTGTCTCCGTCGTCGTCTTCCTCTTCGTCTGCGTCATTGTCTCCGTCTTTGTCTCCGTCCATGTCTCCTGCCCCTTTGTTTCGGTCTTTGTCTCATGCGCGTCTCTCTCTGTCTCTGTCTCTGTCTGTGTCTCTGTCTCTGTCTCTGTTTCTGTCTCTGTCTCTGTCTCTGTCTCTGTCTCTGTCTCTGTCTCTGTCTCTGTCTCTGTCTCTGTCTCTGTCTCTGTCTCTGTCTCTGTCTCTGTCTCTGTCTCTGTCTCTGTCTCTGTCTCTGTCTCTGTCTCTGTCTCTGTCTCTGTCTTTGTATCCGGCTTTGTCCCCGTCTTTGTCTCCGCCTTTGTCTCCGTCTTTGTCTCCGTCGTCGTCTTCCTCTTCGTCTGCGTCTTTGTCTCCGTCTTTGTCTACGTCTTTGTCTACGTCTTTGTCTCCGTCTTTGTCTTCGTCCATGTCTCCTGCCCCTCTGTCTCGGTCTTTGTCTCATGCACCTCTGTCTCTGTCTCTGTCTCTGTCTCTGTCTGTGTCTGTGTCTCTGTCTCTGTCTCTGTCTGTGTCTGTGTCTCTGTCTCTCTCTCCGTCTGTGTCTGTGTCTCTGTCTCTGTTTCCGTATCGGACTCTGCCTCTGTCTCTGTCTCCGCTTTTGTCTCTGCCTTTGTCTCCGTATTTGTCTCTGTCTGTGTCTCCATCTTTGTCTCCGTCTTTGCCTCCGTCTTGGTCTCGGTCTTTGTCTCCGTCTTTTTCTCCGTCTTTGTCTTCCTACTTGTGTCTGTTTTTGTCTCGTCTTTGTCTCTATCTCTGTCTCTGTCTTTGTCTCTGTCTCTGTCTCTGTCTCTGTCTCTGTCTCTGTCTTTGTCTCTGTCTCTGTCTCTGTCTCTGTCTCTGTCTCAGTCTCAGTCTCTGTCTCTGTCTCAATCTCTTGTCTCTGTCTCTGTCTGTGTCTCCATCTCTGTCTCTGTCTCGGTCTCTGTCTCTGTCTCTGTCTCTGTCTCTGTCTCTGTCTCTGTCTCTGTCTCTGTCTCTGTCTCTGTCTCTGTCTCTGTCTCTGTCTCTGTCTCTGTCTCTGTCTCTGTCTCTGTCTCTGTCTCTGTCTCTGTCTCTGTCTCTGTCTCTGTCTCTGTCTCTGTCTCTGTCTCTGTCTCTGTCTCTGTCTCTGTCTCTGTCTCTGTCTCTGTCTCTGTCTCTGTCTCTGTCTCTGTCTTCGTCTTTGTCTCTGTCTTTGTCTCCATCTTTGTCTCCGTCTTTGTGCCTGTCTTTGTCTCCGTATTTGTATCCGTCTGTGTAACCATCTTTGTCTCCGTCTTTGTCTCCGTCTTTGTCTCCGTCTTTGCCTCCGTCTTTGTCTTCGTCTTAGTCTCCGTCTTTGTCTCAGTCTTTGTCTCCGTCTTTGTGCCTGTCTTTGTCTCCATATTTGTCACCGTCTTTGTCTCTGTATTTGTCTCCGACTGTGTCTCCATATTTGTCTCCGTCTTTGTCTCCGTCTTTGCCTCCGTCTTTGTCTACGTCTTTGTCTCCGTCTTTGTCTCCATCTTTGTCTCCGTCTTTGTCTCCGACCATGTCTCCTGCCCCTCTGTCTCGGTCTTTGTCTGCGTCTTTGCCTCCGTCTTGGTCTCAGTCTTTGTCTCCGTCTTTGTCTCTATCTCTGTCTCTGTCTCTCTCTCTGTCTCTCTCTCTGTCTCTGCCTTTGTCTCTGTCTCTGTCTCTGTCTCTGTCTCTGTCTCTGTCTCTTTCTCTGTCTGTGTCTCAGTCCCTGTCTCTGTCTCTGTCTCTGTCTCTGTCTCTGTCTCTGTCTCTGTCTCTGTCTCAATCTCAGTCTCTGTCTCTGTCTCTGTCTCAATCTCTTGTCTCTGTCTCTGTCTGTGTCTCCATCTCTGTCTCTGTCTCGGTCTCTGTCTCTGTCTCTGTCTCTGTCTCTGTCTCTGTCTCTGTCTCTGTCTCTGTCTCTGTCTCTGTCTCTGTCTCTGTCTCTGTCTCTGTCTCTGTCTCTGTCTCTGTCTCTGTCTCTGTCTCTGTCTCTGTCTCTGTCTCTGTCTCTGTCTCTGTCTCTGTCTCTGTCTCTGTCTCTGCCTCTGTCTCCGTCTTTGTCTCTGTCTTTGTCTCCATCTTTGTCTCCGTCTTTGGGCCTGTCTTTGTCTCCGTATTTGTATACGTCTGTGTAACCATCTTTGTCTCCGTCTTTGTCTCCGTCTTTGCCTCCGTCTTTGTCTTCGTCTTAGTCTCCGTCTTTGTCTCAGTCTTTGTCTCCGTCTTTGTGCCTGTCTTTGTCTCCATATTTGTCACCGTCTTTGTCTCTGTATTTGTCTCCGTCTGTGTCCCCATATTTGTCTCCGTCTTTGTCTCCGTCTTTGCCTCCGTCTTTGTCTACGTCTTTGTCTCCGTCTTTGTCTCCGTCTTTGTCTCCGTCTTTGTCTCCGTCCATGACTCCTGCCCCTCTGTCTCGGTCTTTGTCTCATGCGCGTCTCTCTCTGTCTCTGTCTCTGTCTGTGTCTCTGTCTCTGTCTCTGTTTCTGTCTCTGTCTCTGTCTCTGTCTCTGTCTCTGTCTCTGTCTCTGTCTCTGTCTCTGTCTCTGTCTCTGTCTCTGTCTCTGTCTCTGTCTCTGTCTCTGTCTCTGTCTCTGTCTCTGTCTCTGTCTCTGTCTCTGTCTCTGTCTCTGTCTTTGTATCCGTCTTTGTCTCCGTCTTTTGTCTCCGTCGTCGTCTTCCTCTTTGTCTCCGTCTTTGTCTCCGCTTATATCTCCTGCCCCTCTGTCTCGGTCTTTGTCTCATGCACCTCTGTCTCTGTCTCTGTCTCTGTCTGTGTCTGTGTCTGTGTCTCTGTCTCCGTATCGGTCTCTGTCTCTGTCTCTGTCTCCGCCTTTGTCTCTGCCTTTGTCTCCGTATTTGTCTCTGTCTGTGTCTCCATCTTTGTCTCCGTCTTTGTCTCCGTCTTTGCCTCCGTCTTTGTCCACGTCTTTGTCTCCGTCTTTGTCTCCGTCTTTGTCTCCGTCTTTGTCTCCGTCCATGTCTCCTGACCCTCTGTCTCGGTCTTTGTCTCATGCGCGTCTCTCTCTGTCTCTGTCTCTGTCTGTGCCTCTGTCTCTGCCTCTGTCTCTGTCTCTGTCTCTGTCTCTGTCTCTGTCTCTGTCTCTGTCTCTGTCTCTGTCTCTGTCTCTGTCTCTGTCTTTGTATCCGTCTTTGTCTCCGTCTTTGTTGCCGCTTATGTCTCCTGCCCCTCTGTCTCGGTCTTTGTCTCATGCACCTCAGTCTCTGTCTCTGTCTCTATCTCTGTCTGTGTCTGTGTCTCTGTCTCTGTCTCTGTCTCTGTCTCTGTCTCTGTCTCTGTCTCTGTCTCTGTCTCTGTCTCTGTCTGTGTCTGTGTCTCTGTCCCTGTTTCCGTATCGGACTCTGCCTCTGTCTCTGTCTCCGCTTTTGTCTCTGCCTTTGTCTCCGTATTTGTCTCTGTCTGTGTCTCCATCTTTGTCTCCGTCTTTGCCTCCGTCTTGGTCTCGGTCTTTGTCTCCGTCTTTTTCTCCGTCTTTGTCTTCCTTCTTGTGTCCGTTTTTGTCTCCGTCTTTGTCTCTATCTCTGTCTCTGTCTTTGTCTCTGTCTCTGTCTCTGTCTCTGTCTCTGTCTCTGTCTCTGTCTCTGTCTCTGTCTCTGTCTCTGTCTCTGTCTCTGTCTCTGTCTCTGTCTCTGTCTCTGTCTCTGTCTCTGTCTCTGTCTCTGTCTCTGTCTCTGTCTGTGTCTCTGTCTCTGCCTCTGTTTCTGTCTCTGTCTCTGTCTCTGTCTCTGTCTCTGTCTCTGTCTCTGTCTCTGTCTCTGTCTCTGTCTCTGTCTCTGTCTCTGTCTCTGTCCCTGTCTCTGTCTCTGTCTCAGTCTCAGTCTCTGTCTCTGTCTCTGTCTCTGTCTCAATCTCTTGTCTCTGTCTCTGTCTCTGTCTCCATCTCTGTCTCTGTCTCGGTCTCTGTCTCTGTCTCTGTCTCTGTCTCTGTCTCTGTCTCTGTCTCTGTCTCTGTCTCTGTGTCTGTCTCTGTCTCTGTCTCTGTCTCTGTCTCTGTCTCTGTCTCTGTCTCTGTCTCTGTCTCTGTCTCTGTCTCTGTCTCTGTCTCTGTCTCTGTCTCTGTCTCTGTCTCTGTCTCTGTCTCTGTCTCTGTCTCTGTCTCTGTCTCTGTCTCTGTCTCTGTCTCTGTCTCTGTCTCTGTCTCTGTCTCTGTCTCTGTCTCCGTCTTTGTCTCTGTCTTTGTCTCCATCTTTGTCTCCGTCTTTGTGCCTGTCTTTGTCTCCGTATTTGTGTCCGTCTGTGTAACCATCTTTGTCTCCGTCTTTGTCTCCGTCTTTGCCTCCGTCTTTGTCTTCGTCTTAGTCTCCGTCTTTGTCTCAGTCTTTGTCTCCGTCTTTGTGCCTGTCTTTGTCTCCATATTTGTCACCGTCTTTGTCTCTGTATTTGTCTCCGTCTTTGTCTCCGTCTATGCCTCCGTCTTTGTCTACGTCTTTGTCTCCGTCTTTGTCTCCGTCTTTGTCTCCGTCTTTGTCTCCGTCCATGTCTCCTGACCCTCTGTCTCGGTCTTTGTCTCATGCACCTCAGTCTCTGTCTCTGTCTCTGTCTCTGTCTGTGTCTGTGTCTCTGTCTCTGTCTCTGTCTCCGCCTCTGCCTCTGTCTCTGTCTTTGTCTCCATCCTTGTCTCCGTCTTTGTCTCCGTCTTTGTCACCGTCTTTGTCTCCGTCGTCGTCTTCCTCTTCGTCTGCGTCTTTGTCTCCGTCTTTGTCTACGTCTTTGTCTACGTCTTTGTCTCCGTCTTTGTCTTCGTCCATGTCTCCTGCCCCTCTGTC
This sequence comes from Megachile willughbiella, assembly GCA_945859595.2. Taxonomy (NCBI): domain Eukaryota; kingdom Metazoa; phylum Arthropoda; class Insecta; order Hymenoptera; family Megachilidae; genus Megachile; species Megachile willughbiella. Next base: position 1,040,084 of record CAMAOD020000271.1, read on the forward strand.
TCGGTCTTTGTCTCATATGCCTCTGTCTCTGTCTATGTCTCTGTCTCTGTCTCTGTCTGTGTCGCCGTCTTTGTCTCCGTCGTCGCCTTCCTCTTCGTCTGCGTCATTGTCTCCGTCTTTGTCTCCGTCCATGTCTCCTTCCCCTTTGTCTCGGTCTTTGTCTCATGCGCGTCTCTCTCTGTCTCTGTCTCTGTCTGTGTCTCTGTCTCTGTCTCTGTTTCTGTCTCTGTCTCTGTCTCTGTCTCTGTCTCTGTCTCTGTCTCTGTCTCTGTCTCTGTCTCTGTCTCTGTCTCTGTCTCTGTCTCTGTCTCTGTCTTTGTATCCGGCTTTGTCTCCGTCTTTGTCTCCGTCGTTGTCTTCCTCTTTGTCTCCGCCTTTGTCTCCGCTTGTGTCTCCTGCTCCTCTGTCCCGGTCTTTGTCTCATGCACCTCTGTCTCTGTCTCTGTCTCTGTCTCTGTCTGTGTCTGTGTCTGTGTCTCTGTCTCTGTCTCTGTCTGTGTCTGTGTCTCTGTCTCTGTTTCCGTATCGGACTCTGCCTCTGTCTCTGTCTCCGCTTTTGTCTCTGCCTTTGTCTCCGTATTTGACTCTGTCTGTGTCTCCATCTTTGTCTCCGTCTTTGCCTCCGTCTTGGTCTCGGTCTTTGTCTCCGTCTGTTTCTCCGTCTTTGTCTTCCTACTTGTGTCTGTTTTTGTCTCGTCTTTGTCTCTATCTCTGTCTCTGTCTCTGTCTCTGTCTCTGTCTCTGTCTCTGTCTCTGTCTCTGTCTCTGTCTCTGTCTCTGTCTCTGTCTCTGTCTCTGTCTCTGTCTCTGTCTCTGTCTCTGTCTCTGTCTCTGTCTCTGTCTCTGTCTCTGTCTCTGTCTCTGTCTCTGTCTCTGTCTCTGTCTCTGTCTCTGTCTCTGCCTCTGTCTCCGTCTTTGTCTCTGTCTTTGTCTCCATCTTTGTCTCCGTCTTTGGGCCTGTCTTTGTCTCCGTATTTGTATACGTCTGTGTAACCATCTTTGTCTCCGTCTTTGTCTCCGTCTTTGCCTCCGTCTTTGTCTTCGTCTTAGTCTCCGTCTTTGTCTCAGTCTTTGTCTCCGTCTTTGTGCCTGTCTTTGTCTCCATATTTGTCACCGTCTTTGTCTCTGTATTTGTCTCCGTCTGTGTCCCCATATTTGTCTCCGTCTTTGTCTCCGTCTTTGCCTCCGTCTTTGTCTACGTCTTTGTCTCCGTCTTTGTCTCCGTCTTTGTCTCCGTCTTTGTCTCCGTCCATGACTCCTGCCCCTCTGTCTCGGTCTTTGTCTCATGCGCGTCTCTCTCTGTCTCTGTCTCTGTCTGTGTCTCTGTCTCTGTCTCTGTTTCTGTCTCTGTCTCTGTCTCTGTCTCTGTCTCTGTCTCTGTCTCTGTCTCTGTCTCTGTCTCTGTCTCTGTCTCTGTCTCTGTCTCTGTCTCTGTCTCTGTCTCTATCTCTGTCTCTGTCTCTGTCTCTGTCTCTGTCTCTGTCTCTGTCTTTGTATCCGTCTTTGTCTCCGTCTTTTGTCTCCGTCGTCGTCTTCCTCTTTGTCTCCGTCTTTGTCTCCGCTTATATCTCCTGCCCCTCTGTCTCGGTCTTTGTCTCATGCACCTCTGTCTCTGTCTCTGTCTCTGTCTGTGTCTGTGTCTGTGTCTCTGTCTCCGTATCGGTCTCTGTCTCTGTCTCTGTCTCCGCCTTTGTCTCTGCCTTTGTCTCCGTATTTGTCTCTGTCTGTGTCTCCATCTTTGTCTCCGTCTTTGTCTCCGTCTTTGCCTCCGTCTTTGTCCACGTCTTTGTCTCCGTCTTTGTCTCCGTCTTTGTCTCCGTCTTTGTCTCCGTCCATGTCTCCTGACCCTCTGTCTCGGTCTTTGTCTCATGCGCGTCTCTCTCTGTCTCTGTCTCTGTCTGTGCCTCTGTCTCTGCCTCTGTCTCTGTCTCTGTCTCTGTCTCTGTCTCTGTCTCTGTCTCTGTCTCTGTCTCTGTCTCTGTCTTTGTATCCGTCTTTGTCTCCGTCTTTGTTGCCGCTTATGTCTCCTGCCCCTCTGTCTCGGTCTTTGTCTCATGCACCTCAGTCTCTGTCTCTGTCTCTATCTCTGTCTGTGTCTGTGTCTCTGTCTCTGTCTCTGTCTCTGTCTCTGTCTCTGTCTCTGTCTCTGTCTCTGTCTCTGTCTCTGTCTGTGTCTGTGTCTCTGTCCCTGTTTCCGTATCGGACTCTGCCTCTGTCTCTGTCTCCGCTTTTGTCTCTGCCTTTGTCTCCGTATTTGTCTCTGTCTGTGTCTCCATCTTTGTCTCCGTCTTTGCCTCCGTCTTGGTCTCGGTCTTTGTCTCCGTCTTTTTCTCCGTCTTTGTCTTCCTACTTGTGTCCGTTTTTGTCTCCGTCTTTGTCTCTATCTCTGTCTCTGTCTTTGTCTCTGTCTCTGTCTCTGTCTCTGTCTCTGTCTCTGTCTCTGTCTCTGTCTCTGTCTCTGTCTCTGTCTCTGTCTCTGTCTCTGTCTCTGTCTCTGTCTCTGTCTCTGTCTCTGTCTCTGTCTCTGTCTCTGTCTCTGTCTGTGTCTCTGTCTCTGCCTCTGTTTCTGTCTCTGTCTCTGTCTCTGTCTCTGTCTCTGTCTCTGTCTCTGTCTCTGTCTCTGTCTCTGTCTCTGTCTCTGTCTCTGTCTCTGTCCCTGTCTCTGTCTCTGTCTCAGTCTCAGTCTCTGTCTCTGTCTCTGACTCTGTCTCAATCTCTTGTCTCTGTCTCTGTCTCTGTCTCCATCTCTGTCTCTGTCTCGGTCTCTGTCTCTGTCTCTGTCTCTGTCTCTGTCTCTGTCTCTGTCTCTGTCTCTGTCTCTGTGTCTGTCTCTGTCTCTGTCTCTGTCTCTGTCTCTGTCTCTGTCTCTGTCTCTGTCTCTGTCTCTGTCTCTGTCTCTGTCTCTGTCTCTGTCTCTGTCTCTGTCTCTGTCTCTGTCTCTGTCTCTGTCTCTGTCTCTGTCTCTGTCTCTGTCTCTGTCTCTGTCTCTGTCTCTGTCTCTGTCTCTGTCTCTGTCTCTGTCTCTGTCTCTGTCTCTGTCTCTGTCTCCGTCTTTGTCTCTGTCTTTGTCTCCATCTTTGTCTCCGTCTTTGTGCCTGTCTTTGTCTCCGTATTTGTGTCCGTCTGTGTAACCATCTTTGTCTCCGTCTTTGTCTCCGTCTTTGCCTCCGTCTTTGTCTTCGTCTTAGTCTCCGTCTTTGTCTCAGTCTTTGTCTCCGTCTTTGTGCCTGTCTTTGTCTCCATATTTGTCACCGTCTTTGTCTCTGTATTTGTCTCCGTCTTTGTCTCCGTCTATGCCTCCGTCTTTGTCTACGTCTTTGTCTCCGTCTTTGTCTCCGTCTTTGTCTCCGTCTTTGTCTCCGTCCATGTCTCCTGACCCTCTGTCTCGGTCTTTGTCTCATGCACCTCAGTCTCTGTCTCTGTCTCTGTCTCTGTCTGTGTCTGTGTCTCTGTCTCTGTCTCTGTCTCCGCCTCTGCCTCTGTCTCTGTCTTTGTCTCCATCCTTGTCTCCGTCTTTGTCTCCGTCTTTGTCACCGTCTTTGTCTCCGTCGTCGTCTTCCTCTTCGTCTGCGTCTTTGTCTCCGTCTTTGTCTACGTCTTTGTCTACGTCTTTGTCTCCGTCTTTGTCTTCGTCCATGTCTCCTGCCCCTCTGTCTCGGTCTTTGTCTCATATGCCTCTGTCTCTGTCTATGTCTCTGTCTCTGTCTCTGTCTGTGTCGCCGTCTTTGTCTCCGTCGTCGCCTTCCTCTTCGTCTGCGTCATTGTCTCCGTCTTTGTCTCCGTCCATGTCTCCTTCCCCTTTGTCTCGGTCTTTGTCTCATGCGCGTCTCTCTCTGTCTCTGTCTCTGTCTGTGTCTCTGTCTCTGTCTCTGTTTCTGTCTCTGTCTCTGTCTCTGTCTCTGTCTCTGTCTCTGTCTCTGTCTCTGTCTCTGTCTCTGTCTCTGTCTCTGTCTCTGTCTCTGTCTCTGTCTTTGTATCCGGCTTTGTCTCCGTCTTTGTCTCCGTCGTTGTCTTCCTCTTTGTCTCCGCCTTTGTCTCCGCTTGTGTCTCCTGCTCCTCTGTCCCGGTCTTTGTCTCATGCACCTCTGTCTCTGTCTCTGTCTCTGTCTCTGTCTGTGTCTGTGTCTGTGTCTCTGTCTCTGTCTCTGTCTGTGTCTGTGTCTCTGTCTCTGTTTCCGTATCGGACTCTGCCTCTGTCTCTGTCTCCGCTTTTGTCTCTGCCTTTGTCTCCGTATTTGACTCTGTCTGTGTCTCCATCTTTGTCTCCGTCTTTGCCTCCGTCTTGGTCTCGGTCTTTGTCTCCGTCTGTTTCTCCGTCTTTGTCTTCCTACTTGTGTCTGTTTTTGTCTCGTCTTTGTCTCTATCTCTGTCTCTGTCTCTGTCTCTGTCTCTGTCTCTGTCTCTGTCTCTGTCTCTGTCTCTGTCTCTGTCTCTGTCTCTGTCTCTGTCTCTGTCTCTGTCTCTGTCTCTGTCTCTGTCTCTGTCTCTGTCTCTGTCTCTGTCTCTGTCTCTGTCTCTGTCTCTGTCTCTGTCTCTGTCTCTGTCTCTGTCTCTGTCTCTGTCTCTGTCTCTGTCTTTGTATCCGTCTTTGTCTCCGTCTTTGTCTCCGCTTATGTCTCCTGCCCCTCTGTCTCGGTCTTTGTCTCATGCACCTCAGTCTCTGTCTCTGTCTCTGTCTCTGTCTGTGTCTGTGTCTGTGTCTGTGTCTCTGTCTCTGTCTCCGCCTCTGCCTCTGTCTCTGTCTTTGTCTCCATCCTTGTCTCCGTCTTTGTCTCCGTCTTTGTCACCGTCTTTGTCTCCGTCGTCGTCTTCCTCTTCGTCTGCGTCTTTGTCTCCGTCTTTGTCTACGTCTTTGTCTACGTCTTTGTCTCCGTCTTTGTCTTCGTCCATGTCTCCTGCCCCTCTGTCTCGGTCTTTGTCTCATATGCCTCTGTCTCTGTCTATGTCTCTGTCTCTGTCTCTGTCTGTGTCGCCGTCTTTGTCTCCGTCGTCGTCTTCCTCTTCGTCTGCGTCATTGTCTCCGTCTTTGTCTCCGTCCATGTCTCCTGCCCCTTTGTTTCGGTCTTTGTCTCATGCGCGTCTCTCTCTGTCTCTGTCTCTGTCTGTGTCTCTGTCTCTGTCTCTGTTTCTGTCTCTGTCTCTGTCTCTGTCTCTGTCTCTGTCTCTGTCTCTGTCTCTGTCTCTGTCTCTGTCTCTGTCTCTGTCTCTGTCTCTGTCTCTGTCTCTGTCTCTGTCTCTGTCTCTGTCTCTGTCTCTGTCTCTGTCTCTGTCTTTGTATCCGGCTTTGTCCCCGTCTTTGTCTCCGTCGTTGTCTTCCTCTTTGTCTCCGCCTTTGTCTCCGCTTGTGTCTCCTGCCCCTCTGTCTCGGTCTTTGTCTCATGCACCTCTGTCTCTGTCTCTGTCTCTGTCTCTGTCTGTGTCTGTGTCTCTGTCTCTGTCTCTGTCTGTGTCTGTGTCTCTGTCTCTGTCTCTGTCTGTGTCTGTGTCTCTGTCTCTGTTTCCGTATCGGACTCTGCCTCTGTCTCTGTCTCCGCTTTTGTCTCTGCCTTTGTCTCCGTATTTGTCTCTGTCTGTGTCTCCATCTTTGTCTCCGTCTTTGCCTCCGTCTTGGTCTCGGTCTTTGTCTCCGTCTTTTTCTCCGTCTTTGTCTTCCTACTTGTGTCTGTTTTTGTCTCGTCTTTGTCTCTGTCTCTGTCTCTGTCTCTGTCTCTGTCTCTGTCTCTGTCTCTGTCTCTGTCTCTGTCTCTGTCTCTGTCTCTGTCTCTGTCTCTGTCTCTGTCTCTGTCTCTGTCTCTGTCTCTGTCTCTGTCTCTGTCTCTGTCTCTGTCTCTGTCTCTGTCTCGGTCTCTGTCTCTGTCTCTGTCTCTGTCTCTGTCTCTGTCTCTGTCTCTGTCTCTGTCTCTGTCTCTGTCTCCGTCTCTGTCTCTATCTCTGTCTCTGTCTCAGTCCCTGTCTCTGTCTCTGTCTCTGTCTCTGTCTCTGTCTCTGTCTTTGTCTCTGTCTCTGTCTCTGTCTCTGTCTCTGTCTCAGTCTCAGTCTCTGTCTCTGTCTCAATCTCTTGTCTCTGTCTCTGTCTGTGTCTCCATCTCTGTCTCTGTCTCGGTCTCTGTCTCTGTCTCTGTCTCTGTCTCTGTCTCTGTCTCTGTCTCTGTCTCTGTCTCTGTCTCTGTCTCTGTCTCTGTCTCTGTCTCTGTCTCTGTCTCTGTCTCTGTCTCTGTCTCTGTCTCTGTCTCTGTCTCTGTCTCTGTCTCTGTCTCTGTCTCTGTCTTTGTATCCGTCTTTGTCTCCGTCTTTGTTGCCGCTTATGTCTCCTGCCCCTCTGTCTCGGTCTTTGTCTCATGCACCTCAGTCTCTGTCTCTGTCTCTATCTCTGTCTGTGTCTGTGTCTCTGTCTCTGTCTCTGTCTCTGTCTCTGTCTCTGTCTCTGTCTCTGTCTCTGTCTCTGTCTCTGTCTGTGTCTGTGTCTCTGTCCCTGTTTCCGTATCGGACTCTGCCTCTGTCTCTGTCTCTGTCTCTGTCTCTGTCTCTGTCTCTGTCTCTGTCTCTGTCTCTGTCTCTGTCTCTGTCTCTGTCTCTGTCTCTGTCTCTGTCTCTGTCTCTGTCTCTGTCTCTGTCTCTGTCTGTGTCTCTGTCTCTGCCTCTGTTTCTGTCTCTGTCTCTGTCTCTGTCTCTGTCTCTGTCTCTGTCTCTGTCTCTGTCTCTGTCTCTGTCTCTGTCTCTGTCTCTGTCTCTGTCCCTGTCTCTGTCTCTGTCTCAGTCTCAGTCTCTGTCTCTGTCTCTGTCTCTGTCTCAATCTCTTGTCTCTGTCTCTGTCTCTGTCTCCATCTCTGTCTCTGTCTCGGTCTCTGTCTCTGTCTCTGTCTCTGTCTCTGTCTCTGTCTCTGTCTCTGTCTCTGTCTCTGTGTCTGTCTCTGTCTCTGTCTCTGTCTCTGTCTCTGTCTCTGTCTCTGTCTCTGTCTCTGTCTCTGTCTCTGTCTCTGTCTCTGTCTCTGTCTCTGTCTCTGTCTCTGTCTCTGTCTCTGTCTCTGTCTCTGTCTCTGTCTCTGTCTCTGTCTCTGTCTCTGTCTCTGTCTCTGTCTCTGTCTCTGTCTCTGTCTCTGTCTCTGTCTCTGTCTCTGTCTCTGTCTCCGTCTTTGTCTCTGTCTTTGTCTCCATCTTTGTCTCCGTCTTTGTGCCTGTCTTTGTCTCCGTATTTGTGTCCGTCTGTGTAACCATCTTTGTCTCCGTCTTTGTCTCCGTCTTTGCCTCCGTCTTTGTCTTCGTCTTAGTCTCCGTCTTTGTCTCAGTCTTTGTCTCCGTCTTTGTGCCTGTCTTTGTCTCCATATTTGTCACCGTCTTTGTCTCTGTATTTGTCTCCGTCTTTGTCTCCGTCTATGCCTCCGTCTTTGTCTACGTCTTTGTCTCCGTCTTTGTCTCCGTCTTTGTCTCCGTCTTTGTCTCCGTCCATGTCTCCTGACCCTCTGTCTCGGTCTTTGTCTCATGCACCTCAGTCTCTGTCTCTGTCTCTGTCTCTGTCTGTGTCTGTGTCTCTGTCTCTGTCTCTGTCTCCGCCTCTGCCTCTGTCTCTGTCTTTGTCTCCATCCTTGTCTCCGTCTTTGTCTCCGTCTTTGTCACCGTCTTTGTCTCCGTCGTCGTCTTCCTCTTCGTCTGCGTCTTTGTCTCCGTCTTTGTCTACGTCTTTGTCTACGTCTTTGTCTCCGTCTTTGTCTTCGTCCATGTCTCCTGCCCCTCTGTCTCGGTCTTTGTCTCATATGCCTCTGTCTCTGTCTATGTCTCTGTCTCTGTCTCTGTCTGTGTCGCCGTCTTTGTCTCCGTCGTCGCCTTCCTCTTCGTCTGCGTCATTGTCTCCGTCTTTGTCTCCGTCCATGTCTCCTTCCCCTTTGTCTCGGTCTTTGTCTCATGCGCGTCTCTCTCTGTCTCTGTCTCTGTCTGTGTCTCTGTCTCTGTCTCTGTTTCTGTCTCTGTCTCTGTCTCTGTCTCTGTCTCTGTCTCTGTCTCTGTCTCTGTCTCTGTCTCTGTCTCTGTCTCTGTCTCTGTCTCTGTCTCTGTCTTTGTATCCGGCTTTGTCTCCGTCTTTGTCTCCGTCGTTGTCTTCCTCTTTGTCTCCGCCTTTGTCTCCGCTTGTGTCTCCTGCTCCTCTGTCCCGGTCTTTGTCTCATGCACCTCTGTCTCTGTCTCTGTCTCTGTCTCTGTCTGTGTCTGTGTCTGTGTCTCTGTCTCTGTCTCTGTCTGTGTCTGTGTCTCTGTCTCTGTTTCCGTATCGGACTCTGCCTCTGTCTCTGTCTCCGCTTTTGTCTCTGCCTTTGTCTCCGTATTTGACTCTGTCTGTGTCTCCATCTTTGTCTCCGTCTTTGCCTCCGTCTTGGTCTCGGTCTTTGTCTCCGTCTGTTTCTCCGTCTTTGTCTTCCTACTTGTGTCTGTTTTTGTCTCGTCTTTGTCTCTATCTCTGTCTCTGTCTCTGTCTCTGTCTCTGTCTCTGTCTCTGTCTCTGTCTCTGTCTCTGTCTCTGTCTCTGTCTCTGTCTCTGTCTCTGTCTCTGTCTCTGTCTCTGTCTCTGTCTCTGTCTCTGTCTCTGTCTCTGTCTCTGTCTCTGTCTCTGTCTCTGTCTCTGTCTCTGTCTCTGTCTCTGTCTCTGTCTCTGTCTCTGTCTCTGTCTCTGTCTCTGTCTCTGTCTTTGTATCCGTCTTTGTCTCCGTCTTTGTCTCCGCTTATGTCTCCTGCCCCTCTGTCTCGGTCTTTGTCTCATGCACCTCAGTCTCTGTCTCTGTCTCTGTCTCTGTCTGTGTCTGTGTCTGTGTCTGTGTCTCTGTCTCTGTCTCCGCCTCTGCCTCTGTCTCTGTCTTTGTCTCCATCCTTGTCTCCGTCTTTGTCTCCGTCTTTGTCACCGTCTTTGTCTCCGTCGTCGTCTTCCTCTTCGTCTGCGTCTTTGTCTCCGTCTTTGTCTACGTCTTTGTCTACGTCTTTGTCTCCGTCTTTGTCTTCGTCCATGTCTCCTGCCCCTCTGTCTCGGTCTTTGTCTCATATGCCTCTGTCTCTGTCTATGTCTCTGTCTCTGTCTCTGTCTGTGTCGCCGTCTTTGTCTCCGTCGTCGTCTTCCTCTTCGTCTGCGTCATTGTCTCCGTCTTTGTCTCCGTCCATGTCTCCTGCCCCTTTGTTTCGGTCTTTGTCTCATGCGCGTCTCTCTCTGTCTCTGTCTCTGTCTGTGTCTCTGTCTCTGTCTCTGTTTCTGTCTCTGTCTCTGTCTCTGTCTCTGTCTCTGTCTCTGTCTCTGTCTCTGTCTCTGTCTCTGTCTCTGTCTCTGTCTCTGTCTCTGTCTCTGTCTCTGTCTCTGTCTCTGTCTCTGTCTCTGTCTCTGTCTCTGTCTCTGTCTCTGTCTTTGTATCCGGCTTTGTCCCCGTCTTTGTCTCCGTCGTTGTCTTCCTCTTTGTCTCCGCCTTTGTCTCCGCTTGTGTCTCCTGCCCCTCTGTCTCGGTCTTTGTCTCATGCACCTCTGTCTCTGTCTCTGTCTCTGTCTCTGTCTGTGTCTGTGTCTCTGTCTCTGTCTCTGTCTGTGTCTGTGTCTCTGTCTCTGTCTCTGTCTGTGTCTGTGTCTCTGTCTCTGTTTCCGTATCGGACTCTGCCTCTGTCTCTGTCTCCGCTTTTGTCTCTGCCTTTGTCTCCGTATTTGTCTCTGTCTGTGTCTCCATCTTTGTCTCCGTCTTTGCCTCCGTCTTGGTCTCGGTCTTTGTCTCCGTCTTTTTCTCCGTCTTTGTCTTCCTACTTGTGTCTGTTTTTGTCTCGTCTTTGTCTCTGTCTCTGTCTCTGTCTCTGTCTCTGTCTCTGTCTCTGTCTCTGTCTCTGTCTCTGTCTCTGTCTCTGTCTCTGTCTCTGTCTCTGTCTCTGTCTCTGTCTCTGTCTCTGTCTCTGTCTCTGTCTCTGTCTCTGTCTCTGTCTCTGTCTCTGTCTCGGTCTCTGTCTCTGTCTCTGTCTCTGTCTCTGTCTCTGTCTCTGTCTCTGTCTCTGTCTCTGTCTCTGTCTCCGTCTCCGTCTCTATCTCTGTCTCTGTCTCAGTCCCTGTCTCTGTCTCTGTCTCTGTCTCTGTCTCTGTCTCTGTCTCTGTCTTTGTCTCTGTCTCTGTCTCTGTCTCTGTCTCTGTCTCAGTCTCAGTCTCTGTCTCTGTCTCAATCTCTTGTCTCTGTCTCTGTCTGTGTCTCCATCTCTGTCTCTGTCTCGGTCTCTGTCTCTGTCTCTGTCTCTGTCTCTGTCTCTGTCTCTGTCTCTGTCTCTGTCTCTGTCTCTGTCTCTGTCTCTGTCTCTGTCTCTGTCTCTGTCTCTGTCTCTGTCTCTGTCTCTGTCTCTGTCTCTGTCTCTGTCTTTGTATCCGGCTTTGTCTCCGTCTTTGTCTCCGTCGTTGTCTTCCTCTTTGTCTCCGCCTTTGTCTCCCCTTGTGTCTCCTGCCCCTCTGTCCCGGTCTTTGTCTCATGCACCTCTGTCTCTGTCTCTGTCTCTGTCTCTGTCTGTGTCTGTGTCTGTGTCTCTGTCTCTGTCTCTGTCTGTGTCTGTGTCTCTGTCTCTGTTTCCGTATCGGACTCTGCCTCTGTCTCTGTCTCCGCTTTTGTCTCTGCCTTTGTCTCCGTATTTGTCTCTGTCTGTGTCTCCATCTTTGTCTCCGTCTTTGCCTCCGTCTTGGTCTCGGTCTTTGTCTCCGTCTTTTTCTCCGTCTTTGTCTTCCTACTTGTGTCTGTTTTTGTCTCGTCTTTGTCTCTATCTCTGTCTCTGTCTGTGTCTCTGTCTCTGTCTCTGTCTCTGTCTCTGTCTCTGTCTCTGTCTCTGTCTCTGTCTCTGTCTCTGTCTCTGTCTCTGTCTCTGTCTCTGTCTCTGTCTCTGTCTCTGTCTCTGTCTCTGTCTCTGTCTCTGTCTCTGTCTCTGTCTCTGTCTCTGTCTCTGTCTCTGTCTCTGTCTCTGTCTCTGTCTCTGTCTCTGTCTCTGTCTCTGTCTCTGTCTCTGTCTCTGTCTCTGTCTCTGTCTCTGTCTCTGTCTCTGTCTCTGTCTCTGTCTCTGTCTCTGTCTCTGTCTCTGTCTCTGTCTCTGTCTCTGTCTCTGTCTTTGTATCCGTCTTTGTCTCCGTCTTTGTCTCCGCTTATGTCTCCTGCCCCTCTGTCTCGGTCTTTGTCTCATGCACCTCAGTCTCTGTCTCTGTCTCTGTCTCTGTCTGTGTCTGTGTCTGTGTCTGTGTCTCTGTCTCTGTCTCCGCCTCTGCCTCTGTCTCTGTCTTTGTCTCCATCCTTGTCTCCGTCTTTGTCTCCGTCTTTGTCACCGTCTTTGTCTCCGTCGTCGTCTTCCTCTTCGTCTGCGTCTTTGTCTCCGTCTTTGTCTACGTCTTTGTCTACGTCTTTGTCTCCGTCTTTGTCTTCGTCCATGTCTCCTGCCCCTCTGTCTCGGTCTTTGTCTCATATGCCTCTGTCTCTGTCTATGTCTCTGTCTCTGTCTCTGTCTGTGTCGCCGTCTTTGTCTCCGTCGTCGTCTTCCTCTTCGTCTGCGTCATTGTCTCCGTCTTTGTCTCCGTCCATGTCTCCTGCCCCTTTGTTTCGGTCTTTGTCTCATGCGCGTCTCTCTCTGTCTCTGTCTCTGTCTGTGTCTCTGTCTCTGTCTCTGTTTCTGTCTCTGTCTCTGTCTCTGTCTCTGTCTCTGTCTCTGTCTCTGTCTCTGTCTCTGTCTCTGTCTCTGTCTCTGTCTCTGTCTCTGTCTCTGTCTCTGTCTCTGTCTCTGTCTCTGTCTTTGTATCCGGCTTTGTCCCCGTCTTTGTCTCCGTCGTTGTCTTCCTCTTTGTCTCCGCCTTTGTCTCCGCTTGTGTCTCCTGCCCCTCTGTCTCGGTCTTTGTCTCATGCACCTCTGTCTCTGTCTCTGTCTCTGTCTCTGTCTGTGTCTGTGTCTCTGTCTCTGTCTCTGTCTGTGTCTGTGTCTCTGTCTCTGTCTCTGTCTGTGTCTGTGTCTCTGTCTCTGTTTCCGTATCGGACTCTGCCTCTGTCTCTGTCTCCGCTTTTGTCTCTGCCTTTGTCTCCGTATTTGTCTCTGTCTGTGTCTCCATCTTTGTCTCCGTCTTTGCCTCCGTCTTGGTCTCGGTCTTTGTCTCCGTCTTTTTCTCCGTCTTTGTCTTCCTACTTGTGTCTGTTTTTGTCTCGTCTTTGTCTCTATCTCTGTCTCTGTCTCTGTCTCTGTCTCTGTCTCTGTCTCTGTCTCTGTCTCTGTCTCTGTCTCTGTCTCCGTCTCTGTCTCTATCTCTGTCTCTGTCTCAGTCCCTGTCTCTGTCTCTGTCTCTGTCTCTGTCTCTGTCTCTGTCTTTGTCTCTGTCTCTGTCTCTGTCTCTGTCTCTGTCTCAGTCTCAGTCTCTGTCTCTGTCTCAATCTCTTGTCTCTGTCTCTGTCTGTGTCTCCATCTCTGTCTCTGTCTCGGTCTCTGTCTCTGTCTCTGTCTCTGTCTCTGTCTCTGTCTCTGTCTCTGTCTCTGTCTCTGTCTCTGTCTCTGTCTCTGTCTCTGTCTCTGTCTCTGTCTCTGTCTCTGTCTCTGTCTCTGTCTCTGTCTCTGTCTCTGTCTCTGTCTCTGTCTCTGTCTCTGTCTCTGTCTCTGTCTCTGTCTCTGTCTCTGTCTCTGTCTCTGTCTCTGTCTTCGTCTTTGTCTCTGTCTTTGTCTCCATCTTTGTCTCCGTCTTTGTGCCTGTCTTTGTCTCCGTATTTGTATCCGTCTGTGTAACCATCTTTGTCTCCGTCTTTGTCTCCGTCTTTGTCTCCGTCTTTGCCTCCGTCTTTGTCTTCGTCTTAGTCTCCGTCTTTGTCTCAGTCTTTGTCTCCGTCTTTGTGCCTGTCTTTGTCTCCATATTTGTCACCGTCTTTGTCTCTGTATTTGTCTCCGACTGTGTCTCCATATTTGTCTCCGTCTTTGTCTCCGTCTTTGCCTCCGTCTTTGTCTACGTCTTTGTCTCCGTCTTTGTCTCCATCTTTGTCTCCGTCTTTGTCTCCGTCCATGTCTCCTGCCCCTCTGTCTCGGTCTTTGTCTCATGCGCGTCTCTCTCTGTCTCTGTCTCTGTCTGTGTCTCTGTCTCTGTCTCTGTTTCTGTCTCTGTCTCTGTCTCTGTCTCTGTCTCTGTCTCTGTCTCTGTCTCTGTCTCTGTCTCTGTCTCTGTCTCTGTCTCTGTCTCTGTCTCTGTCTCTGTCTTTGTATCCGTCTTTGTCTCCGTCTTTGTCTCCGTCGTTGTCTTCCTCTTTGTCTCCGCCTTTGTCTCCGCTTATGTCTCCTGCCCCTCTGTCTCGGTCTTTGTCTGCGTCTTTGCCTCCGTCTTGGTCTCAGTCTTTGTCTCCGTCTTTGTCTCCGTCTTTGTCTTCATACTAGTCTCTGTTTTTGTCTCCGTCTTTGTCTCTATCTCTGTCTCTGTCTCTCTCTCTGTCTCTCTCTCTGTCTCTGCCTTTGTCTCTGTCTCTGTCTCTGTCTCTATCTCTGTCTGTGTCTCAGTCCCTGTCTCTGTCTCTGTCTCTGTCTCTGTCTCTGTCTCTGTCTCTGTCTCTGTCTCAATCTCAGTCTCTGTCTCTGTCTCTGTCTCAATCTCTTGTCTCTGTCTCTGTCTGTGTCTCCATCTCTGTCTCTGTCTCTGTCTCTGTCTCTGTCTCTGTCTCTGTCTCTGTCTCTGTCTCTGTCTCTGTCTCTGTCTCTGTCTCTGTCTCTGTCTCTGTCTCTGTCTCTGTCTCTGTCTCTGTCTCTGTCTCTGCCTCTGTCTCCATCTTTGTCTCCGTCTTTGTCTCCGTCTTTGTCTCCGTCTTTGCCTCCGTCTTTGTCTTCGTCTTAGTCTCCGTCTTTGTCTCAGTCTTTGTCTCCGTCTTTGTGCCTGTCTTTGTCTCCATATTTGTCACCGTCTTTGTCTCTGTATTTGTCTCCGACTGTGTCTCCATATTTGTCTCCGTCTTTGTCTCCGTCTTTGCCTCCGTCTTTGTCTACGTCTTTGTCTCCGTCTTTGTCTCCATCTTTGTCTCCGTCTTTGTCTCCGTCCATGTCTCCTGCCCCTCTGTCTCGGTCTTTGTCTCATGCGCGTCTCTCTCTGTCTCTGTCTCTGTCTGTGTCTCTGTCTCTGTCTCTGTTTCTGTCTCTGTCTCTGTCTCTGTCTCTGTCTCTGTCTCTGTCTCTGTCTCTGTCTCTGTCTCTGTCTCTGTCTCTGTCTCTGTCTCTGTCTCTGTCTCTGTCTCTGTCTTTGTATCCGTCTTTGTCTCCGTCTTTGTCTCCGTCGTTGTCTTCCTCTTTGTCTCCGCCTTTGTCTCCGCTTATGTCTCCTGCCCCTCTGTCTCGGTCTTTGTCTGCGTCTTTGCCTCCGTCTTGGTCTCAGTCTTTGTCTCCGTCTTTGTCTCCGTCTTTGTCTTCATACTAGTCTCTGTTTTTGTCTCCGTCTTTGTCTCTATCTCTGTCTCTGTCTCTCTCTCTGTCTCTCTCTCTGTCTCTGCCTTTGTCTCTGTCTCTGTCTCTGTCTCTATCTCTGTCTGTGTCTCAGTCCCTGTCTCTGTCTCTGTCTCTGTCTCTGTCTCTGTCTCTGTCTCTGTCTCTGTCTCAATCTCAGTCTCTGTCTCTGTCTCTGTCTCAATCTCTTGTCTCTGTCTCTGTCTGTGTCTCCATCTCTGTCTCTGTCTCTGTCTCTGTCTCTGTCTCTGTCTCTGTCTCTGTCTCTGTCTCTGTCTCTGTCTCTGTCTCTGTCTCTGTCTCTGTCTCTGTCTCTGTCTCTGTCTCTGTCTCTGTCTCTGCCTCTGTCTCCGTCTTTGTCTCTGTCTTTGTCTCCATCTTTGTCTCCGTCTTTGGGCCTGTCTTTGTCTCCGTATTTGTATCCGTCTGTGTAACCATCTTTGTCTCCGTCTTTGTCTCCGTCTTTGCCTCCGTCTTTGTCTTCGTCTTAGTCTCCGTCTTTGTCTCAGTCTTTGTCTCCGTCTTTGTGCCTGTCTTTGTCTCCATATTTGTCACCGTCTTTGTCTCTGTATTTGTCTCCGTCTGTGTCCCCATATTTGTCTCCGTCTTTGTCTCCGTCTTTGCCTCCGTCTTTGTCTACGTCTTTGTCTCCGTCTTTGTCTCCGTCTTTGTCTCCGTCTTTGTCTCCGTCCATGACTCCTGCCCCTCTGTCTCGGTCTTTGTCTCATGCGCGTCTCTCTCTGTCTCTGTCTCTGTCTGTGTCTCTGTCTCTGTCTCTGTTTCTGTCTCTGTCTCTGTCTCTGTCTCTGTCTCTGTCTCTGTCTCTGTCTCTGTCTCTGTCTCTGTCTCTGTCTCTGTCTCTGTCTCTGTCTCTGTCTCTGTCTCTGTCTCTGTCTCTGTCTCTGTCTCTGTCTCTGTCTCTGTCTCTGTCTCTGTCTCTGTCTCTGTCTCTGTCTCTGTCTCTGTCTCTGTCTTTGTCTCTGTCTGTGTCTCTGCCTCTGTCTCTGCCTCTGTATCGGTATCTGTCTCCGCCTTTGTCTTCGTCTTTGTCTCTGTCATTGTCTCCGTCTTTTTCTCCTGCCCCTCTGTCTCCGTATCACCCTTTCCCTCTGTCTCTGTCCCTGTCCCTGTCCCTGTCCCTGTCCCTGTCCCTGTCCCTGTCCCTGTGTCTGTCTCTGTCTCTGTCTCTGTCGCTGTCTCCGTCTTTGTCTCCGTCCATGACTCCTGCCCCTCTGTCTCGGTCTTTGTCTCATGCGCGTCTCTCTCTGTCTCTGTCTCTGTCTGTGTCTCTGTCTCTGTCTCTGTTTCTGTCTCTGTCTCTGTCTCTGTCTCTGTCTCTGTCTCTGTCTCTGTCTCTGTCTCTGTCTCTGTCTCTGTCTCTGTCTCTGTCTCTGTCTCTGTCTCTGTCTCTGTCTCTGTCTCTGTCTCTGTCTCTGTCTCTGTCTCTGTCTCTGTCTCTGTCTCTGTCTCTGTCTCTGTCTTTGTCTCTGTCTGTGTCTCTGCCTCTGTCTCTGCCTCTGTATCGGTATCTGTCTCCGCCTTTGTCTTCGTCTTTGTCTCTGTCATTGTCTCCGTCTTTTTCTCCTGCCCCTCTGTCTCCGTATCACCCTTTCCCTCTGTCTCTGTCCCTGTCCCTGTCCCTGTCCCTGTCCCTGTCCCTGTCCCTGTCCCTGTGTCTGTCTCTGTCTCTGTCTCTGTCGCTGTCTCTGTCTCTGTCTCTGTCTTTGTATCCGTCTTTGTCTCCGTCTTTTGTCTCCGTCGTCGTCTTCCTCTTTGTCTCCGTCTTTGTCTCCGCTTATATCTCCTGCCCCTCTGTCTCGGTCTTTGTCTCATGCACCTCTGTCTCTGTCTCTGTCTCTGTCTGTGTCTGTGTCTGTGTCTCTGTCTCCGTATCGGTCTCTGTCTCTGTCTCTGTCTCCGCCTTTGTCTCTGCCTTTGTCTCTGTCTCTGTCTTTGTATCCGTCTTTGTCTCCGTCTTTGTTGCCGCTTATGTCTCCTGCCCCTCTGTCTCGGTCTTTGTCTCATGCACCTCAGTCTCTGTCTCTGTCTCTATCTCTGTCTGTGTCTGTGTCTCTGTCTCTGTCTCTGTCTCTGTCTCTGTCTCTGTCTCTGTCTCTGTCTCTGTCTCTGTCTCTGTCTGTGTCTGTGTCTCTGTCCCTGTTTCCGTATCGGACTCTGCCTCTGTCTCTGTCTCCGCTTTTGTCTCTGCCTTTGTCTCCGTATTTGTCTCTGTCTGTGTCTCCATCTTTGTCTCCGTCTTTGCCTCCGTCTTGGTCTCGGTCTTTGTCTCCGTCTTTTTCTCCGTCTTTGTCTTCCTACTTGTGTCTGTTTTTGTCTCGCCTTTGTCTCTATCTCTGTCTCTGTCTTTGTCTCTGTCTCTGTCTCTGTCTCTGTCTTTGTCTCTGTCTCTGTCTCTGTCTCTGTCTCTGTCTCTGTCTCTGTCTCTGTCTCTGTCTCTGTCTCTGTCTCTGTCTCTGTCTCTGTCTCTGTCTCTGTCTCTGTCTCTGTCTCCGTATCGGTCTCTGTCTCTGTCTCTGTCTCCGCCTCTGTCTCTGCCTTTGTCTCCGTATTTGTCTCTGTCTGTGTCTCCATATTTGTCTCCGTCTTTGTCTGTGTCTTTGCCTCCGTTTTGGTCTCAGTCTTTGTCTCCGTCTTTGTCTCCGTCTTTGTCTTCCTACTTGTCTCTGTTTTTGTCTGCGTCTTTGTCTCTATCTCTGTCTCCGTCTCTCTCTCTGTCTCTGTCTCTGTCTCTGTCTCTGTATATATCTCTGTCTCTGTCTCAGTCCCTGTCTCTGTCTCTGTCTCTGTCTCTGTCTCTGTCTCTGTCTCTGTCTCTGTCTCTGTCTCTGTCTCTGTCTCTGTCTCTGTCTCTGTCTCTGTCTCTGTCTCTGTCTTTGTCTCCGTCTTTGCCTCCGTCTTTGTCTTCGTCTTAGTCTCCGTCTTTGTCTCAGTCTTTGTCTACGTCTTTGTGCCTGTCTTTGTCTCCATATTTGTCACCGTCTTTGTCTCTGTATTTGTCTCCGTCTGTGTCTCCATATTTGTCTCCGTCTTTGTCTCCGTCTTTGCCTCCGTCTTTGTCTACGTCTTTGTCTCCGTCTTTGTCTCCGTCTTTGTCTCCGTCTTTGTCTCCGTCTTTGTCTCCGTCCATGACTCCTGCCCCTCTGTCACGGTCTTTGCCTCATGCGCGTCTCTCTCTGTCTCTGTCTCTGTCTGTGTCTCTGTCTCTGTCTCTGTTTCTGTCTCTGTCTCTGTCTCTGTCTCTGTCTCTGTCTCTGTCTCTGTCTCTGTCTCTGTCTCTGTCTCTGTCTCTGTCTCTGTCTCTGTCTCTGTCTCTGTCTCTGTCTCTGTCTCTGTCTTTGTCTCTGTCTGTGTCTCTGCCTCTGTCTCTGCCTCTGTATCGGTATCTGTCTCCGCCTTTGTCTTCGTCTTTGTCTCTGTCATTGTCTCCGTCTTTTTCTCCTGCCCCTCTGTCTCCGTATCACCCTTTCCCCCTGTCTCTGTCCCTGTCCCTGTCCCTGTCCCTGTCCCTGTCCCTGTCCCTGTGTCTGTCTCTGTCTCTGTCTCTGTCGCTGTCTCTGTCTTTGTATCCGTCTTTGTCTCCATCTTTGTCACCGTCTTTGTCTCCGTCGTCGTCTTCCTCTTTGTCTCCGTCTTTGTCTCCGTCTTTGTCACCGTCCTTGTCTTCATACTTGTCTCTGTTTTTGTCTCCGTCTTTGTCTCTATCTCTGTCTCTGTCTCTCTCTCTGTCTCTGTCTCTGTCTCTGTCTCTGTCTCTGTCTCTATCTCTGTCTCTCTCTCAGTCCCTGTCTCTGTCTCTGTCTCCGTCTCTGTCTCTGTCCCTGTCCCTGTCCCTGTCCCTGTCTCTGTCTCTGTCTCTGTCTCTGTCCCTGTCGCTGTCTTTGTCTCCGTCTCTGTCCCTGTCTCTGCCTCTGTCTTTGTCTCCGTCTTTGTCTCCGTCTTTGTCTCCGTCTTCGCTTTCCTCTTTGTTTCCGACTTTGTCTCCGCCTTTGTCTCCTGCCCCTATGTTTCTCTCGCTCTCTCTGTCTCTGTCTCTGCCTCTGTCCCTGTCTCTGTGTCTCTGTCTCTGTCTCTGCCTCTGTCTCTGTCTCTGCCTCTGCCTCTGTCTCTGTCCCTATCTCTGTCTCTGTCTCTGTTCCCGCCTCTGTCTCCCCCTCTGCTTCTGTCTCGGTCTTTGTCTCCATCTTCGTCTCCGTCTTTGTCTCCGTCTTTGTCACCGTCCTTGGCTCCGTGGTCGCCTTCCTCTTCGTCTGCGACCTTGTCTCCGTCTTTGTCTACGTCTTTGTCTCCGTCTATGTCTCCGTCCATGTCTCCTGCCCTCCTGTCTCGGTCTCTGTCTCTGTCTCTGTCTCCGCCTCTGCCTCTGTCTCTGTCTTTGTCTCCATCCTTGTCTCCGTCTTTGTCTCCGTCTTTGTCACCGTCTTTGTCTCCGTCGTCGTCTTCCTCTTCGTCTGCGTCATTGTCTCCGTCTTTGTCTACGTCTTTGGCTACGTCTTTGTCATCGTCTTTGTCTCCGTCCATGTCTCCTGCCCCTTTGTCTCGGTCTTTGTCTCATGCAGCTGTGTCTCTGGCTCTGTCTCTGTCTCTGTCTCTGTCTGTGTCTGTGTCTCTGTCTCTGTCTCTATATTACACTCTGTCTCCGTCTTTGTCTTCGTCTTTGTCTCCGCCTTTGTGCCTGTCTTTGTCTCCGTATTTGTATCCGTCTGTGTAACCATCTTTGTCTCCGTCTTTGTCTCCGTCTTTGCCTCCGTCTTTGTCATCGTCTTAGTCTCCGTCTTAGTCTCCGTCTTTGTCTCTGTCTTTGTCTCCGTCTTTGTGCCTGTCTTTGTCTCCATATTTGTCACCGTCTTTGTCTCTGTATTTGTCTCCGTCTGTGTCTCCATATTTGTCTCCGTCTTTGTCTCCGTCTTTGCCTCCGTCTTTGTCTACGTCTTTGTCTCCGTCTTTGTCTTCGTCCATGTCTCCTGCCCCTCTGTCTCGGTCTTTGTCTCATGCGCGTCTCCCTCTGTCTCTGTCTCTGGCTCTGTCTCTGTCTCTGTCTCTGTCTCTGTTTGTGTCTGTGTCTCTGTCTCTGTCTCTATATTACACTCTGTCTCCGTCTTTGTCTTCGTCTTTGTCTCCGCCTTTGCGCCTGTCTTTGTCTCCGTATTTGTATCCGTCTGTGTAACCATCTTTGTCTCCGTCTTTGTCTCCGTCTTTGCCTCCGTCTTTGTCATCGTCTTAGTCTCCGTCTTAGTCTCCATCTTTGTCTCCGTCTTTGCCTCCGTCTTGGTCTCGGTCTTTGTCTCCGTCTTTTTCTCCGTCTTTGTCTTCCTACTTGTGTCTGTTTTTGTCTCGCCTTTGTCTCTATCTCTGTCTCTGTCTTTGTCTCTGTCTCTGTCTCTGTCTCTGTCTCTGTCTCTGTCTCTGTCTCTGTCTCTGTCTCTGTCTCTGTCTCTGTCTCTGTCTCTGTCTCTGTCTCTGTCTCTGTCTCTGTCTCTGTCTCTGTCTCTGTCTCCGTATCGGTCTCTGTCTCTGTCTCTGTCTCCGCCTCTGTCTCTGCCTTTGTCTCCGTATTTGTCTCTGTCTGTGTCTCCATATTTGTCTCCGTCTTTGTCTGTGTCTTTGCCTCCGTTTTGGTCTCAGTCTTTGTCTCCGTCTTTGTCTCCGTCTTTGTCTTCCTACTTGTCTCTGTTTTTGTCTGCGTCTTTGTCTCTATCTCTGTCTCCGTCTCTCTCTCTGTCTCTGTCTCTGTCTCTGTCTCTGTATATATCTCTGTCTCTGTCTCAGTCCCTGTCTCTGTCTCTGTCTCTGTCTCTGTCTCTGTCTCTGTCTCTGTCTCTGTCTCTGTCTCTGTCTCTGTCTCTGTCTCTGTCTCTGTCTTTGTCTCCGTCTTTGCCTCCGTCTTTGTCTTCGTCTTAGTCTCCGTCTTTGTCTCAGTCTTTGTCTACGTCTTTGTGCCTGTCTTTGTCTCCATATTTGTCACCGTCTTTGTCTCTGTATTTGTCTCCGTCTGTGTCTCCATATTTGTCTCCGTCTTTGTCTCCGTCTTTGCCTCCGTCTTTGTCTACGTCTTTGTCTCCGTCTTTGTCTCCGTCTTTGTCTCCGTCTTTGTCTCCGTCTTTGTCTCCGTCTTTGTCTCCGTCCATGACTCCTGCCCCTCTGTCACGGTCTTTGCCTCATGCGCGTCTCTCTCTGTCTCTGTCTCTGTCTGTGTCTCTGTCTCTGTCTCTGTTTCTGTCTCTGTCTCTGTCTCTGTCTCTGTCTCTGTCTCTGTCTCTGTCTCTGTCTCTGTCTCTGTCTCTGTCTCTGTCTCTGTCTCTGTCTCTGTCTCTGTCTCTGTCTCTGTCTCTGTCTCTGTCTCTGTCTTTGTCTCTGTCTGTGTCTCTGCCTCTGTCTCTGCCTCTGTATCGGTATCTGTCTCCGCCTTTGTCTTCGTCTTTGTCTCTGTCATTGTCTCCGTCTTTTTCTCCTGCCCCTCTGTCTCCGTATCACCCTTTCCCTCTGTCTCTGTCCCTGTCCCTGTCCCTGTCCCTGTCCCTGTCCCTGTCCCTGTGTCTGTCTCTGTCTCTGTCTCTGTCGCTGTCTCTGTCTTTGTATCCGTCTTTGTCTCCGTCTTTGTCACCGTCTTTGTCTCCGTCGTCGTCTTCCTCTTTGTCTCCGTCTTTGTCTCCGTCTTTGTCACCGTCCTTGTCTTCATACTTGTCTCTGTTTTTGTCTCCGTCTTTGTCTCTATCTCTGTCTCTGTCTCTCTCTCTGTCTCTGTCTCTGTCTCTGTCTCTGTCTCTATCTCTGTCTCTCTCTCAGTCCCTGTCTCTGTCTCTGTCTCCGTCTCTGTCTCTGTCCCTGTCCCTGTCCCTGTCCCTGTCTCTGTCTCTGTCTCTGTCTCTGTCCCTGTCGCTGTCTTTGTCTCCGTCTCTGTCCCTGTCTCTGCCTCTGTCTTTGTCTCCGTCTTTGTCTCCGTCTTTGTCTCCGTCTTCGCTTTCCTCTTTGTTTCCGACTTTGTCTCCGCCTTTGTCTCCTGCCCCTATGTTTCTCTCGCTCTCTCTGTCTCTGTCTCTGCCTCTGTCCCTGTCTCTGTGTCTCTGTCTCTGTCTCTGCCTCTGTCTCTGTCTCTGCCTCTGCCTCTGTCTCTGTCCCTATCTCTGTCTCTGTCTCTGTTCCCGCCTCTGTCTCCCCCTCTGCTTCTGTCTCGGTCTTTGTCTCCATCTTCGTCTCCGTCTTTGTCTCCGTCTTTGTCACCGTCCTTGGCTCCGTGGTCGCCTTCCTCTTCGTCTGCGACCTTGTCTCCGTCTTTGTCTACGTCTTTGTCTCCGTCTATGTCTCCGTCCATGTCTCCTGCCCTCCTGTCTCGGTCTCTGTCTCTGTCTCTGTCTCCGCCTCTGCCTCTGTCTCTGTCTTTGTCTCCATCCTTGTCTCCGTCTTTGTCTCCGTCTTTGTCACCGTCTTTGTCTCCGTCGTCGTCTTCCTCTTCGTCTGCGTCATTGTCTCCGTCTTTGTCTACGTCTTTGGCTACGTCTTTGTCATCGTCTTTGTCTCCGTCCATGTCTCCTGCCCCTTTGTCTCGGTCTTTGTCTCATGCAGCTGTGTCTCTGGCTCTGTCTCTGTCTCTGTCTCTGTTTGTGTCTGTGTCTCTGTCTCTGTCTCTATATTACACTCTGTCTCCGTCTTTGTCTTCGTCTTTGTCTCCGCCTTTGTGCCTGTCTTTGTCTCCGTATTTGTATCCGTCTGTGTAACCATCTTTGTCTCCGTCTTTGTCTCCGTCTTTGCCTCCGTCTTTGTCATCGTCTTAGTCTCCGTCTTAGTCTCCGTCTTTGTCTCTGTCTTTGTCTCCGTCTTTGTGCCTGTCTTTGTCTCCATATTTGTCACCGTCTTTGTCTCTGTATTTGTCTCCGTCTGTGTCTCCATATTTGTCTCCGTCTTTGTCTCCGTCTTTGCCTCCGTCTTTGTCTACGTCTTTGTCTCCGTCTTTGTCTTCGTCCATGTCTCCTGCCCCTCTGTCTCGGTCTTTGTCTCATGCGCGTCTCCCTCTGTCTCTGTCTCTGTCTCTGTTTCTGTCTCTGTCTCTGTCTCTGTCTCTGTCTCTGTCTCTGTCTCTGTCTCTGTCTTTGTATCCGGCTTTGTCTCCGTCTTTGTCTCCGTCGTTGTCTTCCTCTTTGTCTCCGCCTTTGTCTCCGCTTGTGTCTCCTGCCCCTCTGTCTCGGTCTTTGTCTCATGCACCTCTGTCTCTGTCTCTGTCTCTGTCTCTGTCTGTGTCTGTGTCTCTGTCTCTGTCTCTGTCTGTGTCTGTGTCCCTGTCTCTGTTTCCGTATCGGACTCTGCCTCTGTCTCTGTCTCCGCTTTTGTCTCTGCCTTTGTCTCCGTATTTGTCTCTGTCTGTGTCTCCATCTTTGTCTCCGTCTTTGTCTGCGTCTTTGCCTCCGTCTTGGTCTCAGTCTTTGTCTCCGTCTTTGTCTCCGTCTTTGTCTTCATACTAGTCTCTGTCTCTGTCTCTGTCTCTGTCTCAGTCTCTGTCTCTGTCTCTGTCTCTGTCTCTGTCTCTGTCTTTGTATCCGTCTTTGTCTCCGTCTTTGTCTCCGCTTATGTCTCCTGCCCCTCTGTCTCGGTCTTTGTCTCATGCACCTCAGTCTCTGTCTCTGTCTCTGTCTCTGTCTGTGTCTGTGTCTCTGTCTCTGTCTCTGTCTCCGCCTCTGCCTCTGTCTCTGTCTTTGTCTCCATCCTTGTCTCCGTCTTTGTCTCCGTCTTTGTCACCGTCTTTGTCTCCGTCGTCGTCTTCCTCTTCGTCTGCGTCTTTGTCTCCGTCTTTGTCTACGTCTTTGTCTACGTCTTTGTCTCCGTCTTTGTCTTCGTCCATGTCTCCTGCCCCTCTGTCTCGGTCTTTGTCTCATATGCCTCTGTCTCTGTCTATGTCTCTGTCTCTGTCTCTGTCTGTGTCGCCGTCTTTGTCTCCGTCGTCGTCTTCCTCTTCGTCTGCGTCATTGTCTCCGTCTTTGTCTCCGTCCATGTCTCCTTCCCCTTTGTCTCGGTCTTTCTCTCATGCGCGTCTCTCTCTGTCTCTGTCTCTGTCTGTGTCTCTGTCTCTGTCTCTGTTTCTGTCTCTGTCTCTGTCTCTGTCTCTGTCTCTGTCTCTGTCTCTGTCTCTGTCTCTGTCTCTGTCTCTGTCTCTGTCTCTGTCTCTGTCTCTGTCTTTGTATCCGGCTTTGTCTCCGTCTTTGTCTCCGTCGTTGTCTTCCTCTTTGTCTCCGCCTTTGTCTCCGCTTGTGTCTCCTGCCCCTCTGTCTCGGTCTTTGTCTCATGCACCTCTGTCTCTGTCTCTGTCTCTGTCTCTGTCTGTGTCTGTGTCTGTGTCTCTGTCTCTGTCTCTGTCTGTGTCTGTGTCTCTGTCTCTGTTTCCGTATCGGACTCTGCCTCTGTCTCTGTCTCCGCTTTTGTCTCTGCCTTTGTCTCCGTATTTGTCTCTGTCTGTGTCTCCATCTTTGTCTCCGTCTTTGCCTCCGTCTTGGTCTCGGTCTTTGTCTCCGTCTTTTTCTCCGTCTTTGTCTTCCTACTTGTGTCTGTTTTTGTCTCGTCTTTGTCTCTATCTCTGTCTCTGTCTTTGTCTCTGTCTCTGTCTCTGTCTCTGTCTCTGTCTCTGTCTCTGTCTCTGTCTCTGTCTCTGTCTCTGTCTCTGTCTCTGTCTCTGTCTCTGTCTCTGTCTCTGTCTTTGTATCCGTCTTTGTCTCCGTCTTTGTCTCCGCGTATGTCTCCTGCCCCTCTGTCTCGGTCTTTGTCTCATGCACCTCAGTCTCTGTCTCTGTCTCTGTCTCTGTCTGTGTCTGTGTCTGTGTCTCTGTCTCTGTCTCTGTCTCCGCCTCTGCCTCTGTCTCTGTCTTTGTCTCCATCCTTGTCTCCGTCTTTGTCTCCGTCTTTGTCACCGTCTTTGTCTCCGTCGTCGTCTTCCTCTTCGTCTGCGTCTTTGTCTCCGTCTTTGTCTACGTCTTTGTCTACGTCTTTGTCTCGGTCTTTGTCTTCGTCCATGTCTCCTGCCCCTCTGTCTCGGTCTTTGTCTCATATGCCTCTGTCTCTGTCTATGTCTCTGTCTCTGTCTCTGTCTGTGTCGCCGTCTTTGTCTCCGTCGTCGTCTTCCTCTTCGTCTGCGTCATTGTCTCCGTCTTTGTCTCCGTCCATGTCTCCTGCCCCTTTGTCTCGGTCTTTGTCTCATGCGCGTCTCTCTCTGTCTCTGTCTCCGTCTGTGTCTCTGTCTCTGTCTCTGTCTCTGTCTCTGTCTCTGTCTCTGTCTCTGTCTCTGTCTCTGTCTCTGTCTCTGTCTCTGTCTCTGTCTCTGTCTCTGTCTCTGTCTCTGTCTCTGTCTCTGTCTCTGTCTCTGTCTCTGTCTTTGTATCCGTCTTTGTCTCCGTCTTTGTCTCCGTCGTTGTCTTCCTCTTTGTCTCCGCCTTTGTCTCCGCTTATGTCTCCTGCCCCTCTGTCTCGGTCTTTGTCTCATGCACCTCAGTCTCTGTCTCTGTCTCTGTCTCTGTCTGTGTCTGTGTCTCTGTCTCTGTCTCTGTCTCTGTCTGTGTCTGTGTCTCTGTCTCTGTTTCCGTATCGGACTCTGCCTCTGTCTCTATCTCCGCTTTTGTCTCTGCCTTTGTCTCCGTATTTGACTCTGTCTGTGTCTGTGTCTCTGTCTCTGTTTCCGTATCGGACTCTGCCTCTGTCTCTATCTCCGCTTTTGTCTCTGCCTTTGTCTCCGTATTTGTTTCTGTCTGTGTCTCCATCTTTGTCTCCGTCTTTGTCTCCGTCGTCGTCTTCCCCTTTGTCTCCGTCTTTGTCTCCGCTTATGTCTCCTGCCCATCTACCTCGGTCTTTGTCTCATGCACCTCTGTCTCTGTCTCTGTCTCTGTCTGTATCTGTGTCTCTGTCTCTGTCTCTGTCTCCGTATCGGTCTCTGTCTCTGTCTCTGTCTCCACCTT
The DNA here is from genome assembly GCA_945859595.2 of Megachile willughbiella. Lineage (NCBI taxonomy): Eukaryota > Metazoa > Arthropoda > Insecta > Hymenoptera > Megachilidae > Megachile > Megachile willughbiella. The sequence continues at coordinate 1,065,448 of CAMAOD020000271.1, forward strand.
TGTCTCTGCCTTTGTCTCCGTATTTGTCTCTGTCTGTGTCTCCATCTTTGTCTCCGTCTTTGTCTGCGTCTTTGCCTCCGTCTTGGTCTCAGTCTTTGTCTCCGTCTTTGTCTCCGTCTTTGTCTTCATACTAGTCTCTGTTTTTGTCTCCGTCTTTGTCTCTATCTCTGTCTCTGTCTCTCTCTCTGTCTCTCTCTCTGTCTCTGCCTTTGTCTCTGTCTCTGTCTCTGTCTCTGTCTCTGTCTCTGTCTCTATCTCTGTCTCTGTCTCAGTCCCTGTCTCTGTCTCTGTCTCTGTCTCTGTCTCTGTCTTTGTATTAGTCTTTGTCTCCGTCTTTGTCTCCGTCGTTGTCTTCCTCTTTGTCTCCGCCTTTGTCTCCGCTTATGTCTCCTGCCCCTCTCTCTCGGTCTTTGTCTCATGCACCTCAGTCTCTGTCTCTGTCTCTGTCTCTGTCTCTGTCTGTGTCTGTGTCTCTGTCTCTGTCTCTGTCTCTGTCTGTGTCTGTGTCTCTGTCTCTGTTTCCGTATCGGACTCTGCCTCTGTCTCTATCTCCGCTTTTGTCTCTGCCTTTGTCTCCGTATTTGTCCCTGTCTGTGTCTGTGTCTCTGTCTCTGTTTCCGTATCGGACTCTGCCTCTGTCTCTATCTCCGCTTTTGTCTCTGCCTTTGTCTCCGTATTTGTTTCTGTCTGTGTCTCCATCTTTGTCTCCGTCTTTGTCTCCGTCGTCGTCTTCCCCTTTGTCTCCGTCTTTGTCTCCGCTTATGTCTCCTGCCCATCTACCTCGGTCTTTGTCTCATGCACCTCTGTCTCTGTCTCTGTCTCTGTCTGTATCTGTGTCTCTGTCTCTGTCTCCGTATTTGTCTCTGTCTGTGTCTCCATCTTTGTCTCCGTCTTTGTCTGCGTCTTTGCCTCCGTCTTGGTCTCAGTCTTTGTCTCCGTCTTTGTCTCCGTCTTTGTCTTCATACTAGTCTCTGTTTTTGTCTCCGTCTTTGTCTCTATCTCTGTCTCTGTCTCTCTCTCTGTCTCTCTCTCTGTCTCTGCCTTTGTCTCTGTCTCTGTCTCTGTCTCTGTCTCTGTCTCTGTCTCTATCTCTGTCTCTGTCTCAGTCCCTGTCTCTGTCTCTGTCTCTGTCTCTGTCTCTGTCTTTGTATTAGTCTTTGTCTCCGTCTTTGTCTCCGTCGTTGTCTTCCTCTTTGTCTCCGCCTTTGTCTCCGCTTATGTCTCCTGCCCCTCTCTCTCGGTCTTTGTCTCATGCACCTCAGTCTCTGTCTCTGTCTCTGTCTCTGTCTCTGTCTGTGTCTGTGTCTCTGTCTCTGTCTCTGTCTCTGTCTGTGTCTGTGTCTCTGTCTCTGTTTCCGTATCGGACTCTGCCTCTGTCTCTATCTCCGCTTTTGTCTCTGCCTTTGTCTCCGTATTTGTCCCTGTCTGTGTCTGTGTCTCTGTCTCTGTTTCCGTATCGGACTCTGCCTCTGTCTCTATCTCCGCTTTTGTCTCTGCCTTTGTCTCCGTATTTGTTTCTGTCTGTGTCTCCATCTTTGTCTCCGTCTTTGTCTCCGTCGTCGTCTTCCCCTTTGTCTCCGTCTTTGTCTCCGCTTATGTCTCCTGCCCATCTACCTCGGTCTTTGTCTCATGCACCTCTGTCTCTGTCTCTGTCTCTGTCTGTATCTGTGTCTCTGTCTCTGTCTCTGTCTCCGTATCGGTCTCTGTCTCTGTCTCTGTCTCCGTCTTTGTCTCTGCCTTTGTCTCCGTATTTGTCTCTGTCTGTGTCTCCATCTTTGTCTCCGTCTTTGTCTGCGTCTTTGCCTCCGTCTTGGTCTCAGTCTGTGTCTCCGTCTTTGTCTCCGTCTTTGTCTTCATACTAGTCTCTGTTTTTGTCTCCGTCTTTGTCTCTATCTCTGTCTCTGTCTCTCTCTCTGTCTCTCTCTCTGTCTCTGCCTTTGTCTCTGTCTCTGTCTCTGTCTCTGTCTCTGTCTCTGTCTCTATCTCTGTCTCTGTCTCAGTCCCTGTCTCTGTCTCTGTCTCTGTCTCTGTCTCTGTCTCTGTCTCTGTCTCTGTCTCAATCTCAGTCTCTGTCTCTGTCTCTGTCTCAATCTCTTGTCTCTGTCTCTGTCTGTGTCTCCATCTCTGTCTCTGTCTCGGTCTCTGTCTCTGTCTCTGTCTCTGTCTCTGTCTCTGTCTCTGTCTCTGTCTCTGTCTGTGTCTCTGTCTCTGTCTCTGTCTCTGTCTCTGTCTCTGTCTCTGTCTCTGTCTCTGTCTCTGTCTCTGTCTCTGTCTCTGTCTTTGTCTGTGTCTCTGTCTCTGTCTCTGTCTCTGTCTCTGTCTGTGTCTGTGTCTCTGTCTCTGTTTCCGTATCGGACTCTGCCTCTGTCTCTGTCTCCGCTTTTGTCTCTGCCTTTGTCTCCGTATTTGTCTCTGTCTGTGTCTCCATCTTTGTCTCCGTCTTTGCCTCCGTCTTGGTCTCGGTCTTTGTCTCCGTCTTTTTCTCCGTCTTTGTCTTCCTACTTGTGTCCGTTTTTGTCTCCGTCTTTGTCTCTATCTCTGTCTCTGTCTTTGTCTCTGTCTCTGTCTCTGTCTCTGTCTCTGTCTCTGTCTCTGTCTCTGTCTCTGTCTCTGTCTCTGTCTCTGTCTCTGTCTCTGTCTGTGTCTCTGTCTCTGCCTCTGTTTCTGTCTCTGTCTCTGTCTCTGTCTCTGTCTCTGTCTCTGTCTCTCTCTCTGTCTCTGTCTCTGTCTCTGTCTCTGTCTCTGTCTCTGTCTCTGTCTCCGTCTCTGTCTCTGTCTCTGTCTCTGTCTCTGTCTCTGTCTTTGTATCCGTCTTTGTCTCCGTCTTTGTCTCCGTCGTTTGTATTCCTCTTTGTCTCCGCCTTTGTCTCCGCTTATGTCTCCTGCCACTCTGTCTCGGTCTTTGTCTCATGCACCTCAGTCTCTGTCTCTGTCTCTGTCTCTGTCTGTGTCTGTGTCTCTGTCTCTGTCTCTGTCTCTGTCTGTGTCTGTGTCTCTGTCTCTGTTTCCGTATCGGACTCTGCCTCTGTCTCTGTCTCCGCTTTTGTCTCTGCCTTTGTCTCCGTATTTGTCTCTGTCTGTGTCTCCATATTTCTCTCCGTCTTTGTCTCCGTCTTTGTCACCGTCTTTGTCTTCGTCGTCGTCTTCCTCTACGTCTGCGTCTTTGTCTCCGTCTTTGTCTATGTCTTTGTCTACTTCTTTCTCTCCGCCTTTGCCTCCGTCCATGTCTCCTGCCCCACTGTGTCGGTCTTTGTCTCATGTGCCTCTGTCTCTGTCTATGTCTCTGTATCTGTCTGTGTCTCCGCCTCTGTCTCTGCCTCTGTATCGGTATCTGTCTCCGCCTTTGTCTTCGCCTTTGTCTCTGTCATTGTCTCCGTATTTGTCTTCTGCCCCTCTGTCTCCGTCTCACACTTTCCCTCTGTCTCTGACTCTGTCTCTATCTCTGTCTCTGTCTCTGTCTTCGTCTCAGCCTCTGTCTCTGTCCCTATCTCTGTCTCTGTCTCTATTCCCGTCTCTGTCTCCGCCTCTGCCTCTGTCACTGTCTTTGTCTCCATCTTTGTCTCCGTCTTTGTCTCCGTCTTTGTCACCGTCTTTTACTCCGTCGTCGTGTTCCTCTTCGTCTGCGTCTTTGTCTCCGTCTTTGCCTCCGCCTTTGTCTACGTTTTTGTCTCCGTCTTTGTCTCCGTCCATGTCTCCTGCCCCTCTGTCTCGGTCTTTGTCTCATGCGCCTCTGTCTCTGACCCTGTCTCTGTCTGTGTCTATGTCTCTGTCTCTGCCTCTGCATCGGTCTCTGTCCCTGTCCCTGTCTCCGTCTTTGTATCCGTCTTTGTCTCCGTCTTTGTCACCGTCTTTGTCTCCGTCGTCGTCTTCCTCTTTGTCTCCGTCTTTGTCTCCGTCTTTGTCACCGTCCTTGTCTTCATACTTGTCTCTGTTTTTGTCTCCGTCTTTGTCTCTATCTCTGTCTCTGTCTCTCTCTCTGTCTCTGTCTCTGTCTCTGTCTCTGTCTCTGTCTCTATCTCTGTCTCTCTCTCAGTCCCTGTCTCTGTCTCTGTCTCCGTCTCTGTCTCTGTCCCTGTCCCTGTCCCTGTCCCTGTCTCTGTCTCTGTCTCTGTCTCTGTCTCTGTCGCTGTCTTTGTCTCCGTCTCTGTCCCTGTCTCTGCCTCTGTCTTTGTCTCCGTCTTTGTCTCCGTCTTTGTCTCCGTCTTCGCTTTCCTCTTTGTTTCCGACTTTGTCTCCGCCTTTGTCTCCTGCCCCTATGTTTCTCTCGCTCTCTCTGTCTCTGTCTCTGCCTCTGTCCCTGTCTCTGTGTCTCTGTCTCTGTCTCTGCCTCTGTCTCTGTCTCTGCCTCTGCCTCTGTCTCTGTCCCTATCTCTGTCTCTGTCTCTGTTCCCGCCTCTGTCTCCGCCTCTGCTTCTGTCTCGGTCTTTGTCTCCATCTTCGTCTCCGTCTTTGTCTCCATCTTTGTCACCGTCCTTGGCTCCGTGGTCGCCTTCCTCTTCGTCTGCGACCTTGTCTCCGTCTTTGTCTACGTCTTTGTCTCCGTCTATGTCTCCGTCCATGTCTCCTGCCCTCCTGTCTCGGTCTCTGTCTCTGTCTCTGTCTCCGCCTCTGCCTCTGCCTCTGTCTTTGTCTCCATCCTTGTCTCCGTCTTTGTCTCCGTCTTTGTCACCGTCTTTGTCTCCGTCGTCGTCTTCCTCTTTGTCTGCGTCTTTGTCTCCGTCTTTGTCTACGTCTTTGTCTACGTCTTTGTCTCCGTCTTTGTCTTCGTCCATGTCTCCTGCCCCTCTGTCTCGGTCTTTGTCTCATATGCCTCTGTCTCTGTCTATGTCTCTGTCCCTGTCTCTGTCTGTGTCGCCGTCTTTGTCTCCGTCGTCGTCTTCTTCTTCGTCTGCGTCATTGTCTCCGTCTTTGTCTACGTCTTTGGCTACGTCTTTGTCATCGTCTTTGTCTCCGTCCATGTCTCCTGCCCCTTTGTCTCGGTCTTTGTCTCATGCAGCTGTGTCTCTGGCTCTGTCTCTGTCTCTGTCTCTGTCTCTGTTTGTGTCTGTGTCTCTGTCTCTGTCTCTATATTACACTCTGTCTCCGTCTTTGTCTTCGTCTTTGTCTCCGCCTTTGCGCCTGTCTTTGTCTCCGTATTTGTATCCGTCTGTGTAACCATCTTTGTCTCCGTCTTTGTCTCCGTCTTTGCCTCCGTCTTTGTCATCGTCTTAGTCTCCGTCTTAGTCTCCGTCTTTGTCTCTGTCTTTGTCTCCGTCTTTGTGCCTGTCTTTGTCTCCATATTTGTCACCGTCTTTGTCTCTGTATTTGTCTCCGTCTGTGTCTCCATATTTGTCTCCGTCTTTGTCTCCGTCTTTGCCTCCGTCTTTGTCTACGTCTTTGTCTCCGTCTTTGTCTCCGTCCATGTCTCCTGCCCCTCTGTCTCGGTCTTTGTCTCATGCGCGTCTCCCTCTGTCTCTGTCTCTGTCTGTGTCTCTGTCTCTGTCTCTGTTTCTGTCTCTGTCTCTGTCTCTGTCTCTGTCTCTGTCTCTGTCTCTGTCTCTGTCTCTGTCTCTGTCTCTGTCTCTGTCTCTGTCTCTGTCTTTGTATCCGGCTTTGTCTCCGTCTTTGTCTCCGTCGTTGTCTTCCTCTTTGTCTCCGCCTTTGTCTCCGCTTGTGTCTCCTGCCCCTCTGTCTCGGTCTTTGTCTCATACACCTCTGTCTCTGTCTCTGTCTCTGTCTCTGTCTGTGTCTGTGTCTCTGTCTCTGTCTCTGTCTGTGTCTGTGTCTCTGTCTCTGTTTCCGTATCGGACTCTGCCTCTGTCTCTGTCTCCGCTTTTGTCTCTGCCTTTGTCTCCGTATTTGTCTCTGTCTGTGTCTCCATCTTTGTCTCCGTCTTTGCCTCCGTCTTGGTCTCGGTCTTTGTCTCCGTCTTTTTCTCCGTCTTTGTCTTCCTACTTGTGTCTGTTTTTGTCTCGCCTTTGTCTCTATCTCTGTCTCTGTCTTTGTCTCTGTCTCTGTCTCTGTCTCTGTCTTTGTCTCTGTCTCTGTCTCTGTCTCTGTCTCTGTCTCTGTCTCTGTCTCTGTCTCTGTCTCTGTCTCTGTCTCTGTCTCTGTCTCTGTCTCTGTCTCTGTCTCTGTCTCTGTCTCTGTCTCTGTCTCCGTATCGGTCTCTGTCTCTGTCTCTGTCTCCGCCTCTGTCTCTGCCTTTGTCTCCGTATTTGTCTCTGTCTGTGTCTCCATATTTGTCTCCGTCTTTGTCTGTGTCTTTGCCTCCGTTTTGGTCTCAGTCTTTGTCTCCGTCTTTGTCTCCGTCTTTGTCTTCCTACTTGTCTCTGTTTTTGTCTGCGTCTTTGTCTCTATCTCTGTCTCCGTCTCTCTCTCTGTCTCTGTCTCTGTCTCTGTCTCTATATATATCTCTGTCTCTGTCTCAGTCCCTGTCTCTGTCTCTGTCTCTGTCTCTGTCTCTGTCTCTGTCTCTGTCTCTGTCTCTGTCTCTGTCTCTGTCTCTGTCTCTGTCTCTGTCTCTGTCTCTGTCTCTGTCTCTGTCTCTGTCTCTGTCTCTGTCTTTGTCTCCGTCTTTGCCTCCGTCTTTGTCTTCGTCTTAGTCTCCGTCTTTGTCTCAGTCTTTGTCTACGTCTTTGTGCCTGTCTTTGTCTCCATATTTGTCACCGTCTTTGTCTCTGTATTTGTCTCCGTCTGTGTCTCCATATTTGTCTCCGTCTTTGTCTCCGTCTTTGCCTCCGTCTTTGTCTACGTCTTTGTCTCAGTCTTTGTCTCCGTCTTTGTCTCCGTCTTTGTCTTCATACTTGTCTCTGTTTTTGTCTCCGTCTGTGTCTCTATCTCTGTCTCTGTCTCTCTCTCTGTCTCTGTCTCTGTCTCTGTCTCTGTCTCTGTCTCTGTCTCTGTCTCTGTCTTTGTCTCTATCTCTGTCTCTGTCTCAGTCCCTGTCTCTGTCTCTGTCTCTGTCTCTGTCTCTGTCTCTGTCTCTGTCTCTGTCTCTGTCTCTGTCTCTGTCTCTGTCCCTGTCTCTGTCTCTGTCTCAGTCTCAGTCTCTGTCTCTGTCTCTGTCTCAAT